>NMRA01001510.1:0-16335 GCA_002633005.1 Phoronis australis
CATGCGTTTTGAAAATCGAGTTGTTGGTGTGGTGCTTTTTTAGTTGCTCGCTTGTTCAAGGGCGAGTCGATTAAGGTCCAGAACTAACTCGTGCTTGTCTTGGCACATTAAGTTTTAAAATAACGCTTTTGTGATCTGAAAAATCTTTTTTCTCACCAATTGTTACGCTATCAGCCCATTTCTCCATTGTCGCACTTATTAGAAAGTAATCCAGTCTACTCTCTTTGTCTTTCCATTGACGTGTGTATGCTTCTGCTGTTGGGTTTTTTTGTCGCCATATATCAACCAATGATTTGTCTTCCATGAGTAATTTCAGTAGCTTTGTAGGTCTTTTTGAATTTGAGCTGGATGAACAATTCTTGCGATCTTTGTCCTCATCTTGGACTGCATTAAAATCGCCACATATAATATTATATTGTGAATTGTAAACTTCAATAACAGTTTTTATGCCACTAATTAAGTCATAGTTGTATCCATCTGCCCTGTGTACATTAATAAGGGTAAATGTTCTTCCTTCTATGATCAGTTGCATTGCAATGTAGTATCTGCTTGATTGACATACTAAATTAACCGCTTGCCCCAAACTCTTGGAAATAAGGTTACCAACACCTCCTCCCAAACTTTCCTCAGTGCTGACGTAGTGCTCATAGTTATCTAGAAATTGTTTTTTAACATCCCAATCCGCTTCACAGTCTATATCATCCCAATCCGCTTCACAGCACTTTGTCTCTTGAAGACAATATATATCGCAAGACTGCTCTTGTAAATACTTCAAAATGGTCTCTGTAGTTTTGTGGTCTCGTAAGCTTTGGCAATTCAGTGTCAAAATTGTAACCTCCTTAGTTGTCTCATTGTAGTCAACCTGAGAAGGCTCAGGGCTCTGTGCAAAGGGAGATTTTGTTAATGAAAGAGGTATATGTAAAGGCAATAGCAGACTTTTGCTGAAAATGTGAAACATCACTGGTTACTTTTCTGCACATAAAAACTCCAAGGGTTTGTTTCACGAAAAATGACTGAAGACTTAAGACAGAAATTAACGCTTCCACACAACTGTTTCTGGAAAATAGTGAAGTCTCACTTGAGTAGTAATTCAAAAACTCATGATAATATACACGCAACTCCTGGTTACTGAGATATAATTTCTATAAATTATTACTATATTGTGACATAGTCATAATTACTTGACTAAAAATTTATTGAGCAATTGTGAAGTTGGAGTGTAAGACCAAATTTCTGTCTTGTAATTGTTAATTACTGATTTTTAGTGTTAGTAAGTCCTAGAACTTTCAAATTTCATGCACAAATTTTTTTTAAAAATGTAAATTTTTATCGCACATTGATGTTTTAAAATGACTCTTCTGCAATCCAAGGTAAAACTTTGTATATCAAATTACACCTGTGGCTATGAGTATGCCCCTTAAGTAGGCTATCTCCTTTCTAAATAGTTCTACAAGTTACTATGCATTCTAAGAAGAAACAAATGGTGGGTCTAAAACACCAAATTTCAAAATTTAATTACTATATGACATTAGAGCCCCTCACATTTTCAACAGATGTTGACATAACCACGTATCCTGATGAGAGAGGTTTACTATTTGAGGAGGTTCTCATTTTTCGTCAGTGCTCTAACTATCCTTGCTCTCGATAACAGCAATAGAGTATTACTTACACACACACTGCCTGATAGTATTCATACACACATCTGTGTTATGACATAAACAAAAAGATTCAAGTGTAAAGTTCTCATTTTAATTTAAAAAATGACCGATTTATTCATGAGTGGCGAAACATTTGATGTAGGCAGGAAAAATTATGCTTCCTGTGACTGCTGAAGAATATCATGTACCTATAGCCAGAAATTGAGACATCTTACATTTCTTGTGCACAGGGATATTAATTTTGGGTAGAATTTGCTCATGCAAAGGTGGACTATAATTGAATTTTGTTCTGGATAACTATTCTGATAATACAGCTGGGTGGTTCTAGACCGGCAGCCCAGAGCACTAATTAACATAGATGAACGAGGTACCAACATTTGACCATGGGAGCATTTAGAGTCTACGTCAGTATGTACAGAAATGGACATCTGCCGTTGTCTGCACTCTGGATGTGACCTCTGGGTTCCTTTCAAAGGGGACAAACATGAGCTAGACTAGATATCCAAGGTACCGGCTAAAACTGATTTAAAATCGTACTGAACACTAAATGACCCATGACAGACAAATTGGACTCTGGAATGGGTCTGGCAGAAACCAAAAAGGACGCACAAAAATGAACCAGCACATACATTCGAGGTATCTCAAAAAAACAATTCCATGTGATTCAATACATGCCACTGGTCACTAAATGCCCAATGAAAGACAAAATACCCTGGCGGGATTGTGCCTGGCAGAAACCCTAAAAAATCACAACCATGGTATGTCATTGAAATTTTGAGCTACGTTAGATTCCCGAGGTACCAGCTAAAACTGACCTAAAACCAATAATCATGCTGCACCAGATGACCCACAACACAAATTGTGCTCTGGAGCATAATTTGCCGCCTTTTGTAACAAAGAAGTGGGTTGTCCGTTTCAAAAACTGCACGCTCGTGACACGGCGCATGCCCCATTTCCTAAAAGTTTGAAAAGTCTTTCGGGAGATGATGACAGCTTCGTAGCACCAAGGTTTGATCTAAAATTCGGTTTGCTTGTAGAAAAATTCTGAAAACCATAATGTAACGAAAAGAAACAGTTCCGATAATTTGTTGTGACATGTATGCTACTTAGGTGCCGGCAGCGAAGAACACTCGATAAAAGAATCGTGGGGAAAAGAAACTGGTAAAGGTCAGGAGAGTGACATAATCGCAAAAATACGACTCAAGAGAACACATCACAATTTTAGCTACAGTCGATTAACGTTCGCTAACTTTTCCAACCTAGGTAAATACTGAAGTTAGTTTACTCTAGGAACCTGGTTCCTAGGTTTACTCAAGGATGAGGTTATTTTTAACAACATTAATTTTGAGTCAGATTTTTTGTCCATTTTTTTACCCATATCGGCACAAACCTACATAGGCCTATATATAATATACAGCTTTGGGCCAAGGCTTGGGTAACCTGGCAATGGTATGCGATGACACCTTTTTCGAAGAGTTTGAACAACCACGTGCCTTACAAAAAGGCATGGCGAACCTTTTACAGCACTTTGGCAAACCATAAAAAATAAGGACGTTTCATACAATTATAAATTACGATGTAAACTCTTCAAAATAGGACATAAGCAATGATGAAATGTTGCTGATACCCCGCCATTCAAGAAAGTCACTGACACGTCAGCCAATCAGCAATCGCTTTCAGGATTCAGTTTTTTGACCATGAATACGAATTGGCTTTTTTTAGCCCGCAAGTGGGGCAAATATGAGTTCTATTTGTATGTTGGAACCAATTAACTGCAACATTATTTTGACTGCAGTCCCCTTTTAAGTTGAAGTCTGAAGGTAGACATTTTTTCGAGAACTAGTGACTGCGGTCACTGGGTAGCTGGTAACGGACATACAAAACACGGAACAATTTGATGTGGAACAGGTCCCAGCATTCAGTGATTGAACTGAGTGATTTGAACTAGATTTCACTGAAAGGGGTTGTAAGGAACAAAAATAGCCAACATCGAAGTCAGTTATGCTTTATATGGGCGTTTTATACGATGTAGTAAACAGTTTAATATACTAAATTTTCTGCCTACCACCACGCGTTTTGTTGACAGTGAGCTGCAACACAAAAAATGTTGCTTCATTAGATACGTGGCTTCACGTTCATTGATATTAGAATGTCTAATCTCTGTCTTTATTTATATGTTACGAAATAGCAACTTTAATAGATATTGTATCTTAAAAAATAATAGAAAGAGAAAGTGCATGTTTTTGTAGTCCGAAAAGCCAACAGTTAACTTTTCTCAGACTTTTTTTCCTTTAAAACTATCGACCTAGGCCATGTATGAGCAAAATGACCGTGTCTTTTCAGAGTGGCAAAATATTTTCTATTTCCACAGCTAGGCCTCCCATTTTTGCATATACATGTCATAGTATAATCAGTTGTTGCCACCACTATTTCAGACAGGTTTGAAATCATAGGAACAATAATATTTTTTTAGCTTTTAGCTATTTAAAACCCGTTACTATGGCGTCAGTTTTTAAACTATTGGCTCCCTCTTCTCAAACGCATCCTTTTGCTCTTGCATTGCCAAAATCTATCAACCTGCCTGCAAATGATTGTGTGCTTTTATTTCCTTCCACCACAATGTCTTTAAAAAATTGTCATTCCTAACTAAGTTGGTAGACAGAACCTGTCCGTCGGCATCAGAAACTTTGGCCTTGTGTGGAGCATTAGCCATGATTCCATAGCAATAAAACACTGGCTGAAATATTATGCTCGTGGATTAAAATGGGTGTTTTCTTCTATCTAATTGGCTTCCGAAATTGAATTCTCTATGAAAAATTGTTCTTGTGATTTGTTCCCGAACAAATGCGATAAATATTAGCCAAAATATGTCATTGTTTCTGTTCATGGTACTAAGGGAAGTTTTTTTTACCGTAATGCCGGACTCACAATTGGGTGACCAGTGAGCGCCAAGAAGAGATTCCAAGAACGCTTTAACAATAAAAACGTGTTACCTCATCAGATCCTGGAAACTCCTTTTGTCTGGAGTTGAAACTGCACGGGGTACATTTTTTTGCTATACCAAAAAAATACTCGTGCTAAAATTACAATGGAAAGCGCATAGGGACACATCTATAAATTCGAGCTGGCATATTTGGTAAAATTTCATTCAATCAATCCAAGAAAGAAGGCATTAAGTGCGTGAACCATTTTCCTCTGTGTGACAAATACAATGATGCAAACTCATGAAATATGAGGTTGCTTTCTAAAATGTAACAATGGTACATTTCTGGCATGTGCATTTGATGTAAATTGTAACTACAATAACATAAGATGTAAAAACTTATTTTATTTTAGGATAGGCCTTGCATTGTGAAATGTAACAATTTTGTAAAATGTAACAGTGTATCAGTGTTTATCTTTTGTTAGTTGGTATCCTTAGCTGTTCACAATTTATTTTTGTCTTTTGACCAATTTCCTAACATACCTTTATGATATTGGATCAAAATTTTTCTTAGTCAAAATAGATAGGATTTCTAGGCTTGTGAACGACTGACAGTTGATTAGTGCTGTGAGGCCAGGCTCTACAAGATGGTTTGTGATACCGCGTCATTTTATTCTCTGAGCATGATGTCGAGGAGTAGTGAACTATTGGTTCATTGAAAGAATAAGAATCATTTCTCATTGTTGAGACCAGTTTTGTAGTAGTAAGTGGTCTAAATTAAAATTTTGTTACTTCGTTGGAATGCGGGTTCATTTTCACATGTAAATGGTTGTTCTGACTATACGAAAGCCACAATGCTTTGGAAATTTTTACTCTTAGTGCAGTTTTGTACCAATTGCTGATTGAGATTTCAATGACACAAGTTATGTGATAAGGCATTCCAAGTTAATTATGCAAAATTGAAACTTCATAGTGCAATTACCTTCTTCTTGTCTTGCCATCTTGTCATGATTGTCTGGCAACTCAAACTTGTCCAAAGCCTCCACCAGTTCAGCCTCCTGCAATCAGTTATTAAACCCCTTTGTTAGTACCTTTTTTGTTGATCACAACGGTTCTAAGTTCAAAATTAAGAAACATTGTGTGCTACTTATGTAGTGAATTAATTCAACATAAGCTTAAATCACATGGATGAAACCATACTATCCATTTAATTTGACTTTTTAAAAGTGTTGGCGTCTGATAGAAAGTCATATTGTTTATGATACATGTGTTGCATTGTGTAATTCATGCGTTACTGGTCTGTTAATGCAACGTTACACGGGACCGAAAGTTTATATAAAAATACATTGTTCATGACGTGCATTTGGTGCGATGTGTTAAGGCAAGGAAAATGCAATGATGTATCATGGTTTTACTCATGCTGAAGTTTTCCTTTAATCAAATCTGGAAACTGTATGTATACAATGTTCATTTGTCGTATATGACTCGTGCACGTGAAGTTGCTCCCTCAGGGTGTTAACCTGATAGAGCATTCAGGTAAGCCCCCTCCCCAACTTTGGTTTATGATCTCCTATGATTGGCTTAAAGAGGCATGGAATGGGAAATATAGTCAAGAATATCTTTAAAACAATTCCTGACAAAAGTACTTGCAACTTCTTACAGAGTAATCCAATTCATACTGTGAGGCACACTCCATAGTCCTCTTGGTGTCGTCATCCTCATAAGAAGATTCGTAGCGTGAAGACGAACAGGAAGATTCTGTCAATGAAAGAGCATTTGTAAAAGCAATAACTGAGTGACTGTATACCTGAAACATCAGTGATAAGACAGTTCTGTACCCAAAAACTTTTAAATCCTGTAGACAACCACGTATCCCAATGACAGATGTTTACTGCATGGGGAGGTCCTCATTTTTTGTGAGTGCGCTAGCAACCTTTGGTTTCAATATCTTATGGTCATTAGTTTTTGATGATTGGAAACCGCAGTAGAGTATTACTAATACACACATTGAGTGAGAGTAATCACACACACACACCAGTTTTGTGACGTTCAAAAAGGTCTGAGTGTAAAGTTCCCCTGTTAATTAACAAAAAATGACTATGTTCGTAAGTGACGAAACATGTTTTCTTACTCCAGTTCATTTCTCGATATTGGATTTACTTATGTAAGCAAGACAAATCTTGATGTGAAAGAATATCTTGCACCAAGCCAGAAAATGAGACATCTTAAATTTCTTTTATGGAGAGATGTTAGTTCTGTATAGAATTTTCTCATTCAAGGAAGGACTACAGTTGAATTTTGTTCTGGATACCTGATGACACCTTAGGTGGTTGCGTTGCTAGTTGACTCTCCTGAGCACCCAGTTGTCAGTCATTTAGATTACTACGGTGTATACAGTTTTGATTGTATTAAGGCCTATTAATTCACAACTTATACCCACAGACTTCTTGCATTGATCCTAAACACGTCAATGTCAAGAATGTTGAGATTTGTGGGTTAGCTACACTTGGAGGTAATTGTAAAGTAGCAGTGTTATGCTTATCTTTTGTTAGGTGATCTTATAAGCTTTTCTTGATTTATTTTTTAAAGTGGCGTTTAACCAAATTTCATTCGGTACTTACCAAATTGGATTAAAAACTTCCTGAGGCTGAAAGAACTGACAGTTCGTTACTACAGTGAGACCAGGCGGTACAGATTTACTTGTGCCAGGCATCAAGTTTCCTATGTTTTCCTATTTTTTGAAAGACTCCTGTTTTCTCCTAGATTCATGTGGACATCTTATCAAGGTCATGGATTTATTTTGACATGACTGCTTACACAATTAGACCAAAGTTCTGAAAAAATCTCACATCCATGAAAAATGAAATTCTTGTTCATTGCACAGTGACTCATCCTGTGAACTTAATATTTACCAATTTATAACAGATTGTGATAGACAAGTGAATTTTTTTGGGTTTTTTTCACAAAAGCTAAGAAGTGGAAATGAAAATTGATCCATGTTGTTTATTATTTTGTCCATAACTGTGATAAAAACTTTATTATGCAAATTTGGTTACAGTGCAACTCATTGCAAATTCAATTCCAAAGTGTCAATTCATCACTCCTAAGTAGTCAGCAAAAATGAGTGTAAAGGTACAACAAAAATCTAATACTTTAGGTGTTAGTTTCTACCTTAAGCAAAACCCTGGCTGTCCTGACTAAAATGTATTACGAATGTTAAAGACAGCCTTCAGCGGCTAAAACACCTTTTTGACATCAAGAATACAAGTACTGTTCATAAAAAATAATTGTTTTTGCTTCTTACATACCACAGAACGTAATTTATTGTGACGCAAATTATACCGCTCATAATTCATAGTTTTAATATATTACAGAAACTCCCAATGCTGTGTTGCTATTAAATTTTCAATCATTGTGCAAATGAGTTTGACCGAGTCTACATTCAAAATGGCGGCGACTACGGGTTGCAGGATTTCAAGACAAATCATTTTGAAAATTAAGTTTCTAATATAAAATTTGGATGAATTTGAATATAACTGCTTTGTATGAAAAGATCAAGCTGATATGTGTTGTAATGTTTCCAAGTATTTTCCACCAAATTAAACGGTCCATTGTCACCCATTCAAATAGGGGACACACACTCGGCAGTGGCCCAAATCGTAATGGCTGAGCGTTCAAGACTGAGACATGAATGCAAACTTCCTAATATCAAAGTTCTTGGATTAAGCAAAGTACACCTTCATAATAAACATTTATTTATGAAATTGCCTGATAGCAATGCGGACGAAGCATTTTGTTTCTCCAGCTGTTTCGGCAACCCCAATTATCCTCCGGGGATTCCCATACACAACCATATGAGAATGTGTGCTAAATAACTGATTAAAAAGTTGTGAAGGTAATGATTTTGACCAATTTTAATAGTAATTGACAGGAATGTTTCCTTGATTTTCCACGTAATAAGCTCAAAATTAAACGGCCAGTCATCACTCAAATTCCAGTATGATGGAGACAGTGAATGTCAAATTGGTTACACCGATGATGTCATAGACTTCGATTGGTGCAAGCACCATCTTGTTTTTTTGGCGTGATCGGGCTGCTATATTGTAAAAGGCCTACTTAATTAACGACGCAAGTGTTCATTTGGTCAAGTGACTCATACATACATAGGCACTAATTTAATATACTTGTGCAACTTTGTGATTTATATCCACAATGGTGTTTCTTGTATAATGCTTGTGCTTTGGGTCATTTTTGTTTGAAGGTGACTTTTTTCTAATAAGTGTAGTATTCGTAGTCCCTTCTCAGGCCTGTCTGTAAGCAGCCTGCTTTTTTCTGCTCTGATTTTTAACAGTTTGTTCATCGGTAACTAAGGCACAAACTTTATCTGAACAAACTGAGACATTACTTTCTTGTATTTTGAGATACAAATCAATACAATTGATCAATTTTATGAAACTATTATAGGGTGATTCAAATAAAACGTCAAAAATGTTTTTGATTATTGTATAGTTATTTCTAAAGAAATTTCTTCCAATCTTTACAAATCAAAACAACATGCTACAAGTAGATGTCATCTCTATTATGTTACATAAATAATATATTGTCTGTTTAAAATTTGTTCGGAGTTTTCGATCATTTTGCTACGTTACCACACGGTGTTTCATGTCCACGAACCAATAAGGGCCAATAATGCAATGTTTTGATTGGCTCCTCTCTTACCGTCAGCTTCATCGCTCGTACTTGGTTTTTTCGTTTCTTTCTCCGCCATTTTTCTGCAATACAATTGCATTAAACTACTTGTAAAATCCACTGACATGGTGCAAAATTGAGTATTCCCAGGTTTACTTATCTGGCAAAAGTAAACAAACTTCAGACTGTGTGACCAAAGTAGGCCATCCTTTCAATGCTACAATACAGTTACTATACAACTACATATGTAAGCTGAATATGAGCTGATGAACAAAATGAGTGTACCGTGAGCAAAAATTGTAAAGGAAAACTATTGGTAGAAGATTACTAAGAACAGCTAAATTCTGCAGCAAGAACATGGTTTCAAGGTCTGGGCTGAAACAACAGACCTACAATGACAAGGAGGTAGGATGTATGCTGCAACTGACTCAGCCTGCTTAAAAAGATGGACTGAAACCACAGACTCATTGGCTGGCTGAAAAAAATAGATCTGAGTGAATTTAAGGAAACTGGAGCATAGGACTATCTGGGAGGCTGAGGAGACATGGTTATGAGGAAAAGGCATACATGTGAAAATAGTTTTTGAAATCGTCAAATTTCCAACGTCCTATATGCGTTAGACCTTAACCGAGTTCTGGGATACCACCACCTAATGCAAAAACTATATAACTTATAAGGCTGAATGTCTAGGCCCACAAGGGAAACAACCATGACCAGTAACGTATGTTAAACCTTGTCGGGTACCCCTGAAAAAGAAGTGTCAAGTTCAAAAGCAGGGACTATAACTACACCTGCAGATGAACCATTGAAAAGTGATGTAGTTTCGGATGAACAAAGACGGGTAAGTTATGGTAATGAGTGATTAAAGGGGGCGGTAGGTTACGAAGTGGGAGTTGGGATGTTAAATGTGTGCTTATGGAGGCTAGACCTGTAAAATAAAGTGAACCCTGTCCGGATGGTAGAGGTGGTCAGGTGAGGGTCTGACCAAAAACCCACCTGTGGGGAGCAGAAAAATTTGTGGGACTCGTGGGAAAAAAGAACTTGGAGGAAAAAAACTAGAACCTGCAACTAAAGCTCCTCCCAGTTCAGATGAATCGTATAAACAATCAACACATGGTTTTAATGTGTGGTCGGCACACCAGTACAGCAGACAATAGATCAACGCTAAGCTCCGCCCACGTGACAGCCATATTTGTTTTGGTCATTTGTGGTGCTTCACAAGTTCGAAAAAATGATTAAAATTACGCTGTAAACAAACAGGTATGTCACATTTTCTAAACTAGAAGTGAATATCAGCTTTATTTCTAGTACTTCAACAAAAATTGGAACATAATGGCCACGCATTCTGAACGAAATTTGATCTCAAGTGGCAATCGATGACCGGTTAACTTCAAAGCCGATTTTCTCGGCTCGTGATTTCAGGATAGTGATATTTTTCCACTATACGGGGGTTAATTTTTACGAAATTTTCAAATTTGAAATCCTCTAGGACTGAAGTAAAATCGCGTGCCCGGTTTTTTGATAAATGGACCAGATTTTTAGTTATTAGACGGAAAGTGACCAAATGACAAAAAAAGGTGCGCTTTCCTCAACTCGCATGCAAAAAATGCCGCAAAATCAAGATCATAATGATTTTGTACTTATATTTGGTGTGGATAAGTAGAATATTGCGTAAGGAAGCAGTTGATGATAATCCCTGTGCATTTTGAAAAAAATGAGGTAAAATTGGATTTTTTGAAAATTAAAAAATAAGATTTTTTAGAAAATCAACTAGTACATGCCTAACCAGTTAAAACTGCCTTTTTACTCATTTTAGTTAGGAACCTGGAGATTTGACCAGTGTTACACCTACCTTAAAACCACCATTTACCTCATTTTTACATTAGTGAGCACATTGTCGTCATTAAACTTTTAGTTCCTGTATTAAGCACTGCATGTCACAACTGTAAATTCAATATCCCAAAAAGCAAAACGAGAAAACAGAAGAAACACAACTTCAATGAGAGTTCCCTTAGCTCCACAGACATGAGTGTGATGTATGAACGTACCCAGGACCAGTGTGTCATGTCCACAAACGTTTGTCAGTTTTGTGTACAAACTTGCACCATAACGTCGCTTCCCCGATATCCCTCGGAAAAGTGAAAAGAGGTACCGTTGCAGCGTGCTCAAATACTGAGTCGTCACCACCACCACCACAAATGCAATTTACTCCCATATTTCATCTAATTAACCAGATCTCTAACTCACAATAGAAACTGAATCAGTTTTGAGGATCCAATGTAGCCTAAAGAGCATGCTCAAGACATGGATGAAGATGGAGCCCAGATCTTTGCTACCGATCTCAAGAAAAACAAGGTTGAGTATGTCACGAATTGGGACAAGACGGGAGGACTGGATAACCTTAGGGTCGGGAGAACATTTCCACTCAAGATGCCATGGGACGAGATGGTTAAACTGGGAGGGTCGAAAAAGGAACGCGAATGTGACTGGGGTGGTTTGAATACAAAGTTGACTCTGAGCACTGAATATATAAGAACTGCCGAGCAGCAAAACTTGACAAATCATGGTATTTAGTGAGATGAGAACAGAGGCAGGAGACTTACCTCGAATAAGGTCAAGTTACGTGGAGATGAAACAAGAAAAACACAACACGTCTTCAGTGACTTAAAGAAACCGTTGAATGAGCTAGGTAACGCTGACACAAAAAAGAAATAACTGACCAATGAGAGAATGAATATGACTGCTACGCACAGTAATCAATATTGGTCGATCAGTAGAAATAAGAGAGCAAAACTGCAAAATAATCAATATTGGTGGATCAATAGAATTGACAAGAATGACAGCAAAACTATGCAAAATAATCAATATTGGTGAATCAATAGAAATGACAAAAATGAGTGTAAAACTATGCAGAAAAATCAATATTGGTGGATTGATAGAATATAGAAATGACAAAAATGAGAGCATAACTATGCAAAATAATCAATGTTGGTGGATCAATGGAATTGACAAGAATGACAGCAAAACTATGCAAAATAATCAATATTAGTGGATCAATAGAAATGACAAAAATGAGTGTAAAACTATGCAAAATAATTGGTGGATCAATAGAATATAGAAATGACAGAAATGCAGAGCAATACTATACAAAATAATCAACATGGGTGGATCAATAGACATGACATAGAGCAAAGTTGTTATGATCAATCCTACAAGATCTTTTAAATTGTCCCTGACCACGCATTTTCTTAAATTTTGATGTTTCAGTTGGTTAATATGAGATGATTACCATAAAATCTATAATTTAATAAGAACTTTTTATGCCAAGTAGTAGCAAATTTTTTAATTTTGAAGAAAATTAGTTATTTCCAAGTGTCTGGCCAAAGGATGTAATGGGTAAAAGACATTTGGTCTCTTGACAAACAATTGCAGTGGCGGAACACAGCAGGTCAGAAGACATTAAGACGATTTTGAGAGAGAACTGAACAGTTATGCAGACAGAGGGGAAAGTGGATACGGGCATTACACTCAAGTACTGGAAAAATCAGACAGCGAATTGGATTTTCAATTTAGCGAATTTTGCAGTTTTAAGGCAGTATGAACTCGACCATATTGCACGAGAAATGCTGTAGACATATGTCAGCCACAACCAACTGAACCAAGGGTGGGTCAGTTTTTACAAAATACACACTTGATAATCATTGATAAAGGTCAAAGTGAACCTGGGTCACTTGTATTCACTACTGCCATGATGGAATTAGCACGGTCTAAATACAACGCATAAGCCTACGTGTAGTAGCACTCGATCTGGGTCGGGGTCGAGGGCCTGGCATCATTCGCCTTAAAATGGAAGCATTTTGTTCATTATTTATAAAATTTGCAAATACACTTACAAGGTGTCCTTCATCGTAACGCCGCTTTTGTGTTTGATCGAGGCACGATTTCTTGAAATGTGCTGAACAAAGTGTGTCTCCCCACTGCATCCCACACTCTGGTGCTGTACACAAACCGATGCCATTTCTGTGCAACATTCTCACATTTAGGAAATTTGAACTCAGAAACATTCTCGGTCAAGTTGTTACTACATCCTCAACAAACGCACCTTTTCATGTGTGAAAAAGGCGGCTCTCCGCAGACTTTCTTTTCAACTCCTTAGTGTCACACTGGCAACAACAACGTAAAAGATGGTGTAGGAGCCATGGGTATTGAACACACGGGATAGTCGGATATCATACGTTTATTCACAACTAAGTTGACGGAACTGTCCAACAAGGCCGGTTTCACTGAAACAAATATAACAAATAATAAGTCTTGGGAAATACAGCGTTCACGTTACAATACAATAAAGATATTCCATATAATGTAGCTTGGGCTAAACAGTCTTACACAATACGAGAAACAGCCAGTGAATTCTACGGTAGTATGAGAAAAATAGTATAATGTTACAATGATATAGGCTCTAAGGCTCCATGAAAACATCGTTAGTGTTGTAAGCGTTACTAGTATAGCGGTTCATGTCAAGAAGGCCAGATAGTACCGGAATGTCGGTTATATAAGAAGCTTTAGCCAATTTACACATGTGACATTATGCAAGGTTACGCACTACTAAATAAAATAGTGCATCAACAGACGGTCTTCCACCCATTACATACAACTCTGATAACAGAAAAATATTTTTGAATTTTTTTGGCTTGTTTCTTAGTAACAGTATACTACAGGATTTTTAGTCTCTTAAGATGTATTAATAAATTCTTTTCGAGACACTGAGCCATGGTGGGAACTCTTTTTAAAGCTCGTGCATAGCAATTTTTAAGCCCTAAAAGTATGTAGAATCGGGCTTGTGTAAAACTTCTAACAGTTAACGAAATGTGATATGACAAAATTTAGCTTTGTAGATATTTGATTAAAAGCAGAATTGTAATATGAAGGTCCTACATAACCTTAAACTTAAACCTTCAAGGAGGTAATATAAGTACATCAATTGAGGTAAACATAAGCCACAAAAAATTAACACGAGCAGCTTTTATCCAGAGTTGATGCTCCTTTATCGGAATCCTGTTTTACGTGGAGTTATATGTCTTGCTATGTTGTATATTCAGCACTTAGTTGCATTCATGTGGCATTTCTCACTATCTAGTTTCGAGACCATTTTTATGCGCCCACATATTTTTATGTGGACGCATTATGCCGTCATCTCCGTCCGTCCGTCCGTACGGGCGGCGTCCGGCGTCCACTGCTCTATCTCCAAAACCCTTTGACATACGTTCATGAAATTTGGCACATATGCTCCATTCATGAGTAGGACGGCATGTGCGAACTTTTGGACGGATCTGACTTCCGGTGTGCCCCCTAGTGGCAATTTTAGTTTTTTACGCTTACCTTTGTATCTTCGAAAGTCCTGAACGGATTTTCATGAAATTTGATATGTAGGCACCTATTAGTGAGATGACGCTATCCTCCCGTTTTCAGATGGATTCGACATAGTTTGCGCCACCTAGTGGCCATTTTTAGTGTTTTCGAGTCTGTTTTTGTGCGTCCACCCCTCTATCAACCAAACCGCTCAAAGGATGATTGTGAAAATTGGCATGTATATGCTTACTATGTAGAGGATGGTTGACGATGATTTTCCGACGATTTCGACTACTGTGGCGCCTCCTAGTGGCAGTTTTGTTTTTTTGCGCCTATGGCTGTATCTCCTAAACCGTTCGCAGGATCTTTACAAATTGTGTAAGTATATTTATATGATGTTAACAACGGAAGATGACGACTTTTGGTCGGATCCGACTACCGGTGTGCCCCCTAGTGGCAATTTTAGTTTTTTACGCTTACCTTTGTATCTTCAAAAGTATTGAACGGATTTTCATGAAATTTGGTATGTAGGCACCTATTAGTGAGATGATGCTATCCTCCCGTTTTCAGATGGATTCGACATAGTTTGCGCCACCTAGTGGCCATTTTTAGTGTTTTCGAGTCTGTTTTTGTGCATCCACCCCTCTATCAACCAAACCGCTCAAAGGATGATTGTGAAAATTGGCATGTATATGCTTACTATGTAGAGGACAGTTGACGATGATTTTCCGATGTTTTCGACTACTGTGGCGCCTCCTAGTGGCAGTTTTGTTTTTTTTGCGCCTATGGCTGTATCTCCTAAACCGTTTGCAGGATCTTTACGAAATTTAATAAGTGTATTTATATGATGTTAACAACAGACGATGACGACTTTTGGACGGATCCGAGTACCAGTGTGCCCCCTAGTGGCAATTTTATTTTTTTACGTTTACCTTTGTATCTTCAAAAGTCGATTTTCATGAAATTTGGTATGTTGGCACCTATTAGTGCGATGATGCTATCCTCCCGTTTTCGGATGGATTCGACCTAGTTTGCGACACGCAGTAGCCATTTTTACTGTTTTTTAGTCTGTTTTTTGGCGTCCACCCCTCTATCAACCAAACCACTCTAAGTATGATTGTGAAAATTGGGCATGTATGTTCTTACTATGAAGAGGACGGTTGACGCTGAATTTCCCATGACTTTGATTACTGTGGCGCCTTCTAGTGGCAGTTTTTTTTTTGCGCCCATGGCTGTATCTCCCAAACTGTGTGCAGGATCTTTACTAAATTTATGGTGGTAAATTTGTTTTTAATTCTATGTTTTTGTGGTGCTTTAAGCAACTGATGTATAGGATGTGCTTTTATTATGAAGATCACTCACATTTTGCCCCTAGCCTATTGAGGAGACAATGACCATGCCTTTCCATTTTGCAAAGTACAACGTACTACATATATATGCCCCCTACTGGCCACTTTATGGTACCAATAAACAACCCTAGAAGTATACCGTATGGGGTGCAATTGTGGGCGCATTTCAACGCTCTGCGTTGCTCTTGTAACAATGTTGGGGTAAAGTACACACATATTGGAACAGCATAAAAGTAACTTAATTGCTGTTAACTGGATCAAGTTTGTAACCCGTTGGCTACATTTCATTAAAATTTGAGCTTGGATGGGGTGAACTAGTCCGCATAGTGGCTGAGAATTTTGGGGATAGTTGTAAATCATGGTGTTC
>NMRA01001511.1:0-13616 GCA_002633005.1 Phoronis australis
ATATTCTTGCCATCTTGTTAACATCGTGTGAAGGCTGTAGGCTTGCCACTGACCAGTGGAAGTGAGACAGAAGTGCGATCTCTTTGTGAACCTCGCACTAGGTCTCCTGTGTTTTCCCATTCTCCACCAATGCATTAGTACTGACAACTGAAGTAGAGCAAAAATCTGTTTAATTTTTTGGCAAAATGTCTGTTCGATTTATAAAATCAATACAGGGTTGTTATTGATTAATTTACTTCCATTACATTGTCATCTTAAAGTATGAAAGGTCACTTACCTCTTGAAAATTGGTCTCAACTGGTTCCTTACTTGGAGGAGAAGTGATGTCTGAGTTTGCAAGGAACTGACATTTCGTTATTCGTTATTCCTTGACCGTGTTTGGTACATAAAATGACATGCTGTGACGAGCCAACCTGGAGTGCCTGGTCTCATGTGGTAGCAAACTGTCAGTTTTTTTCCAACCATTTTGAGACCAATTTCACAATGAGAATAGTGTTCTTAATCAAAATTTGTTAGTTCTAGCGGTAGATGGGTTTATAGGCGTTTTAATTTGTGTTATTTTCTCTTATTTTTAGGCAGTTGTCGTATTGTACATTGTTTGTACCATATCTTACCTTTGTCATACGTGAAGACATCACTAACTGTAACAGTTGTTGTGTAACTAAAAACTTTAGTATTGGTCTGAAATCACTCATTTGTAAACCTGAAATTCCATGTTATCGCTACAGTTTTGAATCTGTTGTGCAAAGTGTTGAGAATGTTTGCCTGTCCGTTTTTCAGCCATGTGATAAACTACGACTTTCCAAGAAACATGGAAGAGTATGTTCATAGAGTTGGTAGGACGGGCCGAGCTGGGTATGGATACATTTTATTTCTAAAAATTCACTCCATGCATTTATGAGGTGTAGATTTATTCACTTTCAAGTTATCATAGTTGTCATCGTGGTTGCTCTCGTTAACGTCAGTTTTGTTTTTCGTTGTTCAATTTTGCCATGAATAGCTAATTGCCCTGCTCTCCTTTTCTTCGTTATCTGATTACTTGCAGTCGGCAGTGAACATGATAGACTGAAATGGAATTGTAGAAGATTCCCAACATGGGTTTCAAATCAATGTTTTTCACTTATCGGTCATACACGTTTTCTTTGCTCTAAATGTTATTACAGAGATATTTTCTGCCTTTCAGGCGGTCGGGTGAGTCTATTACGCTTATCACAAGGGGTGACTGGAGATCTGCTGGTCAGCTGATCGAGATCTTAGAAGAGGCTAACCAGGTGAGATGTTCACCTGTTTGTGTGATTAAGTGTGTGGCCAGAGGGTGTCACTCAGTCTCCCACTTGTACTGTTGCAGTAGACCACAGTGAGGTGGCTCTCATCAATCTTGGATCCTCGCCTGCTGATTGTGGGACATATTTATATGTGGACGCATTATGCCGTCATCTCCGTCTGTCCGGCGTCCGCTGCTCTATCTCCAAAACCCTTTGACATACGTTCATGAAATTCGGCACATATGTTCCATTCATGAATGGGACGGCATGAGCAAACTTTCGAACGGATCCGACTACTAGTGGCAATTTTAGTTTTTTACGCTTACCTTTGTATCTTCAAAAGTCCTGAGTGGATTTCCATGAAATTTGGTATGTAGGCACCTATTAGTGACGTGACGCTATCCTCTCGTTTTCAGATGGATTCGGCGTAGTTTACGCCACCTAGTGGCCATTTTTACTGTTTTCGAGTCTGTTTTTTGCGTCCACCCCTCTATCAACTAAACCACTCGAAGGATGGCTGTGAAAATTGGCATGTATGTGCTTACTATAAAGAGGACGGTTGACGATGATTTTCCGACGATTTCAACTACTGTGGCGCCTCCTAGTGGCAGTTTTTTTTTGCGTCTATGGCTGTATCTCCTAAACTGTTCGCAGCATCTTTACAAAGTTTAGTAAGTGTGTTTATATGATGTTAACAATGGACGACGACGACTTTTGGACAGATCCGACTACCGTTCGCAAGATCTTTACTTAATTTAGGAAGTGTATTTATATGGTGTTGACTACGGATGATGACTAGTTTCGGACAGATCTGACTACTGCTGTGCCCCCTAGTGACAACGTTTAACTCAGTATCTTTAGAGGCCGATCCAACGGACACTGTGCCCACTAGTGGCAATTTCATTTTATTCTGTTTTCGTTTGTTTCTCTGAATTTCCTTGACAGATTTTTATGAAATATGGCATGTTCCTGTTTTTGGATGGATTGTATGTTTTTGCGCCATCTAGTGGCTATTTTTATGATACAAATACATAACCCTAAAAGCACACCATTTGCAATGCATTCGTGGGTGCATTTTAATGCTTCGTGTTGCTCTTGTTTATGTAAATGGTGCAAATGTCAAGAATAATTGTTGGTTCTGGTTGGCTGTGGTTAATCACAATCATTCATTGTTGAATGTTCATAAACCTATGGCACATCCTTCTTACCTGTCGAGGAGGCAGTGTGGCCTGGTGCCATAAGTGTCGGTTTTTTTACACAAATCTTGGGTTTGAATTCCACTGGGGCACACTGCTAGACCCTTAAGTCAGTTCTCCATCTCCTCAGCTCATTTTTAACTATATATTAATAAAGCATAAAAATGCTTCCAAATGATGAGTGCAATGGGTTGACAGAGCGCCCGAAATAATTTTTTTAAGTTCCAACCAGTCACTTTGGTATGAAAATCATAAAAATTTGATCAATTGAAAGTAATCCTTGTTGTGATAGAAGTTGGTTTAAATTTGTAGTATCAGAAGATATGTTGGAAACGTTGGTCAATCCTGTCTCAAGTGATGGCTTTTTGTCATGACTACATTGTTTTTTTAATTCTCGGTCTCCAACTGATCTGTTTGATAATGGAAATTATGGCGTGGAAAAGTACGAGGTCATAACCTGTACGCTTGAGTAACCAGAATTTCTGTTTAAATGAAGAGTTGCACCGGTGCAGATATTTGGCCAGAGGACGTTTTTACAGTTGCTAGTAATTATTGTACTACAGTTGGAATCTTGGATGGCATTAGGTCTTCACACAGTTAGTATTGCTGATGTTTGTTGTATTTTTAATTGATATCAAAATTGCAACAGTTGTATCTCTTTGGTTGTATTAACACTGTACTCTTCAAACAAAGTGCTGTGATTATCTATGTACACATTTTGTGGATCTATTGTCCAAGAAGGCCCTGTAAGGATTTTGTCCTGGAAAATGATTTGTTAGAGAAATTTACATTACCATTGCCAAAGCTTCCTTCTTCTTAACTTTGTCCAATTCCTTACTAATTTCTATTATGCTGAATTTAACTTAAACATATGTTTTAAATGGTCAAGTTGCATGTTTAGATGTATTGCTGCTAATATTACAGGAAGTGCCTCAAGAGCTGCAAGACATGGCTCAGAGGTACGACGCCTGGCAGAAGCGTCAAGCTGAGGAATTGGCTGCCTATGGTTTACGTCCTGGTCGTGGAGGTCGCGGTCGAGGAGGGGGTCGCGGGGGTGGACGGAGGGACCGAGGAAGTAGCGCTACTGTTGTGTTTGGAGCTTGGTAAATGAGCTGAAATGCAAAGTCTTAATTCATACATTGTTCTTCACTAAGTCATGTTTCTGGTCTTTGCTGTTCAGTTTCTCATACATTAAATAAAGAGAACAGCTGCCTTGTAATGGGGAGCGGGTTCATATGCATTAAGGTGTTGCCGTGGAAACGTAGCCCATGAGCACTCCCTCCGTTCTTATTGTACTGAGGACCTGTATTTCGCTAGCACTACCTAGCGTGTATGAAGTTGCCCATTGCATGTTTTTTTGTGATTGGGCTTCATATGCTGTGGTACCCAAGACCGACCGAACTCTACAAGAGCAACCCTTGGTAATATATGACATACTACATTGATGTAGCATTAATATTGGGAACTAAACACTTTGGTGTGCACAAGCAGCTAGAAAACCACGACAGAATTGTGAATTACTGAAAGTGAGAAACAGATAGTTGTTGTTATACTCTGATGTTTAGTATGCGAGGCAACATGTTCAGTTTATATCCCCTTCATATAAAAGACAGCACTTCAAAGACTGGTCATTTGTAGATTCTTAGTTTACTCTTTTGCTAAGGAGACTGTGAATTTAGTTTTTGGATTGTATTGTATGAAACAATGAAAAGGATATGCAGCCACAAAATAATTTATTATAGTTGGTATTTTGTGAACCACGGGATTTCTCCATTGAAGATCATCATACTAGGTCTGGATTCCGATTCTGTAAATACAAACTCTTTCCACAGAATGCATGTCAGGATTGTACATTCATAACTTGAATTCTTTGTGCTTTGTCTCTCTGTACGACTTGTTTGTTGGCCGTGATCACTTTCTCTATTGTATTGTTGTTGTCTCGGGTCGATACTAGTGCGTTTCCACTGAATGGTCTGCAAATATTTTACAGGTGACTTAAAGCAAACCCATGTTTCATCCAAGAAACTTGATTTCGACCACTTTTCACTAAAAACTCAACTTGTTTCGTACTACTTCTGAGGATGTGATGAGCGCAGAGTTCGTTATTCTTGGTGACAATGCTTGGCACTTAAGGAGACACCAACTTGTGCAGCCTGGTGTTGGTGTTTTGGAAGCC
Organism: Phoronis australis; assembly: GCA_002633005.1. Classification (NCBI taxonomy): domain Eukaryota; kingdom Metazoa; phylum Phoronida; family Phoronidae; genus Phoronis; species Phoronis australis. The sequence goes on from NMRA01001511.1 coordinate 4,638, forward strand.
TTCGAGCCACCTCCAATTTGAGATGTATTTCATGGTGCTAAACGGTTCAAAACAAAAGTTGGTTTTGGGAAGACAGGCGTAAAGTGTATCTTAGGAGACATTGATTGGGTCACGTTTTATTGGACCTGTTATCAATATTATTTCAGTGTTTAGTTTCAAATAGATGAGTACTGGCTCCATGATGATGTACCCTACACCTCTGATAGTGGTACTAAAGAAGTAATAAGAGTTATACGATATTATTTTTGTACGTTTGTTGGAAACTGTTGATACTTTGCAAGTGCATAAGATCACCTTTAAACTAGGATTTTCTGTGTAACTCCTTTGTAATCTCATTTTGGAGAACATTGTTTTAGTAGTTTTTGCATGACTAATCGTGTAGAATGAATGGGCAAGTCTGTGTGTGTACATTATTTGTGTACACAATGTAGTGGCCCTAGTGCAGTGCAATACATGTCAATAAAGTCATGGTATCAACACAAATAATCCTTTATATTGTATTATATACATGTGATCACAAACAGTAGGAAACCAAAGACTCATTATCTTAATAGATTTGTTTAAACATTGACTGGTGTCGGACTGGATAAATTATGTTGGACTACAAAATACAATCATGCTACTATATTCTTACTTGCTAAGTGGTGGATTTACATCTCAGGCCCTGTTAACTGCTATTCAGCATGCATACATTGAATGAGACTTGACAGCTTATGAGAAAACTGACCAGCTTGTGAGGCACCATGTTAAAAGGGAATGCAAAACAATGAACATATCATTGGTCAATTTGGCACATTTCATTCACCAATAACATGTTAACAGTGGTAACATTTGCATTTTTTTTCGTCTTCATGCCACAATACTTTTTGTTAGACAAACAATTTTCCTCTCTGGCATCCAGTGCAAATCAGGTGGCTACACCTAGTACACTAAAACCTGAAATACAAGCAGGAGTCATTTGTTCCACTAAACTAAGTATAGGACTTGAGAGGAAGAATAATTCAAGTAATACAGTCTTCTGCCTTGCACCTTATAACAATAATAATTGCTCTTTAATTAATGAGCACGCAATAAGTGGAAGTGAGAAGGCTTGTAGGGTAGCGTTCACAGACGATCGCTGCGCAAATATGTTAATTAACTCAATTTTTCGTCTATTCATAAGAAATTACGTCAACCACAATCTGCCACACAGCATCACATTCTCTTCATAACAAGTCTTAATTTCACCAGCGTTCATTTTCTGTGGGTCATAAAAAATCCTGGTTGCACTTTGTTATGAGAAAGCTTTTTTTAAGAATTTGTGAACTGTCCTTCACAACTCGTGGCTTGAAGAGCACACTAAATATTAGTATTTTCTAAACTGAACTCTGGTGCACTTCTACAAGAGGTGCATTTCATTTCTAAATCATACTTGAACAAATTTTTTTAAGCAGAAATCTCACCAGTTGCATACCACAACACTCCACTAATTGGGTGAAGATCGTACAACTTCATGTGGTAGGCTTGTGCAACGTGCTGACACACAAGATATAGATATACTACAGTGGCGGATCGAGGATATCACAAGGGGGGGGCCCAACATTCTGTCCGGCTGTAAACATTTGCGCAAACTGAACCACGATTGTAGATGCGCATAGCACCAAATGGGGGGAGGTCGGGAGGGGGGTTTGCCCCAGGAAATTTTTCCGTTTTGACCTCGAAAAATCAAGTATTTTCCTTGATTCCTGAAGTATAAACCAAGAAAAAAAGGCAAAAAAAAAACACGGAGATCGTGTCAATCAGGAAAAACTGAGCGTACCAAAGACTCGAACTCACGACCTTGCCCATAATGCGCGGGTGCGTTACCACTACACCACCACGATTCAGCTACTAATCTCATACTAAGAGACCTACTTGTTTATGGTCCACAGCGTTTGCGCGCGAAACCTACTTCTTTTTGTAATGCTTATTACACGTTTTGTGCCATCGATTCTTAACAAATTTGTCGTATTTAAAATAGTCTTAAAATGCCCAAAAGACCAAATCCGTTATTCGTGTTGGCAATAATGACCGGGGATTGTTTTGGAAATCGTCTTAACATAAAGTTTGACAAAGAGGGTATTGCGAGTTTCTGAGTGATTCACTAAGGCTTCTATTAAAATTCCCATCTTACCAGCAGCTTCTGTTTTTTCATCGTCACTCAGGTTCCATTTTCTTTAAAAAATGAAGTACATTTTATTCATTGCACAGTGGAGCAGACGACGGAAACTGAGTCGTAGTGCGCAGCGCCACTGCCGGTCGCTTGGGATATCGCGGGAGAGCCTATACTTAGCCATAGTTCCGTTACGAATGCGCCGTGTTCCGNCTACCAACCTGGAGAATTTACATCTGTACAGTTTCGTGTGGGGGTGGTTAAGTGTCCACAAAATACATTCTTGGTATGCAGTTGTTGCCAGAAACCCCTTCAGTCGAGAAGGCACTAACTTAAATTTGCCCAACCCTCACTATAGAATAAAAGTTTTAACCAAATGTGAATAAATCTAATTTCCATTCCAACCATGAAGTCAGAGTCGGGGGCCCATCAGAATAAAAATTAAAAATACACTGTTATATTTATGTTGGGTAGACTTATCTGCAACTACATTAGGTCAAACTTGTATACCAGACACCTGAGGTTGAGTGACTTGTCGACCTCTACACTTGCGACTGGTCAAACTTGTACACCAGGAAATTGGGTGTTCCAGTGTATTTCCTGGCAAACTGTTTCCCATCTGGAGTTGGATCCGAGAAGGCAATGTCCGAAATCTCCAGTGTCAGACCAAAAGCAAAGTTCCTCCTGAAAATTTAACACAGTGATGACACTAATTGATTTTTGAAATACAAACCACGGGTTAGCCATGTACACAAAGGGTTCAGTTAAACAGAAGACAGCTCAAGACACTGTAAGGTGTTGAAAAAAAACAAAATGCACAATTTTCTAATCACTTAGACTGTTCACACTTCATGGCTGATTAAAAAACTACTTTGTTAAAAAGTATACACCATTTATCAAAATTATAATTAGATTCAAAATTCCTAACATAACACCTCGTTAATTTATCTTGAAATTGCTCTGTACATATTTCACTTTGATGATATATTTAATGACTGGCCTAGACTATCATTTTTAACTCACTAGCAATCAGTTGTCATGGCGATTTCTGTATACACTGGATAATTTCATATCAACCATCAAAAGTCTGAGAATAACCCTACCTGACAGCATCTATCAGCCGGGTGGCCACACATTGTCGCCTGGCCTGGTGAAACACCCAAATCCTGCTGACGCCGCAGATGGCAGGTTGACTGTCTGAGCTGCAACACCACGCCATCTGGTGGTCACTGTCAGAACTAGCAGGTGTGTTGGACAGGACAGGGTATGCCTGCAAGGTAATGTTAAAAACTTCACCAGGTTTATGTAAAGACTTGAGTAAGAAGTGCTCTACGGTGTGGTAATAAGTAATAATAATAAAACAGATTCTCAAAACATAAGGTAATGTGAGCAAGTATCACCATTTTCACAGGTGTGCAACAGACACAAACACCCCTCTCTCTGCCAACTGTACTAAAGTTATTGTTTTAGTTGCCATGTCTGGCATAAGGGCAAGGCCTGTATAAACATGTCAAAAGAATCATGGTGATGTTAAATCTGTCAGTTTTCGGTAAAAATTTTAACTTGAAAAAGTAATAAAAAACGACGAAAATTTTGTTTTCACATTGCCATTTTATAATGTCCATTGAGTACATGAGTAGTGAACTCAGTCTCCCTTACACAAGCATTTTGTGCACTTGTGCAAACAACTAAATGTGAAAGGTCCCTAATCACAGCAAGGTATTAACAGAAAATGTTCATAAATCAGTAAAGTAGAGTAATTTCTTTTAGTGACAAAAGAATCAGTTCAAAATGACAGCCACATATAACAGAGGTTATTCTGCATATTCTGAATGTTGGGCAGATGGGATGACTCGTTAAATTAAGTTACAAGAAAGAGTCTTTATCCGAGAAATCATCATTTAAGCAATTTAATGCTAAATCTAACATCATTGTAACTCACCTTTGAGATTTCTTGAGCAATACAAACTCCAATAACCTTGCCTTCAGTAGATATGTACAGGAATGTCTGCAAAATGAACAGACACAAATAAGGTGAATTTACAGAACAAATAGGTACAATCCGAAGTGCTGAGAGATGCCTAGGTATGCTACTTAGTTGTTAAGATATCGAACTCAACTACACCTTAAGCCTGACTTGAATTAAACAATTTGAATGGTGCTCTCACATAATTCTATGAGAAGAATTTGCAGTCTTTATGTCTTCATGGCAGTTCTTAGATCTAGTTCTTCATTATGTATTTCTGTCCATAATTCATCATATTTGACAAGAAATTAAGAGATTAAACAAAAAAGAAAAAAACTGACAGAACCTTTCTGTTGTTGCTAACAGCTGATGTCTCCTCCAGAAATCCAAGTTCTCTGTCCACAATTTCTTTCAATTCTTCCAGCTGAAGGAGAACACCATTACTTATTAGAAATAATACTATTGACAGAGTTTCATAAAAATACTCAAAGCTGCATTTCATCAATGTTTAACTGTGAACGATGAATATATAATGGAAGCACTTTGGGTGTCAACACATTACCATCTTATCGCGGTATAACATATGAGACTGATTATCTGAGAGTAAAAGGCCTAATTTGATTTTCGTTTTTAGCTTACTAAACAGAGAGAAAGGCAGCTTTAAATCTATCAAACTGAATTTAGACTGGGGCCATTTTGGTGAAGCAATCTCTGAAATAAACTAGATAGGAGCTATAACAAAAATTATGAACACCTGTAAAATCTGAAAACCATAGGTGATTTGCTAAGGAATTTTTCAAGGCTTTAAGAAATTGAGGCGACAGAAAGACATCAGGTGTACCAATTTGCATCTCTAGTTTAAGAAGTTCTCAAACATTTCCAATCTTCACACGTCCACTGCAATGCCTACCTTCTTTACAGCATACTTAGGGTCAGTTGGCAGCACCATCAGTATCCTACCACCATCAGGCAGGTTTTCAACGACACGCTCTTTCTTCCAACCCTGAAGCATTGACACACTCTGACAAGTCACAATAACAATAATAATAACAATAATAATAACAATAACAATAATAATAGGACGTTAAACAGACCCATTGAAGCAGACAACTGGTGCTTTTACTCTACTGCTCATACTCAGCGTTCAGCCACTCTACCAGCCTGCTTGGGGAATTTCGCAAGTGTTTTGAGGTTTTTGTTACTTATGACTGTTTTGACTGAAACTAGTTTACTTCCAAAGCATTCTTTTCTAATGCTTTGGTATGTGAAACATCGACAGATATTGTGTTCTGGTGTTTCTTCTTTCATCCAGCATTACGCCAACAGGATTCCTGTTGTTTCCTTATGTTTCTGCAGGTTGCCTGTTGTCACCTGCATTACCATTTAGTACACAATACGTTGTCATATAACTCTGCATAACTTGCATATGCACACACATTAGCCAGCAGTAAGCTCGGAAAATGGCAGCAAGAACAAAGTTTAACTATCATACGCATTGACTAGTAAATGCTTCACATCATTAACTCTGTAGAATTCAATGACACTTACAGGAAACTTCAGCACAGCCATCATACGATCATGAAATCTGCGGTGAGCTAGATCATCAGACGGGTCATTCCTAGTATAAACTGTTCCACACGTATGACACTGTGTGGTACCCAGACTTCGTTGACCAACATCCTAAAAACACCGAAGATAACACTGAGACCATATACAGGGTGGTCCATCAAGTTACCAAGTGTGATTGAGCAACACATTACCATTATTTATCGTACTCTATTTAGCCTAGTGTATGCCACAAGCTATGTTGCAGAGTAAAACAAGATGTGGATTGTCAAAGAATTTCAATAACTAGTATGGAAAAGGTAATAACAACTAACAAGACTCTGCATGACAGCCACAGGAAAAGAGGCATATACACTGAAATACTAAACGTAAATAGATTAGAAGAACAACAAAAGTGTGATGAGAAAACGCCTGAAGGGTCCAACACAAAATGGATAAAAGAGGAAAAACAATAACCCCCGGATGGAGCATGGGAAAATTAATGGGGAAAACCCAGCAGGTCTTGTGTGAGACCAGATACATGGCTCAATGAACTAGGCCATGCTGTACTGACACAAAGAAAAAAAAACTGACCAATGAGATAACCTTCAAAACAAAATGACGTAGAGCAAAATCATACCAATATATCCATTTAACAAGCACCAATTACCCACGATGTTGCACAGGTGCCAGTCCCGTTTTCAGCTATTCTAAACGTCCATCAAAATTTTGCTGTCATGCAATAAGTTGGATAAACACATGTGAATACACAGCTTGTCTGGGACTTGTATTTCTTTGCCAAATTTCTAGTTTCAACAAAACTGCATCCCCAATTGAAAAATATTGACCATAAACCAGGTATGTCGATGCCTCAACTTTGGGGTCGAATATTGTACCCCTCCGACTGAAAAATCCCCTCAAGGTTAGAACCACATGCACAGATACTAGGATTCAAATCATATCATTAACTGCAAAAATCACTACTTCATAGTCATTAGTCGTGTTCTTTCCAGTGTTTGCAGCCTCGATATGAACAACATAATCTGGATTAGTTTATTACAAGTGCAGGTGTGACCACAAAGTATTGGGTAAAGTAAGTCCTTCATGAGAGTCCTGGCTTCACAACCTGACACCCCTACCAGGCCACTAGCGTTGGACAAATTCTAAAAAAAATCCACGTGGTCTTATGGGTGATCTGTTTTTAGCATTTTGCAAGGTAAAACTCAAAGATAGTGCTGGGTAGACTTGATGATAGCGGGGATCCAAGGACACTGTGAACCCAAATTTTTGTGTACCGGCCTCACAGTCAGACATGCTTTTTTATGTACTCAGACAGACTTACCAAAATCATTTGACTCTTTCCATCCTTAGACTCCTTCAGCTTCAAAAATCGGACAGGTGAACTTTTGTTAGACCTCAGGAAAAATAACAAAACGATAACGTATCATTAAGATTTACTGCAAGAGCCTAGCAAGTACACCAAGTTATGCTGCACCATAACTTGGTGATCTACAGTTTAAGAAGGCAATAAAGCAGTTTCAGTCATCAACTGGAGAAACAAAAAGACAACACAAAATCAATTATTGTATTCAAACTTATGAGAACTGTAACCCTTGGAAGCAGGTAACAATTTTTGACTTGCTATTCTTCAGAAAATAATAAGAGAATTCTCAAAAACATCCAGTGGGTCAGTCCTATTCACAGCAAAGGATGTCAGTTCCAAAAAAATAAAAATCAATGTCAAGCAAGGCAATAAGTAGTTACAGGCATACTTTCTCTGTTGTATCCATGAATAACATTTTACCGTAAAAATTCTCCAGTTTGGGACAGCAAAAATTGAATGTTATGTTTCTCAAAGTCAGAGCCTATGCCAAATTTTAGAAATATATGATATCGGTAGTCCCAATTTCAAGAATTACTGTCAGTGGCAAGCAAATCATTCACCATGATGTTACAGGTTATGGGGATGCATGAAAATGTACTTACCTCTGCAGCTATTTTTGACAATTTTACAAGTCTATTTTCAGATTCTATTGATGCAAAACAGTGTCCCATATTTGAGAAATCCCCCACGTCATGATATTCAGAATCAAGAAAATTCTATTTCGGCTGGAAATCATTGTCCCAAATTTTAGAGATTGAACTGGAGATTTGTTGCGCTACGTACTACCATTTTCATAGCAACAGAACCTGGTTGATAGCAGCTTCAACACTACATATTTATATCACTATGTAATGGAACACAACTTACAGTTTTGGAGAAGGCTTGAAGGAAATGGGCCACTTTGGAGTAGATGGGGGAGAAGGTGAAGATAAACCTGAAACAGAGGCATTGCAATTTTAAATCCAGTGACTGTTGAAGAACTAAAATGATCATAAGTGATAACAAGAAATCAGTAATAAGCATTTACTTAATATACAACAAGAAGCAGTGTTTTCCATATCCTGTTCTGGCTCATCACTGGTGTCGTGTTTTGCCATGACAAGTTTGGCTTAATTGTGTTTAGTTTGGAAATCTATGCAATGAGTTGGGAGACTGGGTATTCTTAAGGACAATTTCAACTTTTGGTACCAGCTCAGTCAGGGCTCGACGCTATTAAAATCGCCAGGTCGCATTTTGCGACCTAGCCAGAATCCCAGGTTGCATTTCCAAAATCCAGCTCGCATTCATAAATGCCAGGTCGCAAAATTTCCCGCCATTTTTACGCACCAAAATTGATTTTAGATCATCGATAAAATGTTTAGATTATGCTCTTTCCTGCAGCGTTAAGTACTCACAAATTTCAGATCCCAAAACTGACTTCGTTCATGCAGGTACGGCGTTACTTTTCTTCACGACCGCATTTGAAAGTCTCTAGAGCGCAAGTCAAGTTCCCGACGTGAAAGTTGAATTAGTGCTCTCTAACTGACACGTGCATTCGAGTAGCTAAGTCTGCGATTTGAAAAGGGAGAAAATGCCCATTGAAAAAGTATCTGGGATTTTGCTAGGTCTGACCTGCTACTGGCTGTCATCAAAGTCGTTAAAGATTCAAACTAACTCCGAGGGCAAATTCCCTCCGCTTTTTGTTCGCAGCCCAAATTTTGCAACTTAACTCATGTTTGAAAAACGTCTGTCGAAAAAAATCCGTGAAACGATGCTTTAACCGAATAAACAATTCAGCGCAAATTTCACAACAAAAATGTGGTAGTTATGCTGTTTACGTACTCAACAATTAGTTTTCCATGAAGTGAATAGCTTCCAAATAATTCCCGACTCCCTCCGTGCGAGTTTCCATCTGGTAATGGCAAGTTTGCTCAATACCTTCCAGGTACGGGAAAAATAGGTCAGTCACAAAAC
>NMRA01001512.1:0-16254 GCA_002633005.1 Phoronis australis
CAATTTTGGCCACCAACCATACAAGACTGGTCTTACTTTGTTCCTTCCAGATAAGAAGTGATTTCTGAACTTGGGGGAAACTGGCACATAAAATGATTTCAGGGGTCAAGGCAACTTGTCGACCAAAATGCCAAGAACAGCTTTTTGTCAGAAGGTAGGTTAGTGGCTGCTTAACACTCAACATGTTGGACCAGCTCAACTTTCTTTTGTCAAAATATTCACAATGTATTAAGTACAATAACTTGGGTGTCCACATGCAGAGTGACATACTTAATGTGCACATATCATGCTATAAAATTTAAACGGAAACTGTATTTTATTCTGAGTAGATTTTGCATAGTTTTGTATGATTTGTTGGTTACTTTCACTAAATTCAACAGCAAAAAGTAAACTGATATCTTTTAATGAAACTCAAAAAATTGGTTCCGAGTTCCACAACCACCTGATAGTAGATACTTGCTAAGAAAACAATTTAATTAATACAAAAAACTCAACCAGATAACAAGGGATCTGTAGTATTATTATTAAAGGTAACATAAAAAATGATGCTTTCCCTTCAAGATTGAAAAATTCTGGCATTTAGTTGACATACTCATAACTTGAGAAAGGTTTACAACACTTCAATATACAAACCATCATGTGAAGAGCATCCATTCGGACAACCATGTTTTTGTGCATAAGCGATGGATTGTTTTTTGACTCGTAAATCTGAAAGGATTAAAGGGCAGTAAAGTACTAGTGACAACAAAAAAAAAAACAAGGAAACACGAAAGAAGCAAAGACAATTATCATGAAAAAATCCCCAGATTGGGACATTCTCTAAAACGTGGAACACTGGAATTAAAGTTAAAATTGAATTTTCTCGATTCCAAAGATTGGGATCTTGGCGATTTTGATATTCATTATATCGGACAGTGTGATATATATCAAAAGAGTCAGGAAATACACTTGGCAGTTCAAAAAAATCATGAAAACTAGCCACCAATGCAACGTTAAATCATAGTTTGTAATAATATCTCAAGTGAATCACTAATTATTTATTGTAATCGTAATTCCTGATATAGTAAAAGCAAATATTGCCTATTTTTAATATTTGGTACAAGCACAAAAATATTTCTTTTGGCGTCTCACTGCTTTTGTCACGGATTACTACAACAATCAAAAATACGTAGCCTGTAAAAAGTATGTCAGCAATCAAAGGAACCACCATGGAAGCTTTAGCTTACCGTAAACGTTCGCCCCTACTTTAGGTGGATTTTCGATTTAACCGCCCACTGCTCGGTTAAGCGCCCCCCTGCGATCTTTGAAGATTTCCAGTTAAGCGCCCACCTCTCGGTTAAGCGCCCACCTCTCGGTTAAGCGCCCATCCCCCACTTTTAAAGAATGAAGATTTAGCGCCCAGTGCTAAGGAAACGTGCGATTTCCCGACTTTAAGAAAAAGATCGATGATCACAAAGAGCGCAACGACGCCGGGCTTCCGAGACGGTGGTTTAGCAATGTGAATTACAATTCAAGTAACGAGTTATTGTCTTGGGTCATGGACTCACTTCAAAATATAATACTTGAACGTTTTTGTCACTTTATTTTCTTCCCATGTTTGCAAAGTTTAAGAACGCCGCCGGCGTCAAAACCTCCGCTTTCAGCGACTTTGTCTGCCGCGCTGAGTTTCCATCTGTAGTGCACAAGATAAAACATATATTCGAAAAAATCAGGCCAGAGAAATGTGACCATGGTTTTGCCAACCCTCCAAATTCTATTAAGGTGGGAAGCTCTCGTATTTTGAACAAATCGCACAACTCACGGAAAGATGTCAAATTCTCAATATTTTGATGAATGTAACTGCCGGGTTATAGAGGATGTGTGGCGATCGAAGGGACAGTACAAGTGCCTTACTGGGTTACCGATTTCGTTGCTGCCTATCGATTTCTGAATTCAAAGGTTGACAATAATGTATGTTTGTGTATGATCTTGAGGTAATAAAAAACTGCTAGTCAAATTTTGTTTTTCGCGTATTGCATCTCAGTCAAACTGGCGTTAGCAGATTTAACTAATGTCGCTGGCTGTTTACTATTTCTTGCGTCAGCCCCCACGTAAGCGTGACTGTGTGAATTATCGTTTCCACATCCCCTTTTTAGCCATCCAGAATAATTTTGTTTATACATTGGCCAGTTTCAGCCTGAACAAAAATTCTTACCATTCTAGTCTGAAATATCTACGACGTAGACTGACTGAAAATTGGCGATAGTGGGTAAGAGATGCACGCAGCTAGCTACGGGCATGGGCTTAGGGAACATCGAGCCGGGAAATATCGGAATTGACTTGACATCGCAGTTTTGGGGAACATTGGCAATGGAGGAACATCGTAAAGAATTGGGTCTTTTGTAGCAACAGCTTAAAAGTACATAGTCACGCCCGTTTTTGATACTTAGGACTGTCGCTATTCTCTTTGGCGACTTTGTTGTGGTGCACGTGCGCAAGTTCCCACACTTTGGAGTGCATGTTACCTTGACACCAACATGTGATTGACAGGTGACTCACACGTAGGCCCTACGTGCGTGCTGAATCCCGCCGCTATCTTTTGCCATAAAAAAACGAGGTGCATATATCGAAAGAGGCCGTTATATTACTTGACGGCATTTATAAATCACGATTGTCAGCCGACTGAGACATTGCGCGCTAACAGCCTGACCGAACAGTGCCGCAATGCGATTTTGCAAGTGATATAAATAGGATAATCTGGACATCCTGCATGAAAAATAAATGTTTTTCCACCACGAAGTTTGGTAAGGTGATCGTTTAAGAATGAATTGAAACATCGCTGTTTTGTGGCGTGTTTATCACATATTTATGCCGTGGCTCGAAATTTTATTGTTGATTGACGAGTGGCTCACTCTGATTCTTGTCTTAGGCCTACTTCTTTGCCGAGCATGTTTGGCGCAACGGCAAGTGAGCAATGCCGGGCGGTCGAGATAAAAAAGCTAGCCGCAGAACCATACGCTGAAAATGTCATTGAGTCACGGAGTGTCAACATCCCAAACACAAAAAACATCTGAGTTAAGTTTATCAAACTTTTATTACAACTAATTTTAAAACTGCTCTCTGACTATGAACTTGGCAGCTAGTACGAGACTGTAACCATAAATTTGATATCTGCTGTGACCTCTGCAACAAGTGAAGCTTGCACGCGCGCACTTAAGCAAGGTCACGTGTTGAAATATTTGCAATCCAAGTAGAGGCTGCGTGGTCTCTGGTCGTCTGCGCTGCGCAGGGCAAAGTAACAAGACCGTGGGACGGCACGGGGCTATTACTCAGCAATTCTGTAAATTTAATAGAGTGAATAACTAATGTGAGGGCAATAGAACCTTTGTTGGGATCATCCGCTGTTATGACATTTCCCCGTCATGTGGCGACGTGACGATAACGCTCTTTGAAAAGTGCTACGCGTTCCGGGTGCGTGTGTGGTGTGGGGACTTAGATCACGAGGTAAGATTAACCGCCCAGGGCGGTTGCCTGTCGTAATAAGCGCCCATGTTCGGTTAACCGCCCACCCTGGATTTCTTGAAATTTCACGTTTAAGCGCCCATGTCTGGTTAACCCCCCACCCCCGATTTTTTGGGTTTGCCAATTTAACCGCCCAGGGCGTTAACCCGAACGTTTACGGTATTACATTCTTGCTTCATACACTTTGGCAAGAAAGTGGGCTATGATGTGATGATGTGTTCTACACCTGAACACTTAGGCTGACACCAGGTCGTTAATTGCGACTTTGCAAAAATCGTCAGGTCACCAAACTAAATCTGGGGTCTCAAAAACCGATGTCAAGATTGGCAACTCAAAAGATCATGTTGTCTCAAATGTTTACCCATAACTCTTCTATTTTCTCCCCATAACATGAATACACCATTCAATTCAGACAGTCACATACACTGGAGGCTCGTGTTTTATGGGTCAGTCTAACCTGACTTTTTGTTGACTTATTTCCACTTCTGTTTGTTTACTTTCGGTAGTAATTTAACCGCATCTTTGATGTGTGCCGACTGCTGAAGGTGGCAAATGCACTGATTTCATGAAATAGTGAACCAAATGTACTGAATCTAGGAAAAGTGTTGGTAGTTTAAACCTTCGGAGACACCACAAATTTTGAAAGGAATTTCAGGAGAATTATTGTCAGACTTTGATACTCGTGGTAGAGCAGTGTGGCGGCTGCGGTTTCTTCCCAGGTCGCCAAACACAAAGCTGCATTAGTGACCTGCAAGTGGCCAAATAAAGCATTGGTGAACCTGAGGTCCAAAGCATACAGTAATATCTCACTAATGTTGGATACAAATAAATGTCAAAATGACCCATTCTTGACTATACAAGACAGTGCTTCTAACATTGTTATGAATGGTCACATTTTTTGAAAACATCGTTTGAGGGTAGCCATGGCATAAAACTTGAACATGGAAAAGATAAAATAAAATTTCACTTGTCAGCCCTATTGTGTCCTAGCTAAATGGGCAAGTATGCACATTTATTTATTTATTTATTATTGTGATATTTAAAATGAGGGTGGCCTCTTCAGTGATAGCACTGCTTTCCAAGAGGGCACCTGTGCTGGCACCTGTGGGGAGAGAAGGCATCAAACTGCAAAATGGACAGATACCCCTGCAGCAACGGCAATCAGCTCATACATTAGTGAGGTTTTAAAAGCATCGTTCCAGGTCTGTGTTTTAATGTGCCTAGGGATTACTTAAACCTGTCAGAAAAGTGTGCCATTATGAAAAAAGAAAATGGGCCGCTTTGTGCTGATTGAATATAGAACTGAGGCACGCCACATTATCCTGGTTGCTAATGTAACACATAACTAACACCTGATAACTGCCTAAAACCCGCAAAAATTCAAGATTATTTTCCATAGACACAAAGAGTGCTCCTGCTGAATCCATACTGTTGTTTTATCATAAAAATTATAGACTTGTTGATTGGAAGTAAGTTTTAATTTTGTGACTTTGTCTAGTTGGCTGATTTTCTACAAACAAGGAGCATGTTCGGAAAAAGCATTTTTGGAGCAAAACATCAAATTCAAATATATGCCAGAGCTATACAAAATATACACCAGATCATGTGTTGAACAGTGTCAAATATACGAAAGAGTGCGTCAATACAGCACTCACTCTCTAAATGTGCAAATCGCAGGACTGCACCTCCAATAATATACTACCATTTTCAGGAGCCTTTTTGTGAACAAGATTTCTTCCAAATGAAAATTTTATAATGTAGAGGAATCCACTGCGATTATTTTTTAGTAAGTTAATCAAAATGTAAACCTTTAATCGGGACATGCGCTAAGCGTATTGTCAGAAATTCTTCCTGTAGACTAGCTCATCCACAAACATGCTTCATAATTGACACGTGTTCATAAATTCACAATAGAAGTAAACTACATTAAAAGTGACCCAATATTTAATTCTGCACTGCCAGCTTTGTTCCATCCTCCATTATAAAAGCAGCTGAACAAACCACAGTAGTTTCAGAAGCTTTTTCTAATTTGTAAATAAGATGATGAGTGAAAGAACAATTACGTTTACATTATTTACACATACCAAACTTGTTGACATCATTAACTTCATACCTTCTCATACTTAAGACCCAATTCTTTGTAAACATTCTTGATAGATTTACTGTCTGAGAACTCTAGCGTCTTTTTGTAGTCCTTCATTCGATTGGCCAAGGCCTCAAAGGACACAGACTTTTCCAGGAACTCCTTGCTGCATTTGTTCAATGCTTCCATCAAACCCTGTTGGGAGGACTATAATAAAAACAAATGAAAGTAAGTTTTGTACAACAGAAATTCTAACTTAATTTTGTTTCCAAGTACAGAATAAACTGATTTGAATTGACCTCTTGCCAGTCAGTAAGTACAAACAAAGTACTAACTATAAAGCAAATGCAAGGGACCCTCAGTCTCAGGATGCATGATTTGTAACCAAACAAACATAATTTCACACTGTAATGTGTGATATTAAGCTTGATTAACCAACTTTCAGGAACTTACGTAAAGTATAAAGAAAGCCTAAACTGTCACCAGGATACACGACATGACCCAAAACCAATGTCACCTGTACTTTTGAGGATCTATAGTACAGACACAGACAATTGTCACTAGGAGTGCCACAGACGTGTGACCCATAACAAAATAAACAATCAGATTTTCTCATTTTAATAAGAACAAAAACATCTGCTTAATTTCATAATGACCCTTAAAGCGGCTTGGCGGATAGAAAGACTATGCCAAAAACAGACATTGCTAAATAATTATGGTAATTAGGGGGTGCAGAATGTATTGAATCTGATCAAAGATGGATGGCGTTGTCTCTTTAATAGAAAACTATTCACCAAATTCAATGAATATTATCCAGGAATTTGGAAGATACAGAGGCATAGCCCACCAAAAAAGGAAAATCTAATTTGCCACGAGGGAACACTACAGTTTGAGTGTCAGACGTGATCCAAAATCAATGCCAGCCGTACTCTCAAATGAAATCCATATACCAATCACATAAAGTTCCATCAGGGGCCTGGCAGATATTGAGGAACAGGCAAAAAACAAACTATGGGGCAACCCAGCAATTAGACTCATCCAAAAATCAATGTCAGCCAAGCTCATGAAAATGACCACTAGGGATGAAAACAGTTTGAACCCACCTGAAAATGAGAATGCGTTGTTACGCATGACTGAACCATAAATGGTATGCTTTTGTTTACCAGTGTCAAACCTGCCTGAAAATGGGAAAGTGTCGCTGTCTCCCTAATAAAAATCTATCCACAAAATTTTATGAAAACTTGTTAAGGAACTCGAAAAAATAGAAGCAAAAATAGAAAATGAAATTTCCCNCATGGCTTGAATTAGTTCCCCTCACTGGTTGGGCACCAGAGGAAGGTGGCTCAAATGGCTACAAAACAGAAGTGCTAAGGCCATATTTAATCTGGCAACTGTAAAGCATATTTTTTGCACTAAGTGGAAAATAGCCTAAGAAACATACCAGGACCGTTAAAGTAAGCCTTGTTACAGACTAACATGCATTACCTACTTCCTTTACAAAACTCACATATTGCAGGCTTTGCCTACCATAATTATCACGTAAGTGTAAGGCCTGTTGCACAAGCAGAAATACTTGTGTCGTTCTGCAATAATCCCCAATATAATACAATACATTATGTGAACAATGTATACAGACTATTAAAAACAATTTTGTAATCAAATAGTATAGCCAAGCTCAATCCACTTAATGTCAGTAACAGATAGAATGGGTATTGTACGCTCACAAAGGGTGTGTATTTGTTGTCACTTGAATGTTGTTGAAAAAGAAATTCAATTTTTGTGATTGTGTCCTGTACGAAACGATCCTCGGCAAAAATTCAAACGTCCTATCAGAAAATAATATCATCGACAGTGTAATTTGTAAACATAATGAAAACAAACAATATAAAAGAGTTCAGGAAGCAGAGTGTAAATTTTTATTAAAATCTCAAGACAAACAGGAATCAATTGTTCAATTGTTATTTTTTGAAATTCATCCTGGTACGGGAATTGGGGATAGTTAGGCCTATAAAAGATCTTTAACCCTGCCGCATAGCGTCTAAAGCCGCGCACCGTACCAGTGACTGCTGGCAACTCATCGGGACTCAACTTTCCTTCGCCGCAGAGATAACAACTCTTGGGCTGTCTCCGGTGAGTCCATTCTTTGTTGAATGATGTTTAGATAAATTGTGTAAATCATTGTTTATATATTATACTTTATTATATGGGCCAGTGGCCTTATTACTTGAAATAAACTGATAAATCTTAACTGTTCTCTCATTTTGCTCCCTATTATCTTACAGTACTTACCTCCCCTGAAGGCGTGATCACAATGTTGTGAATGATTGGTTGAAAATGTTGAAAGTTCTTGAACAATTTTCCAAAGACTTTCTGCTTTTCGATTGGCATGGATGTTCTGAAAATTTGCAATTTAAGCACAATAACTCAGAAATAAGTGACAAGAGCAACAAAAAGCATTGATAAGCGGCCAGTGTGAGTATTGCAAATGGCAAATATATAAAGGATGCTCATTTTTTACACTTAGACTAAAGCAGACTTTTAACTTGATCAATATAGATAATGCCACAAAGAAAACTAAAAAATGACCACCACTGGGCACTGTAGCAGTTGGATTCTTACAATAATCACTTTCAACTTAATACAAATTCATCAGCCTAGATGATTCATCAAGTGATTTGACAAACAGGGAAGAGGAACCTTCTCACACACACCATACATATTAAACAATAGTTCATACAAGTCATGAGAATCCAAACAATTCAAAATGACGTTTGGAGCAGGAAACCTTACTCAAGGGTTCAGCAGTGTGGTCTAGTGGAATTTGAACACACAATCTTTAAATTGGAACGCCGTAACTCTAGTGCTGTTTTTAATCAAAAATGCTGAATTCCAAAAAAATTCAAGCTTTCAGGAACAATTCGTGAAGACATGAGATAAATGTGATTAAAACCCACTGGTAGTCAAAATTCAAGGAATTGTGGTAACATTCAAATCCCATTGGACAATGAAGCCCATACTACCATAAACGTTCGGGTTAACGCACTGGGCGGTTAAATTGGTGAACCCAAAAAAATCAGGAGTGGGCGGTTAACCAGACATGGGCGCTTAAACGTGAAATTTCAAGAAATCGCGGGTGGGCTGTTAACCGAACATGGGCACTTATTACGACAGAAAACCGGGGTTGGCGGTTAATCTTACCTCATGACCACAGTCCCCACATATGGTTGGAACTCGTAGCACTTTTCCGAGCTATATCGCCATATAGCCAAATGACGGTAAAAATGTCATAACAGCAGATGACCCCAACAAAGGTTCTGTTGCCCTCAGATTAATCATTTCAGTTAAATTTTCAAAATCGCTGAGTAATAGCCCGTGCCGTCTTGCGGTCTTGCTAGAGCTGTACCTGTAGAGCACAGACAACCAGTGACTATGCAGCGCTCCATTTGGATTGCAACTATCCTCACTGACATGGTGCAAAGTGCGTGCGTGCAACCTTCACGTGCTGCATAGGTCACAGCAGAGTCACGTGTTAGTTGTCAAGTTCTGAGTTAGAGAGCAGTTTTAAATTATTTGTAATTAAAGTTTGAAAAACTAATTCAGGTGTTTTTGTGTTTGGGATGTTTATGTTCGAGACTCTGTGATTCAATGACATTTTCAAGGTAAGGTTCTGCGGCTGTTTTATTTTGACCGTCCAGCGGGGGTAGGCATACATAGGCCAGTCGTCAATCAAAAGTTACCGCAAAGGCATCACTCAAAAAAAGTACTTTTAAAAGATTTCAATGTTAAAAACATACTAACACGATGAATGGGATGAGTCTAATGAACCCGTGTAGTAGAGTCTGAGAAAGAAGTAGTTTATACACAAGTACCTACGTCGGTAAAAATAATTAGAAGACGAAGCCCCCATTATTCGCGTAACCGGCACCAGTGGTTTGTTCCAATGTTGCAAACGGGACTCGGCGCTAGGCATAACGAGCTGCAGGTTGCATTGGCGACCTGAATTTTGAAAATGTGAGCTGAGATTTTGGTCATCTTGTATGTAAACGTAACATGCAACCTGAAATTTCCAATGTACGGACCACGGTATACATATGTGATAGAACATCACAAAACAGCAATGTTTCTATTTTCTAAACGATCAACTTACCAAATTTTGTGGTGGATAAACACATTTTTATTTTACATGCAAGATTTCCAGATTATCCTATTATAATATCACCTACAATATTGTACTGCGACACTGTTCGGTCCCACTGTTTGCGCGCAATGTCCCTGGAAACGATCGCGACTTGGAAATGTCGGCAAGTAATCGGCCTGTTTCAATATGCGTCTCATTTTTATGGCAAAAGACAGCGGCAAACAAATTCTCAAGACCTTCTTTTCGGAGTTGAGCACGTGCATATGAGTCACGGGTCAATCACATATGCAGTCAAGGTAACTTGCACTCCAGAGCGTGGGAACTCACACGCGCAACACACAAAATTCGCACATCAAAAAACAACAGCGACAGTACCAAGTATAAAAGTATAGCGGCTTGACTGTAGGTTTAAGCTGACCGGGTGTTTATTTGACACAGAACTTGGGCCTCCTGCTGTTTTAAAAAAAACAACGTACCCCAAAACTGCGACGCGAAGTCTCAGTTCTGATAATTCACAGCTCGATGTTCCCCAGGCCCTAGGGGTTCACCCCCTCCCCACTGCTGCCAATTGACATATTGCAAGCTCCGCCCCTTTGCGTAATGTCGACTAACAAACAATAAGTTTTTTCCGGCAACGTGTTGTTTGTTGGGTTTAATGGCAGCTTGGAAACGAAGATGTGTCAAAAATGCTGTGTTCTAAATGGTGACTTAAGCCATCACTCAAAATCCTGACGATAGGTCAATTTTCAGTCAGTCTACGTCGTAGATATTTCACACTCGAATGGGAAGGATTTTGTTCCAGCTGAAACTAGCCAATGAAGAAACGAAACTATTCGGGAGGGCTAAAAAGGTAGGTGGAAACAATATTCACAAAGTTAAGGGAATTCTTCAAAATCTGAGAGCTTCCCACCTAAAGCAAATTAGGAGTGTTGGCAAGACAACTGTCATGTTTCTCTAGCTTTATTTTTTTGAATATTTGTTTTATCCAGAGCATTGCAGACGGAAACTTAACGCGGCAGACGGCATCACTGAAATCGTAGGTAATTTGAAGCCGGCAGGATTCTTAGTTTTGCCAACATGGGAAGAAAACAAAGTGACAATTGAAAGAGTTCAAGAAATTATTACATTTTGAAGCAAATCCAAGACCCGGGACAATAATTTGTGACTTGTAATATAATTCACATTCCCAAACCACCGTCTCCGACGCAGTCGTTGTATTCTTTATTATCAGCGATGTTTATTTAAAAATGGGTAATCGCACGTTTCCTTAGCACTGGGCACGTAATCAGCAATCTTCAAAAGTCGGGCATGGGCGCTTACCCGAGAGGTGGGCGCTTAAATGGGAATCTTCAAAAATCGCAGAGGGGTGGTTAACCAAGCAGTGGGAGGCTAAATCGAAAATCCACCTAAAGTAGGGGATGGGCAGTTAAGTGAACATGGGCGTTAACACGAACGTTTATGGTATAATACACCCTGCACAAGGAAAGTGTACAGATTTTTAATTTAGTAGACAGGCATGGAACACAGCCCAGCTACGGTATTTTATGGTAGATAATAGAAGCACTCCGTGTTTCAAGCACCACATTACCAACACAGAACGTGTCATGCACCACATTGCAACGCAGAGTGTAATTGAGATAGAACATTTAATCTGTACCAAAGTCCCGGGATGGTTTAAAATCAATCTTAGTATGCCTTCACCTATCTTGATGTAATGATAGTTGAGGAAGGAGGTTAAAAGGGCAAAAAATTGCACTACTATGGAACACTTAATTCAAGAAAATATTCTCAGACAATCTTATGATGCTGCAAATCCAATGCTATTTCGTGAATCCGACTGGTTCATTTCGTCTATTTTAAGCCATTTCGGTAAATCCAATATCAACTCAACAACTGTATTTTATCTATTTTATCCTTTATCGCAAACACACTGCTACTTCGTAAATTCAATCGTGTTCTATGGTGAGACTTCAAAATCCAAAGGACATTCAGTTGATTATTCGCGTAAAAAGGGTGCTTCTATGAGAGGAAGTAAGCACGACCTCATACAAAGGTAAGGTTTGTGATTATTTTTACGATTAGTCCATGATTATTCTACCGATGCCTGTTAACTGAGGCACTCGCCGATGTCGACTTCGCGGCAGTCAGTCGCCAGCCAGAGTCTGGTTATCTTTATGACTTTATATGTTGTGATATGTGATACGATACTTGACGTAGCAATCGGAATCTTTCGTACATCAAAGCATTATTATTGTTTGGAATGATTTCTAAAAGTTTATCAGTGATAGTTACATCAATCAATGCTGAATGTTTATGCTGTCAACTCGATACAGGTTAATATGAGTTAAGATTACAATCCAATCCCAATGGTAAAGGAAACGTGAGTGATAAATATCCATTGCATTAGACTATTTGTTTACTCCCTATCATATGTCTTCTGGCAATCTGTTACACGTTGAAATGGAAATCTATCACGTCAGTTTTCACGTAACCTTTGGTTTTTAGGTTTGAAGACTTGTACCGTGCAGAGGAGATATGCTGTTTTGCTACTTGTATCAATTGTAAAACCACGAAAATATATTACTGTAACANTACTCCCTATCATATGTCTTCTGGCAATCTGTTACACGTTGAAATGGAAATCTATCACGTCAGTTTTCACGTAACCTGTTTTGCTACTTGTATCAATTGTAAAACCACGAAAATATATTACTGTAACATTTTCCGAATTCACTGTGACTGAATAGTATT
The DNA here is from genome assembly GCA_002633005.1 of Phoronis australis. NCBI lineage: Eukaryota > Metazoa > Phoronida > Phoronidae > Phoronis > Phoronis australis. The sequence goes on from NMRA01001512.1 coordinate 12,474, forward strand.
GACTCATGCCTTGAAATGTTTCAAGTCGTTATAAATTCAAATGACTGCCATTTTTGTGAAAATTGCATTTTTGATGGTGCCTTACGATTTGTAATTACTCTTAAACAACAGAAAGATTATCCATCATTTTTAAATGACCCAAGTCTTCATATCTTCTACTAGAAGAAAAACGGTTCCCTCAACCTTAGGCTAGAAGTATGCTTGACAGACCCTTGAACCTGTAATCTGAGTTTAAAATTGCTGAAAGTATCAAAATTAAAAAGGCTTGAAAATGGGTAACAAATGTTTGAAGTTGTCTCAAAAAATTTATATATTTTACAGACAAGTGATGCGTTTAAAGAACTGTTATGGCTAGGGATAAAAAATAAAGACACAGTTTTATGCAATACTCATTATATACACCCTTGGTTTCTGAAAATAGTAAATATTTAATTTTATGTGAAACTGTAGACCAATCACCATATATTTTTGAAAAACAGGGATAACATTTTTGATCCAATCTGGAGTACTTAATTCTTCATATTTCAATATTTGTTACAGGTGCAGTGACATTTTAAGACCACTTCAAGCAGTATCATAGACAAGCTTTGTTACTCGGTTCTCTTCCCACAGCACTTCCACACACCAGCAGTGCTGCTTGGCACAATGTGAAAGTCAGTGGCCCTGGAGAAATGTGAATAAGAGTACTAAGTTACCATAAGACAACGTGCCAGTGGAGTGTCTGTGTATTCAGACGAACTATATCTGACTGCTACACAAACAAGCCTTGTTGGTGAGGATGCCCTTTCATAGGCAATGAGTCATGTGTGGACAATAGTTTATTTCTTTTCCTGGAAGAAAACATGAGGGACTGAAGCTAAAGAAGACCTAGTCACACTCTGGTCTAGTTCAGAGTCTGATATTGGGCTCAAAACGATTCAAATGATATGCTGCTGTGTTTACCTTCAAGGGTCTAATTGTGGATGTTATTGAGGCTGAATGAGGTTACATGAAAGAAAGCCACGTGTTGAAACTGGACCTTTTTTACAAGCGCTTCTATAGGCCATTGAAACTAGAACCCAGTGAAATGAAAGCCAAAAGCTGAGTGACATTAAATTGTCCTTTCAGAAGAAAGGCTTTATACTATTGGTAAAAACTTTTCAATTTGGTACAGATTATGGGGAAATGACATTCAGTGACTGCATCGATTGTCTTATTGTATGTTTTCAATTGTAGCTAGCTGGATAAGAATCTGCTATGCACAAGATTCGAGAATAAACAATTATCAGTGTATTTAAAAACAAATGGCAAACTGAAAAAGCACAGAAAGAAACAACATTGCGAGGGAGTCCATAATCAGGCATATCAGGTGCTGAATTTCTGAATTACGTTCAATTCTCTCAGGTTATTGCTGAAGGATTGCTTTTCACTTTGTCCAACGGTGAAATAGATGGTCAGGCGGTTGGTTTCAGTTGTTTTTTCTTGCCTGTAACAGAATAGAAATATTAGCAAATTGTAAAAGAAAAGACAAGACAAAACTACTTTTGTAAGGCAGAACATACTTGACATTTCATCTTCATGTTTATGTGTAGAAACTAATAACCTTTGTACCCAAGTCTTATTTAATATCTGAATTAAAATATGTGAAACAGGCTAAAAGTGATTTAACAATGTGTATTTTTCATGACACTTAAAATGTGCTTCTGATCTCAACAAGTAAAATTCATTCTAGGTGTCAATTTTTTTCCAATGCAATGTTACGACATTTACTGAATTAAGGCTTATTCATGTTAATTCGATAACTGAGCTGGTGGTCCTGGGGGTGGGGTCCACGATAAAATAAGGAAACTCACTCATCTAGAGAATTTTATTGGAAACAGCATAGTTTTGAAGAGAAACTGCTGTGAAAAAGTCACTCTTGACTTCTGTGCATCACGTACCATACACCTCTTATTTTGGGAGCACTCCCACCCAGGACAATATGAATATGTGCTGCTAGCCTACCCGGCATCGGGTGAGTTTCCAAAAAGAAACACTTAGTTCCACTCAATAAAACTGTTATTCAGTGGGGTAACTGGTGGGGATAACATCACCGAACGATGTTGATAGAAACTGATTGCTAAAAACTTACCAAGTAATGTTGTGTAGTCTCCGAATGGAACTGCATAGTCATAGAGCACACACGGGGCTTCAGCATCCACACACTTTTTGTCAGTTAGTTGACCCTGTTGACCGCAATTGTCCACGAATATAGTAACCTTAGGTCTTTTGGGAATTTGTGGCCACCTGTCGAAGACTTGCACCACGGAAATCAGCAGTAATAAGGCTTAGCGCGACGACGTATTTTGATAAAAATTCCATCTTTTACCAGTTGTTTACATGCAGACAGCCACGCATGCGCAATTTAATCACCACTAGTACAGCAGCGACACCGCGAGGAGAATTCTCCGAATAGCCCCATTAATAATTATCACAAAAACTAGGTCATGCAGGCGGATTCAACATATTAAATGGGTCAAGCTGGTGCACTGTAGTCCACTTCTAAGTAGTTCAACAGACTGTCAATGTCCTTGGGCTCCATGGAATACAAGATAGTTTAGATTGCACAATGCACCCACCATTATATCATCACCAGAAACCATTAAGAATCTTATTGTAAGCGAATCTGTGAAAAATTATGTGGTCTAAAAAAATGAACGTGATCCCCAAACCAGCCTCATGGTTTGGTGGATTCTATGAAAGATTAATCGGTATAATGAAATCAGCAATGAAGAAAGTGCTTGTCAAATCATGTGCAACACTGGATGAACTAGCCACTGTGCTATCAGAAATAGAATCTGTGATCAACAACAGACCCCTAACATTATGTATCAACCTCACTCACTCCATCACATCTGATCCATGTACGGTTGACTTCAAAGTTACCCTGACAGTTTGCAGAACTTGAAGAAACGCGGAGTGTTGAAATAAGCCCACGAATGCACTGAAAACAGTGGGCTTCTAAGGTGTTTATTTGTATCATAAAAATGGCCACTAGATAGTGCAAAATATTTTGAATCCATCAAAAACTGGAAAATGTCACCGTTTTTTAACAGAAAGCTATTTCCCACATTTCATGAAACTTTACCATAACGGAAAAAATGAAATTGCCATTGGGAGACAAAGATTCATCAGATCCGTCCGAAAGTTGTCGTCTTCCGTTGTCAACGTATTATAAATACACTTGCTAAAAACATTCTGCTGAGGGCTTAGGAGATACAGCTAAGGGCACAAAAAAATGCTACTGAGAGGCGTCACAGTAATTGAAGCCGGAAAATCATCGTCAACCATCCTCTTCACACTAACAAATAAGCCAATTTTCACAATCATTCATTTGGTTGATGAAGGGCGGACAGCAAAAACAGACTAGAAAACAGTTCAATTGGCAACTAGATGGGGCAAAATAAATCGAATCCATCTGAAAACCGGAAAAAGTCACCGTTTTTTTACAAGAAAACTATTTAACAGATTTCATGAAAATTCGTCAAGGAATTTCAGAGAAACAGAGGAAAACAGAAGAAATGAAATAGCCACTAGGAAGCAGTGGTAGTCGGACCCGGCTGAAAGTCATCGTCTTTCATTGTTAACTTCATATAAACACATTTGCTACATTTAATAAAGATCCTGTAGAGCGCTTAGGAGATACAGCTATGGGCGCAAAAACAAAAACAAAACTGCCACTAGCAGGCGCCACAGTAGTCAAAGTCGTCGGAAAATCATTGTCAACTGTCCTCTTCATAGCAAGAACATACATGCCAATTTT
>NMRA01001513.1:5561-16245 GCA_002633005.1 Phoronis australis
AAAGAACATTACTGCACAACCTGAAAGTATACGCACCTATCCTAACCCTTTCAACCGCTGTGTCGCATAGTTACCACAATACACAAATCAAAGACCCAACATTTTTTACCTCATCACACAGCGAGCCGTTGTAATCACAGCCGTAGGCTTGCTTATCTGCCCAAGTGGGTAAATGGGCCAAATATGACGTAAAGCAACACTTTCGATCATCTGATTTTCGTATTGAAAGAAGTACACGAAGCACTTCTTGTCGTTAAATTGATCTTATGATGTCCGCAGCCCAACTTGGTTGGTCACTTTACTCTTATATTTCACTGAAAGGTTTTGGTTACATTTTATGACTAAGGCAATCAATTTACCTTGGCGACTTGATTCTCTAAGTCTCGCTTGTCACTGACAATGTCCCGGACAAATTGCATATCCGCTATTCGTACAGCTCTTTCTTGTTCGTGGTCAACTTCACATGGTCGACCGCCGCAATGCCAGCACTCGATGATTTGAGCCCAAAAAGGGTCCAACGGCGGGATCATACTCATGTCCCTGTCTCCTGGCTCGATGAAGTCCATTGTCCGCTTTAAGGGACCACTCTCTCCCTCATCCATCCTGCAATATAAATTTCGTAGGTTTCAACTCGGGGTCATGACCTACACCGTGCCCTGGTCTACAACAAGAAAAGAAGTTACTTTTCAGAGCCTTGAACTATTTTAAGTGTGTGTGCGAAAATAAATGCGACGAACAAGTTTCTACGTCAGGGACAAGCGGGGGACGGGGTTACAAAATGAGAACAAAAATCAACGGTATGCTGGCATTCTTATGTCTCTGTAATCTTTTTGCGATGTTTTGCAGTGTACAGCTAGTGGAACATTGACTAGTTAATACACTTTGTGTGCCTGATTTTGTACCATCAGATTTTTATACTTTCTAATTTGTCTGTTTTTCTAAAGCCAAACCCACAAATTACCATTTGACGTCATAGATTATGCTCTAATCATATGTGATGTGTGTTGTTACACTGACCAATTCAAAGTCGGCATAACATCGTTGCGCCTTCAATGCTTAATTTGCCTAGTAACAGGCGGTGAAACAGCAATTTCATTTCTACAGCCCAGTATCGATCACATCATAGATTTTGTTTGTTTTAATAGAATAGCGTTTGAATATTAAATAGAATACGTAGGCCCTGCCACAATCACAGCAAACAAAACGCGCTTCATGGGATCGAGTATTCATTTTAGGGAAACGGCAGGTTCATAGGCGACTGTAAGAGACTGTAGCGTAGCCCAGAACCAATCGGAAACTTACTCACAAAAAGTTCTTTCCCCTTAGACCATCGAGATCTTTGCTTTCAATTGGCTAACAGGGGCCACTGAAAAAGCAACCCACGTAAATAGGCATGATGGAAAAGCATGTGCATTTAGATGAGCCGTCTTGCAAATGAAATTTCTACAGCCTGAAATAATCTAGGCACAGAAAACATTTCAAGTTCCATGCAGTAACTTACGTTTGCTTAAATTTGAAGGCCACCTGCGTCGACGACTGAATACTATTTCACATCAACTTAATTTTGCATATAAGAAGTTATTTTGGCCTCCTAAACGGCAACTGAAAAAGTCTAGTTCAAAGGTGTATATAGGCGAGGCAACAACGACCTTTTCACCTAAACCCAGTAAGTGAAGCCTAAACTAAGCAACACAAAATGACGGAAACGTGCGGTTGCCGGTGTCGTTTATCAATATCACTATCGGGTAAATAAATGCGTTACAGCAGACCGGGTTGACTAACGTACCTTGGACATCAACGTAATTTAAAAATATTCATGTAGACCTATACTGTTTCATCCCTGACGACTTACTGTAGCCTTGAGGTGCACGAAAAACGTGACCCTTGGCGCGATTACTATTCTTAACAACCAGCTTACACAAATGCGAGCACCGCGTATTGAAAAGTACACAAAAGGTCCTTAAACTAACTGTTCGCCTTATCTAGAGGGGACGCCAAAGAAACTGGTATGGTTGGTAACAGATTTGATTTGTCTTTAGTTGAGCACAGGTCGGCGGAGTTTTTCAGAATTAAAGTCGCCACCTGTTTTTAGTAGTCCTCCAGTTTTTTTATCTCAACTTAGGACCTGAAACGTGTACGTCCTTTATTGACTTGGTTGGCTCTTGCTGGAAAATAATGTGTCAGCCGTACCGAATATTTTATTTCAGTCGTCAATTTTTCAGACGCCTCAGGACTGATGAGCTGGTGTTTCTGATCTTTGAACGACCCGGTTCAATTTTAAACGTTGAAATATGACCTATGGGCTCGAAATCAATGCTATACTCATCGGCCAGCGGTTATTCTCAGTTTCAAAAAGAGTGAGAGGGTCCATTTCATTTCGCCATTTCGCGTCTATTTTAATTCTAGCTAAATCTCAACAAAAACTCGACAGATGTCGCTCTAGTCGAAATCGCGAAAACAGTTACTACTGTTCATAGAGCCATTCATAAACAATCAGCAATGTCACTTTCAAGTTAGACAAAGGTTCGACTAAACTGCCAAATAATTTCAGCATTAAGTTTATCCAAGTTTGGTAAAACCTGGGGTAATCCTGTCGGAGTCTATCTATTTTTGTACATATACCTTAAAATGCAAAATCGCAACATCCCAACTCTTGCAGATATTCTGCTACATTGAAAGATTGCTGAAGTACAAAGATTGGATTTTTAATGAAGAAAGGAGACTGTTCCGAAACTACGAGCGTACCAGTATCAAGCTTGCAAACAAAAGGTCTAGTCGTGTTTTTAGCGAAATTTGTGTAATTTAGTTTTTGAATAAAGTCTATATAAAAATCACTTCTTTTTCATCCTTTCGCATTTTTGTAAAAAAAGGTAGTTTCCAGTGTTAATTCCTATTGGCTAACGTGCTCCTGACATCATTGAGGTTGCACCGTGGGTTAAGCTAAGTAATGAGATAGTTTAAGGAGTGCATCTCATTGGGTGAAGGCCTCTCACTACAGAAGTGCACTGTATGTGTATAAGTCGTCTACGATCTCAGATCTCAACAGTTCATAGCACAATTTTACTGCGGTGTCTTATGACTGTTAGTGGAACAACGTCGTTTTGCATGGCCCCGCGTGGCCTTGGTGCAACTGATCTGCATACTAAACACACAGTCGCTGCCTCGATGTGGGTAAAAAACTGATCAAATAAAATCTGCCCCAAAATTAGTGACATTAAAAACTACACTTTTTCTTGAGTAAACTAAATTATTTTCCCGTGTTGGAAAAATGGCGTTCTATCGAAGTGATTCTGCTTCTAGTAAAATAGAGGTGCGTTCTTTTGGTGGGCGCTATCACCTATTGGCCAGTTTCTGTTCCCCGATTCTTCAATCCTCCACGAAGTTGCGTCCATATCACAACAAATTATCGGAATTGCTTTCATTTCGTTACAAAAGTTTTCAGTATTTTAATACCATCAAACGGAATTTCAGAACAAATTTTGCTGCTGCAAATCTGTCATCATCTCCCGAGAGATGTAAAAAATTTTAGGAAATGACGCGTGCGTGTGTCAAGGGCGTACTCATAATTTGGTTTTCAAAACGACGACTGACTTTAACTGTTACAAAAAGGCGGATAATTATACGACAAAATCACGTTCATTAGATTGTTTTTCACTTAAACGGCTGCAGCGGGCAAGGTGCTTGTCGGTTGACTCCAAGATAGACGGATTTGGGGGGGTGGGAGGGGGCAGGAGGCCCGCCCCCCTTGGCTGCCGCAAAAATAATACTGCAAGAGCGTGAGGAAATATTGAGTTCACTAACTAACCACCCCGGTAATTACCATGCAGGTGAAACAAGAGTTAAGGATGTGTGCAGTTTTAGTTTGCGTGTGAAAGTGTCAGACCACCGGCGCAATCATTTTCTCGTTTTTTTTTCGTTTTTTCTTTAGTTTTGTACTGCACAACGTCGAGATCCGGGCCCGAGGCTGGATGCGCGCGGTTGCCCGAGACAAAATGTTGGCCCCGCCCCTTATGATATCCTATATTCGCCGCTACACTCCCAGATTTTGCATGCACCCCGCCGCTTCATAGCTAGACATGATCAATTTTCACAACGAGCTAGGTGACTAGCAGACTAACTACCCGGGCTGTGCGAAATATCGGGGTACCATGTAGCCTTGGCGCACAGCTGCGGGGCTTTTATGGAACTAAAAAAATGTTATTTTTCAAAGTAAAAAAAGAAAAATGTTGTGCACTATTTAAGAAGACGTGAATGTGAGGAACCTACATTTAAACTTTCAAAATTCATACTAAAATGCTGAAACATGTAGTTCAGGCGTTCATCTGCGTTGGTTTTTGAGTACACAACAATGTATTGTATTTTTTTGTAATACAGTAGTATCTTACTTTGAATTTGAGGGTGAAAAAGAAAAGGACGAACACATGGCCAAAGGTTTCTCGAAGGGACTCTTGGGTATGTAGCAGGAATTTTTACTTATTACTCACTGGCAAGCAAAATATGACGTATACATTTGGTTCCGAGTACTTAGAACGGAATTCTAAAGCTAAATCTTATCAATTTTCAGAGTAACAGTCAGGCAGCGTGCAAGTTTTTTCGAGAATTACTGAGCGCCAAGGCGTCACCTTGTGCTCATCTTGGGATAGCAATAATGTTTCCAAATAGTCAAAGCCGTCCATTGTTATAGTTGCTCAACATGAAAATAATAAATAGGTACATAGTAGGTTATTGAATAACGTTACGGGAACAAAAATGTCAAGTCGAATTTCCAAATCAATTCTTCAAGTTGACTGCAAATTATGCCACGATCAAAGTGCATTTGTGGACATTTCCGAAGTCCTTCAAAGGCTTTGCGAAAACAATTGTTGCCGGCCTGCGAATACGCCGGCGCTCGACTCATTGTCGTGTTTTTTCATCAGTTTGGCAATCGTGACAGCAAATCCTCTCACAGCCAGTGATCGAAGAGAATCTTTATTAATTCATTGAAAACCACGGCGTTACCATGGAGCTTATTCTAGATTGCACGCTACATCAAGATACTTTCAGTGACTGGTTTATGTCCATTGAAGGTACCTCGTATATACTGAGCCCAACCCAATAATGGTGAGTTGCCCATGTCCATGGGCGGTGCCGCGGCCGCATTCAGTTGAAATAAGTGAAGGGGGGCTACGGGCCCCCAGCTCCCTAATTGGCAGTGCGCCGCCCACTTGTGAATGAGACTGCTAGAAAAGTCAGGTGATCAGAGTCTAACTGTCGAGACTGGCTACCAATTGTACAGGCCTTCATGAACTGAACTTGTTTGGGCTTAAGCCACTGGATTGAGGTTTCTTTGATTTTGTTTAGACCTACTTCGATCACTGCCCCGTTAAGTTACAAAAGGTGGTCGCCATACTACGTCACAGTAAACTGAAAGGGGGTTTCCCAGATTTCTTAATTTTATGACGCCGCCAGGTTTCATTACTTCCGAACCAATGAGATTCGTTGGTTCCCTGCGTGCCGCTAGTCTGGTAGCCAGCACGCAGGTATCACTTTTTCACGCGATTTTTTTACACCGGCGTTTCTGATTGGCTGGTCGAATCCTCAACAGGGCGCGCTTTACGCAAACAAAGTGGCACGACTGTGGTCTGTTGTACAGACGTACGCCTTGCTTAAAATTCATGTTCAAGAAATGGAAACTGAATGCCAGAAAATTGTGGTTGCGCCTTTTCGAAGTGCATCTTTCTAGCTGTCGCTGACTTTTGTTTACGATGGTCCTGTATTCATACAGTATATGAATAACACACCAGTTAAATGGGCCACAGATTTGTATACTAATGTGCTACAAGCACGTGGCTACTCATAAACATTACTGCAGAAACGGTATAGTTTCTGCTACGCCACTTGCATGCCAGTGACTAGGCTAAAAATCATTCAAATTTCCCCATTTATTCACTTTGTTGTAAAGCTAACCAATGGCTGCCTAGGTTACATCAACCAACGCTTGCTACCTCCGTGCTGGCATGCTGGCTCGCTGGTTCCCTGCGTGCTTAGCCAGCCAGCTACGGGCTTACCTAGCGGTACGCAGGGAACCAGCGAGGCATGCTGGGAAGGGAGCGGGGAACCGGCGAACCAATGAGAAGCCATGTTAATGAACGTAAGAGGGCGCTTTACGGAAGGCAGCGATCGTTCAGTAGGCTACCTGGGAGTATAGTCCTAGGTTGTATAAGACTACAACAACCTGACCTAATGTGGTAAAGTAAGTATTACGAATCGGTGATCAACGGGAACGGATTTGAGTCCTGTAGTGAGTAGACGGGAAAACATTGAAGAAGTAAAGTCCAAGCCAAGACTGGATCCCAAACCCCGGCCGTGGACATTGAACCCCAGCTGCTGTGCGTGAACTTGAAATCTGCTTAATCTCAAGATCGCGTATGCCGCTGCCTGAACTTGGAATTGAATATTATGGCAAAAAGTTGAAATTAATGTTCGATGAAAAGGAATTTTTGTAATTATTGACCTCGCGATCAACCATTTTCTCCTTTACCGTAACTTGTGTCGCTGAACCGGAGGAATATGTGAATGGCTAAGTCGATTATTGTTTGGTGCAATTGATCGCCCGTAGTTGAAAAGGTTGGTTAAAATTGACATTATTTTATTCAAATTTAACTTGATTTGATGCATTGCAAATTTTTGTGATCACGAACGTGATTATTTGAGTGAACTTGTCAAGTTTAATCTCGCGTATTCTTCGCAACACTCACTTCCGCTTAATCTTGAGATTAAGCAGGATTCCAAGTTCACGTAGGCCTACAGCAGGGCAACATGCATTTGTTTTGTTCTAGATCTAATTCTGTGATTCAGTGTTCATTGAAAATGGGTGACAAGCCAATTCGTGTCGTCATTGAGTTTGGAAACGATTAATTATAGTCTATGATGTTCAGTGGCTGATGTATGCGCGCACCCAGTGGGCAAAAACGTAAGGGGGTTCGAAAATTTTTCGACATGCGGACCTTTTACTGAAAAAAATCAATGAGTACTAAAAAAAAACGGGGTCACTAGATTCATGCCTACGAATTGTGCATCTGTGCCGAATTCCTGTGGACTTTTGTCTCTTTTGCTTGGACTTTTTGTTTCATTGAGGTGGACTGTTTTGCCCATTTCGCCCCCTGGCCTGGGTGTGCCCATGTGATGCCAGTGGTGGTTGATGAGGCGTAATGATCCAACACTCTGGCCACCAGTACCCTACCCTCTGGCACAGTGCTACCTATAATGAAAAGTGCATGGCCCTGTGGAATCATAAGACTCACAGAATTCCATGCTTGTGTGGGCGTTAAGCCACTGGATCGGGGTTCTCTATTGTTTACTTCGATCACTGCTGTTTAAATAAATTGCAAATATTGGAGTCAAAGGTGGTCGCCTATCATACTACGTAACAGTAAATTGAAAGGGACTTCCCAGATTCCAACCAGTGGGAATGACGGAATGTTTTGACGATGTCGGCTTCATCACTTAAACCAATGAGAAGCCATATGTTAAACAACATATTCCACAGTGCTTCTTTTCATAGCACTGTTAAAGAACTGTAACAGCCCCTGGGTTCAATAACGCAATAATGCTAGAAAAGCAAGATCCCATGAGATATTGTATATTTTCGATGAGACCTCATAACTTCGGGCTAGATTTTCTGGCCATGAAGTAAGTAAAAATCTTATTTAAAGTCAGTTGTGGGTAGTAACACAGGAACAGTAGTATGAAGCCAGAAATTGACTATTCCTTATTACACAGCAAAACTATGAGGCTAAAGGTATTCAACACACGAGCTATGAACAAGACTGCAGATAAGAATGAGAAAAAGACACACACACGCACGCACGCACACACACACACACACACACACACATGATGCTTATTGTGGTATACATGTAACACAACCCAACTACAGTTGCCACAAAATGATGATCTGTGTAATACACAATGAAAAGATAATGTAATTACAACTAGTATCACATTCATTACACTGGGATACACAAGACTGCACAGAGATACTACTTAAACATTAATTGCAATTGCTAAGGTAAATATGTACAACAGTCGCAATATGTGCAGTCACAAGAATATGCACCAAAATAGATCACAAGATTGTTTTTGTGATCACCAACAGTCCTGCATGTCTTCAGGCCTCTTGCCCATTCATTCCTTGATTCGTAAGTGAGTTATAACCTTGCAGTTTTGTGTTATACTCATCAGAAATTTCAAAAGTTAAAGTTTTCCTCGAACCATATTATCATTCTTATTTTGCCAAGGCAGGATGGACCAATGTTGTTTACAGCTCTAAAAACTTCAAGACACAATTTTTGTTTCAGTGAAGCAATGAGAGAGATACTCTTTGCTTTTTCTAGTAAACTTAAGAAGGTTTTTTACCAAATTGATGGTATAGCAATACTTTCACCTTTGGCTCCCATACTTGCTGGCATGTTTTTAGGTCAACATGAGAAAACAAATTTTTGTTTCAGTGAAGCGATGAGAGGGATGCTCTTTGCTTTTTCTAGTAAACTTAAGAAGTTTTTAACCAAATCAGGTATAGCAATGGCTTCACCTTTGGCTCCCATACTAGCTGATACGTTTTTAGGTCACCATGAGAAAACATGGATTGAGACATACACTGGTCCTCACATCTATTTCTATCGACGATATGTAGATGATGTGTTTTGTATATTTGAAAATCAGCAGTCAGACCAAGAATTTTTGGTGTATGTAAACTCTAGGCATCCTAATTTGAAATTCAGTATAGAATTAGAGGTCGATAACATTGTACCATTTCTGGACGTGTTAGTGGAGCGTGAGGGTACCTCAGTGATAACATCAGTATTTCATAAGAAGACCTACACAGGACTGTACACTTGTTTTCATAGCTTCACATCCTTCGTTTATAAGCTAGGTCTCATTCAAACTCAAATAGACAGGGTATATCGCATTAACAACACTTGGCCTAGATTTGATTGTAATATTAAAGAACTTACAACGAATTTGCAAAAGAATGGCTATCCCCTAGAATTAGTCAATAGTGTACTGAAAGCAAGACTCCAACGTAACCCTGATGATGTTCATCCTGTAGACAAAACTAACTACAAGTACTTTAAAATACCCTATGTTGGGTTTTACGCCAAAATTGCTCAACAAAAACTCAACAAATTGATGAATGATTTCTGTGTAAACTTAAGAGGTGTATTAACATTCAAGTCTCTAAAACTGTCGAATTTATTTAACCCTAAGGACAAAATTTCTATGGGTCTATGGTCCAAGGTAGTATACAAATTTATCTGTGCTGGATGTGGCTCCAGTTATATAGGCGAAACTGTTCGCCATTTGAAAACCAGGACCAAGGAACATCTAAATTCTGACAGCAATTCACATGTAAATATTCACCTACAGAGCTCCAATCATTGTTATCAGCAGTACTCTTTCAATGACTTTGCAATAACAGACCAGGCAGTAACAACAAAGGAGCTTAAAATTCATGAGGCTTTACACATCAGTTGGTGCAAGCCCAATCTCAATAGGCGACTGACACACTACAGGTTGTCATTGTTGGTCTAGTTCATTGTCACTCCCAGTAACTGACTGTATCTGTGCTTCATTACTTGTTGCTGGGCCTAGCTAGGTGGCCACTGTATTATCACTTCTGAGGATGGTGTTAAATAAATAACACGAAACATGTCAAGTCTTAAAACTGTTGTTGTTTTCTTGAATATAAACTTAACTAAGATGTCAAGTCGAGAAAAAGACGTAAACGTTATAGGACACAAACATGTCTGGATACCCTTTTCCTTAATGTAATTGACATGCTTGGAGAAGGTAAGCGACTCATCAAGGTAGATGCCTAAAAGCTTGACCTTGCTTTCCCAATGAATTTCAAAGTTGCTAACAGTGAGTTCTTTCTTCCCCATTGAGCCCTTTCCTTCAGAAAATAATGCTTCAAATTTTCAAGGATTTGCTAACATATTATTGTCATCAAACCATACTGGTACATTTTATATGAAGCAGTAAGGGTTCTTATATGATTACCTTCCTGCCCTTATGCATCGTGCAGAATTGCACATTCAGCCCATACTTTCAGTATGCATACATTATATCTGTTCACATACTGAATTACATCCCATCAGAGACCACAAGCAGTTTGGGAATGCTCTCCATGATCCTAGTAATAATAAGGGCTTCCACTCCATCTGTTGAGGCTAGTAAGTAAGAGTTCTGGTGTAGGTCCACTATTAGGGTTGTCAAGACAAATATGTACTTAGTCCGTGTTCTTTCCAAAGTTGAATGAATGTCATTGCTGAGCGAAAGTTAATTTTTATGTATATTATATTTAGAAACCTAATTGTTCTTCACAAAGTCATTGACAACTTCATTATGCATATTTAAAGGGATAGTAAATCCTTTTTTGATGATTTCAACTAATCCTTGTTCTGTCACCTGCTAATGGATCATTGGCGTCAATCTTGAAATCATTAAATAAAAGCAGGAAATGACTAAAAGCCGTACTCCCTGTCACAGATTGAATTTTATGGTTTTTGGTGAGTGGTCTTCCCCCACAGTTGCCCTGTAGTTCATAAAAGCATGGGTCTTGCTTGCCCATTGTGCAGACTTCAAAAGCATGGGTCATGCTTGCCCATTGAGCAGACTTCAAAAGCATGGGTCTTGCTTGCCC
>NMRA01001514.1:0-13018 GCA_002633005.1 Phoronis australis
CGCTTGGTGCTTGTACCGTAGATCACGTTCCTGGAAAACGTTCGGCATCTTGAACTGAACAACGCGTACTTACCAGGCAGCAAATGGTTAAAGCAAGTACACCACACTATGGAAACACTAAACAGGTTACTCAAGTTGGTTTTTCAGTACCCTCTGGCTTTTGGAGCAAATAAACGGGGGTCACCGAGATTCGCGTATTCCGACATGATATGTTGATATAGTATTCTATTGTATTTTGTGCTCGTGTAGGCCTACATGAGACCTGTGGTTTGCACAGAATAGTGAACTCTAGATGAGCTATAAACACCAGTGCCAATAACTAGAGTGTCAAGCTCAAAGTTTGGCTTTATTTAATTGAACGGAATTAAGTATCTCGAGCTAAGGTTATTTAGGACCCTAGCATAATGTCCAATTTTTCCCAACACAGTATGTCAAAAAGGCTGATCCGGAGCACAGATACTATGCTTTATACACTCTTCTTCAAAACGCTCAGTGTTAGGAATTGTTTTTAAATGTTTCACCGGCAGTACGTCAGATGTCGCTCTTCGCGATTTAACCAGACGATGTAGAAACAGAGACAGTAGAGACCGTTAACGTCTTTGGTAGAAATTATGTATCCTGACTACATCACCAGGGGAAAATAGGATAAATGTATTCGTGAAACGTTATCAATCCGCGTCTAGCGTGAAGCCGCTGAGATGACGTCCCCGGGAAAATGCTTTGAGACGGTCACGAGTGGCTGAAGGGAAGAGTTAAGTTCTCGGGTACAACATGTAACGTGATGAGGGACCGGCGAACCTCAAAGTGTCAATCGGGGCCTTGCCCCACCAAAAGTTGCTCATGTTGACCTCTTAGCTCCTGGACTATAATAATGAGTTCAAAAAAATTGAAATTGACTCCTATAGCAGTGACATCTCTTAATCGAAAATTTATCATTGACCCGATTAAATTCGAAGGACAGATGACACATTTAGGCTTAGTAATTTTACTATTAATTTGAGAAGGTCACCGTACAAAACTTATGAATCTGTTGTTCAGGTTTAGCGCAAAGTAAACGCGTACTTGTTGTAGAATCGGCCTGGTAATCGTGCTGGGTCGGTGAATGCTCTTTCTAGTAACATCATCTGATCGTTGATCATCCGTAGCTGGAACGGGCTGGAAAGAAGACAGGCACGTGTAGTTAGATTGTCAAAGCCAATGCGTAGACCATATATTTTAGCTTGATCTCTCACATTTAAAATACCCTGGAAAAAACTGTTTATTTTGAGCATGAACTTACTCTTTTTTGAACTTACTCTTTTTTGGTGTTCTTTTCACTTGAAATCTTTCGAACGCGCTCCTGGAACTTGGTAGCAATAGAGGAAAACTCCTCCACTGCTTTCTTCAGCTTTGCTGAAATGACATTTATAAAAAGTACATAAATTTTCCGTGCATTGTTGCATACTCTGTCGGAAGGCGCCGTTTTTGGACAAGCTATATATCGTCCGTTTTAAACGCATTTATAGTAACCACTTAGTTTACAAGCCTACTTTTAAATATGTCGTTGTGATTGTACAGACTGAAAAAATACCTGTAGTCAGTCCTCTGTTTTCAATCCTTTGTTTATGTTGCGCTTCGAAGTAGTACAACTTGAGCTCAAAGCCTTCTGCATAACTAGTAACATTCATAGGCAAAATTAACGGTTCGGCGAGAGACCGTGCAAGTTCTGCGCACAGCTTTCCTATTGTCTCGTGGTACTTGAATGTCGGATCAATAATTTTGTCAACCAAACGAAACGTCTCATAAACTGAATGGTATAACGGGTAAACGGGGATACCCCATTTTTCCTGAAATAAGTGAGAAACAAAGACTGATGAGGAAGCCGTGGCAACAAAGGCGGCAGGGTCTTTTGTTTGAGTTTCATTGAAGAAGTTGGAAAAGTCTCACTTTGAGATGCAGCCAAGCACAATCTGAGATGCCAGCTTTAACACAAGTCGAATATGACCGATAAAGTAAAGTAATTCAAAATTAGAAGCAACTATAAAAATATTGGTTTTAGGAGTCTAACAGTCAGTTCAGAATTGGCACGCATAGTTGGTTCGTTCACCCTAGAACGTCCAACAAATCTCACAGAGTAGAAATTGATTACGGTATCATAAAAATATGTCAAGTCGACTGACGGAACACCAACTCTTTGAAAGAATGCAGCGTAATCACTTCCTGCGCCAAGGGCTCCTATACTGACAAAGAGAAAATAGTTTTTCGCGTAACTTTAATGAAACAAAATAATTCAACTGATGTTAACCTATTATCCGAGAAAAAAATTTTCGGCGAGCGATAGTAGTAGTAGTAGTTATACACTTTATTCTCGTTAAGACAAAAATACAATCAATGCAAAATAACGCTTATGGAGACTCCGTGATGGACCTGAAGGATCCGCTGACCATGGAGCCATCAGCGAAAAAATACAATGTTACAGATAATCAGAATTACAAAATTACGAGATAACCTAACTTAAAACTACTTGTAAAAAGACTAGGAGAGATTGTCAAAATAGTAACACACAAAACAGCTGGGAATAGTGCACTCAAGTATATAACTTTCAAAACAATTATTAACATTTATAACGCTGATATTAACCAGTTTTCAACCAAAAAATAGAGTTTAAGACCACAAACCGTAATAAAATTGGTGTAAATTTGACCCTTTCTCAATTTATAATTGTAGTTTGTGAGCTTGTGAAGAACTGACAATTGATAAGTCGTTATAGCTTACGAACAGGCTCAACAGAATGGTCGTGTTGTAACGGCAACTCGGGTCATTCCGTGATGCGCCACGCGATTAGGCAAAACCGAACTGCCTAGAAATCATTTTTCATCTTAGCGGAATGTGCTTTAAATCAAAACTCAGTTTCTTTGGGTAAAGGCTAGTTTATAGGATATAGATGTAACTCTATTTTTTAAAATTAAAGTGACCTAGAATTGTACCCAGAATGGGCAATTTGTTGTACCAACTTACACCTGGTGCAAAATCTGATAAGACTGTCAATAAGGGCTGTTACGTGCAAATTACACGCCGTATTTCAAAAAACGTAACCTTTCAATGAATATGCTCAGTGAAGTACATGTAATATCGTTCCGTCGGCTGTGTCTAGTTACCTCGGCAACCTCCAAGAACGAGTACGGGGGTTTTTGAACCAGGCTTCATAAAGAGTCGACACTGAGTTAGGGTCAGGGATCTGAAAGGTGACTATCAGTATGGTACGAGTTGCATATAAGGTTGACTTTGCTTTGAAACTCAGTGAGTAGCAAAAGACTTTAATTTAATCAAAATTTCGTAGAGGCTGCTTACTTGTAAGTCAACTCGTTGACTGAGGGTGATACGTGAACATAGCTAACAAGTATCGAGAACATGTGCAGATATAATTACGGCTGGGTTGCAAAATCTTGCAAAATGTATTCGCAGTTGTTGCATGAAACCAAGTGCAACTTTACACGTGCAGTTGGAGAGCCAGGAAGACTTTATTCACACTGGCGAGTGCAAAAGTTTTTAGCGCGTAATTCTATTGTAAATCACCAACCAAGGAAAGAAGGGGCGTCTTAGTTTGCACAATACTGGGCCTTGATCCATGGGAATCCTAAAATGGGGCCCCTCAAATTAAACTGATGCAACTTAATATATGAAAAGGCCTGCGGTCATCAATTAAGATACCTATTATGCAAAAGCTAACTCAGTAATCCCGATCACCATAAAGATTCATAACTTGAGACGCAATGATTTTTATGGCTTTTGTAGACAAGACGGGTGTGTTTAGAAGGCCCCCGAAAAACGAACTTGTATCACAGAGGAAGTATGCATACATCAATTTTGATTGATGATATGGATAAAATGTTATTTCACATGTACCTAAATTCAACTGAAGACATAAAAATTTCTAGGGTTATTAATTAACAACCTACTAATTAACGACCATTTTACGATTTTATTTAAACATTTTTTGCATCAAAAGCAGCATCTTGGGGCCTTCGGTGTCAATGACAGAATTCTGAGTGCTAATTATGCCCACGACACCCTGCACTGCGCAGGCAATACTAGCGATCGGGCGCTGTCGGAAGCTCCCGGTGTTCTCCAACAAAATTTATAAGTAACAAAAGACATTTGCCGAACCAAGGACTGCAGTGCGTTGCCGCCACTTTTTGCGTGTAGTTTTGTTTTTAGGTCATGAATGAAAATCCCGCAGCACATCCGGGACAATCCGAGCAGGGAAAAGTACCATGGTAAACAGAGCATCTTAGTTCTTTTTTCTAAGCAATATTTATTGAGGATAAAAGTAAGAAATACAATTATCTCAAGCAAAAAAGCTTTTCTTTCAGATGGTCCTCACAAAAATACACACAGCAAACATGGTAATGAACAATGGTGTAAACAACGAAAGTGACAAGAAGATACAATAGTAATAAATTACAATTGATTTGATAATGGCAAAGCAGGAAAATTTTACATAAAAATGATAATGGTGAGATTAAAAACAGTATTTAAATTAAGTATGAATGTTTTAAATAAAAAGAGGAAAGCAATGTACAAATAATTGTGGTGTTGCCACGAGCTCACATGAAAAACACATTTTTCATAGGTTATGGTTAGGTTTAGCAAAGGTGGCTGTACAAACGATTTTTAAAATGATTCAAAGTTACTCCTGGCTGTCCAACTAGTGATAATACGGCCATAATTCTTGCTATTATGCGTAAATAACAGGCACCTCTCGTTTTCATAATTTGGTCTTGCTACAATAACACGGGTGCTCCAAATCTGCGTCAAAAATCTATTTTTGATTCAAATTAAGGCGGAGAATTTTGAAATCACCGAGTCAAAAACGCAGAAGTTCACCAGGTGGTACTTGACGATAGCCTAAAGGAATCTATATCTCTTCAGGGCCTACCTTTTTTGTTGCAGAATAAATGGCGTCGAAAAGATGAGGAGATGACTGCACACTAATGACATATGGCCATAACACAGCAATGTCGAGGTTTATGTACGTCACAGCTCGTTCGCCAAAATTCTTGATGTATTCCTGCATTACAAAGAATTATGTTACTTAGCTTATCCCCAGTGAATGGGTTCCGATGGAAGTTAGAATCAAACAATTCAGCGTCTGCTGGAATAAGGATGATTTGTTTACTAAAGAAAGCCAGAGCGGAAAATTCCCAGGACACATTTTCTATTCAACATTAAAAACTCTACAGGAACTGAAAAAAAAAATAACTCAAAACCAGAATTTATCACATCAGGACCTGTAATTCATCACATCAGGACCAAAATTTAACAGGACAGGACCGACAATTTATCACGCCAGGACAGAAAATGACGCCAGGACAGAAACTTTTCATGCCAGGAGACCGCGTGACCACCTGCAAAGAAGTCTATTGGGTCCAAGTAAATAGCGTCGTTTGGGTGAGATTCTCAAGTTACCAAAGTTTCTTATCTTGCTTTCCACTAAAATCGTATAATAATATCATTAGTTTTAATTCAGGGATACATTTGAATCTATGCACCAGAACAATTTTGTTATGTTGAACACTGGGTCATTTCTCTAATTCTTTGGGTTACAGCCAGCGGCAAGTTCAAAAATCGACTAAGTTTGGCAGCCTAGTTTCTCCACGGCGCGTTCCTAGCACACAAGCACGGTTTATCTCCAAAAATTCTACTCTGACGGCATGTCTCGCGCACACGGCGTGTCTTCGCACTCGCGTGCGTGCACTCTCATCGAATCGTGCAACACCACCCGGGCCACGTCGACGCTCAACGTCCTCTCACAAGACACCTCATATTTCCGACTTCTCTTGCATACGCACAACTTCTGCACTGACTCTTCAAGCTTAGTGCTTCGGTAGGACTTGGCGTACTCATTTTTTGCTGATGGACAGGCTCAGGCTCGGAACAGGAGTTCATCATTTCACCACCAACTTTCGCATGGTCAAAAATAGAATTATTTATTCTTGGTCTCGCTACAACGTCTGCATCAGCTGGTACAGCACTCTCGATTGCTCGGTTTTGCAATGTTTGTTGACAGGATTAGATTAGAGCTAGTCCTGGTATAAGCTCCGCCCCACTTGACAGTCACTGAGCTGGTGAGCAGTCAAGCCATATGACTTACTGAAGCTTGGTCAAATATAATTACAAAAACAACTTTGGATTTTCAGAATGATTTTATTTTTCTTCCCTATACTGTGCAACAAGAATTAAAGATTAGGATGACATAAAAATGTAAAAAACAGTTAAAATTATTTTTTTGTGTATCCACCTGCCTTAACTAGTCTGGCCTATAGCCTATTTTGTGCAATATAATTCACATTGTTGTACGATCTTTTTTGGAAACGTGAACTCAATAGAATGAATTATAAAATTTACCGTTTCTCCACTCATTTCATTTGTGTTCACTGGCCATGTTAGAAACCTAGTAACAGCCGATTTCATAAAGGTGGTTTAAAGTTAAACCTGATTTAAATTGGACTTAAACCAGTTTAACTATTAGACCAGTGGTCTAGTGTGTGTATTTATCTAGTAAAACCTGGTTTAACTCCAGTTTAGACCTGCTCTAAGTCAATTTCATTTCACCAACGAGGTCTACATTCCTTACACCTGTATTAAGACCCTAAACCAGGTTTAACTTGGTCAGACCCAGGTATAATACTGTTTGATATGGCAGACTTGCACGATATGGACGTGGTCAACCGTGCAGCTGAATAATGCCGCAGTGTGCATCACCAACGCAATTTTAGAGTGAGAATGGACCGTACTATCTTCAATTTTTAGTTTTACGATGACACAAGATCAAACGTAGACCAATACGTGTTGCAGGGTGTCCTTCGGAATCTTCAGAATATGGCTGGTCGAGCAGGGCGTCATCGTCGTAAGTGCTCCAGGCGGAACTGAAAACGGCATCTTCTGATCCTTGTGACAGAATTCCACTTCCATTGGTCCCAGATTTAAGGCTGCTGGGCAGGGGTCATCCCCGCCCTTGGCCGCAAAAAAATAAACAGTAAAATGACACGGAAATAAATTTGTGCATTTATTATGTTGTGCCTAATTGTGGGCTTGTATTTTAATGTGTGTACGTGTGCTTGGCACATGTATTACAAAATGAAAATGTCACCTCATGATATCCTAGATCTGCCACTGAGTCCCACACCGTTCACTGGTGAAATTTTATTTCTGGCATTCATTCTTAGTGATGCCCTTTAACTGTTTTTCGTTGCATTTCTTCGATAGCGAGAATTTTGCAGCCAGTCTATACCAATATCTCTCCAAGACTGCTGCTGCTTACGTTGACTTGATTTAGCACCAGTTCACTTGTTCTCTACAACACTGGGTTTTTCTCTGATCACTTATGGGAAGGAACATTTTTCCTCACGAGAAAAGCTTTTATACCTTTTTCTGCACTGATTCTACTACTGTGTGCCATCCATACCCACATGATCAAGGTTTCATTAAAGCACTTCAATTGTCAGCGTCATTGTTAGGTTAATCCTGATCGACACCGTAGAGTGGCTTGAATACTTTAAACCTGGTTTTACTAATTAAAGCCCGCTATCTGGTCTAACAAACGCAGGCTTTCAGACTTTAACCTACGATGGGATGGTGAGTCTGGTCTAAAATTAGCTCCTAACTATGCTAACGTATAGCAGAAACTAATCGGCAATGCTATCTGAACGTCATCTACGCTAAACAAAGTTCAGTTGTATTCACTGACAACCTGTAAATGTGAAAACAAAAAATCTACAATTAGGGGATCTTTGCACTAATGACGTACTTGGAGGCTCACGTAACCCGCATCATGCAGTGCTATTCCCTTAAACTACGTCACGATACTTACTGGACACGATTGGGTGATTTGCGGAGGATCATTTTCGGCACAAAACTCGTTCTTAAACACATTTGGCAATTTTCAACCTACTTCGTATTCACATCGTCGCTATATGTTGTGTTTCTAACTAATTTGACCAAGCAATCACAGAGATAAGGAATTAGCGCGCAAGTTCGACTTAAAGCCTGGTCGTTTGTTAAACCACCTTACTGAAATCGGCTGCTAATGTCTAAGTCGTCCACTGTATATCAAATGCTGTGCATTGTCGAAGAACCAGGCTGTACCGAATCTCGGTCAGGCCACCTAGCGAACGCGAGAAAGGAAGTGAATAAAATGATTATGATTAACATGGGTAAAAGTTCAAAATCCGATTGCAAGTGGTTGTTTTCCCCGTTTGACCCACAAACGTCGACAGTAGCCATGTAACTTGTGTGTTGCATATTCATTTTTACTACTGAGCGATTTCGATGAAGTTTCACCGTCAGGATTTGGCGTTAGTTTGGGCAAAATTGGGGGTGGCGGAGCCAAAAAGGAGCGCGTGGTGGGTCGCCCAGATTTTTAAATGCCGAAAAAACACTGTTAATAAAAAATGCCAGTCCCACTCAGTCGACAGTGTTCTCTGGGATCATTTTTTCATGTCAACTTATACCCCAATTATAACAAGCCGTCAAGACAGCAACACTAATTGCGTCTGCCATAAGCTGAGTCATGTTGACGCAACATAAGTGAAAGAGCCAGCCTGGTTGCAGTTACTACAAGTCTTAGTGATCAACCCGTTCTCGGGATTTATGACGTCACACGTAACGCGTTATTTAACGCACGCGGGTCTAGATTGACGGGCTAACATTTCAAACGCAATCGTGTTAACGACAGGCTTGGATGTACGATTGCTAACTAAGGTTGGCGTGTCAAAAGACTGGTGTAGCCTAATCACTTTCTACGAATGAAGGTCGGCGCACCATAGGGGTCTGGAGGGCTATATTCCCTACTTATTTCAGTGCTGCGCCGCCCATGTAAATGGGGTCAAAAACCGGTTACACTAGCATACAATTAGGCATCGACTGCATGAAAGATGCCCCCAAACTCTACTGGATTCGTCCAATTAGTAACCAATGCAAGGAAGTGAAGGAAAGAAAGGGATAGAATGATAGTCTTTTCCTGGGATATATTAGGAAGACTCCTGCTTGTATTTACAAGGATACTAAACCCCGTTTTGATGATTTCCACCAATCCTCGTTCTGTCACCTGCTAATGCATCATTCCGCGTCAATCTTCCAAGTTAAAGGTAGGAATCAACTAAAAACGCATGCTCCCAATGTCACAGATTGGACATTATGGTCCTTGGTGGGTGGTCTTTCCTACAGTTGCCGTTTAATTCGCGAAAAGCGCAAGTCACGCTTGCCCGTTTAGTAGACTTTGAAAGGAGTTTTCAAAATTTCCTCCAAACTTTTGAGGGTTGTCGAGGGTAACGTAAAATTATTTTGTTTCAGAGAACCGGGTGAGAAAGTCGTTTTCAATACCTGTTAATAGGCCAAAACCGGGTTTGGTATCCTTCCAACAAGAGCAACGCAGAGCTTTGAAATGCGTCCACGACTGCATCGCAAACGACACTTTCGATCTAGGGGTGTTTATTTACATCATAAAAATGGTCATTAGATGGCACAGACTACGTCGAGCCCGTCTGAAAATGAGAAGGTGTCGTCGTTTTTCTCTCTATGATACAAAACGATTTGCTAAATTTTAAACGTGGAAAAATGATATTGCCTTAGGATGCAGATGTAATTGGTTCCTTCACTCTGTTGTAAAGTTGTCAAGCTAGTGTAATTTTGAAAGGTCTGGCAAGCGGTTTAGGGGATACACCATCAGATGCAAAAATGTCACCGTGGGGCACCAAAGGAATTGGACACATCTGAAAATTGACGTCACCTAAAAATAACAAAACAAAATGTGGCGCAGAATACGAAAAATCCAACCTAAAATAGAAAGAGGCTGTCATCTTAAATAGAAATTCGTTTGAAGGCATAAATGAATTCCTAGGAAACTAAAATTTCCATAAGAGTAGGCCTACACAAAGGCAATCAGAGTCATCCCAAAACCGTAGGCTGGAATCCAATCTCTTCAAGATCCTGCACGAAGTTTCGAACATACAGCAACGGACGATGGACACCCGGTGGACGCCCAGGCAGAGATGACGGCACACACATATGTTTCTGTAGGCGCATAAAAAGTAAACTAACCTCGACCCATTCGTTAGATCCTATCAGACCGTATTCTTCTGCCGCCCAATGACAAAACACAATTGATCTCCGCGGTCGCCAGCCTTCAAGAGCAGTAAAAGAACACGTCAACAGCAAATTAATGAGTGAGAGAAAGAAATTCCCGTAACTGAAAGCAGCTATCATAAATCCGAATTTCGTCACAAAAACTAATTTTGGTTTGGACCACTTGGCTCCGGGAAGTGGTCTCAGATTGTCTTTTTGTCAAAATAAGTGGCCTTTCTGGGAATGGAAACAACTGGCAATTTAAATATTGCGTGAGATTAAGCACAAAGAGTCAAAGTTGACTGATTATATATCGTCAAGCATGGCACATATGGATACCACACATTCACCACACTGAAGGAACCAAAGACCTACTCGTTGCCATTACATGCATTTGCCATCGATTCGCATTTCTCTCTTCGACATAAGAACTTTGACACCAGAGTGCTTCACTCTCTGGTACTATAGGGGCTGCTGCCAAACCCTACTCTATTTGCGTAATGAATGTACAAGTATTCACAATCTTTTAACCCGTTATGCAAGGTAAATAATTCTACCCAACAGTGTATTTGTACCTGACTTGTAGAGTTGCGCGAACACTCGAGATACCTCCAACAGAGTCGCCGTGCCGCTGGTTGGATCAACTGCTCCGAATACCCAAGCATCGTGGTGGTTACCAAGTATTACGTAACGATCTATATTAGGAAAACATTGAAACAGTCGCCAAGGGTGTGTAAATGACTATGAATTTTCAAAATCTTTGCTTAATGAAATGCTCAAGACGCCACGTTCAAACACTGCAAGAGCTTTAATGTAAACATTTATTTGCCCTATCGATAAATGTGAAAACATAATGGCTGACTTCCATGTATTCGTTTTTGACACAACGATAAGTCGCAAAATTGTTCATGACACCCCTCCAAACGAGCATCATTTCGCGATAAAGCCAATTGGATGAGGCTAGTGGAAACTGTGCAGATTTCCTTGTGGCTTTTTCTGGCACTGATACTACGTACGTTGTATTACATAAAATGCAAAGTTCACACGAACTCTGTCTTCCCCGCTCCACCACAGACATTTGTTGCGCCCGTTTCGGCTCTGCCTTTATCCCAAGTAGTGCACCGGGTGTTCCATTTTTTCGCGGACGCGGAGGGAGGGTGGCCAATTTCGTACTCCATGGCCTTCTGAGTTCGTGACGCCACTCCGTTAGCTTAATTTCACTCCCTCTAGCTACCGTCGCGTACATTTTTCTTCGGGCCTGTCGCCGCCTAAATTTGTTGATGTCATTAAAAACTAATCTCTTCCTTGAGTAAACTAAATTATTTACCGAGATGTTAGAAAAATTGGCCTTCTACCGTTATTGCTGCCAAAATTGTGATGCCCTCTTTTAGGTCGGATTTCGGCGCCATGAAATATTGTGTCGTCACCCATTGGCCAATTTTCCCGATTCTTCAATCAGGTGTTCTTCTCTTCCACGAGGTTGTGTACATGTCATAACAATCGGAACTGGTTTTATTACGTTACAAAATTTTTGTATTTTATACCAGCAAACCCAGTTTGCTAAGAAGCTGTCATGGGCAGCACAGCACTGAAATAAGTGGGGGGCAATAGTCTTCAACCCCCTATGGTGCGCCGCCCATGTATCATCGTCTCTCGAGAAGGAGATATTACAAAAGTTTAGTAGGAAATGGAGCGTGCGCGTGTCACAAGCGCATTGTTTTCAAAGCGACGACAAACTTTTCTTTGTTACAAAAGTGGAAAATTACGCAAAAATGACGTTTATTAGATTGCTTCTTCACTTAAACGGCTGAAACAGGCAAGGTGAGTGTCGGTTAATTGCGGCCAGATTCTGCATGCATCCCCGCTAGTCGTTAGCTCTACATGTTGATATAAGTTTTACGACGAGGTGGCGAGTTGCGCTACCTGGGTTGTGTGGAGCTTCGGTGTCTAACGAAGCTCAACATACAGCTACCTATAGCTGTAAGTTGACGGTAGTTTTTATACATACATTTATTATGTGACTTTTGTAAATACATTACATACTTTGTGCCCAATCGCTTCCTTAGTTTTCACTTTAAAGAATAGCTGATTACTGCAAGGCCAAATGTTCTGGAAAGAAAAAGTAATTTTACTGCTTCGGGAAAGAATCCCGCAGCCACACACCCTGGCAGAAATTCTTTTTAAAGCTCTAAAATAAAACGGCCGCTTCAAGAAATATTCCTGTCTCTTGCGATGAACACTTATGTTCATGAAAGTGTATTTCCCATACTAGCTGCGGGTTTAAACGGCATTCCTTTAAACATGACCGCCATTGTCGGCTTCGTTATGGCACGGTTGAAAAGCTGGAAGCGGCTAGTTAACTGAGCCGACGTAGCAGGGCTGGCTCGTATATGCGCCGATGTCTGCACTAAAGGATCCGACGTTAGGCCTACTGCGCCAGAAGAGGCAGTTGCAGGTCCGTAAAGTAAATGTTTACTGGGTCCATGGCTGATAGCCGTGCCCACCAAGTACCCTGATTTATGTTGTTGTCGACAGTTGGTATAAAATATAAACAAATCATTCTTCATGAGATATTTCGTGACATAGTTGACAAAACAAAACTGGATTTTCTCGGGTCTGGTTGTGATTTTGAAAACGATTTCAAGGCCATCAAAATCAGCTGGAGCCTGGAGTTGTATCACTTTGTGCAACATATTAACAAAATCGAATGCTTCGTCCTTGAGGCATGCCATCAACACATAGGCGGATTTAGGGGGGAGCCCAGGGGGCCCGGGCCCCCCCCTTGGCTGCCCCCCAAAAATAAAACAGTAAGAGCGTAGGGAAATGTTGAGTTTATTAATTAACCCTGGTAATTAAAATTATACGGATGAAAAAAGATTTAAATGTGTGCAGTTTTAGTGTTGGGGGGGGGGGG
>NMRA01001517.1:5612-15954 GCA_002633005.1 Phoronis australis
TGCAAGATCTGTATGGTGGTTGCTGGAGAAGATTGGTGTGCGAGGGGGAAGGAAGAAAGCTGCAGTGAGAAGACTGGGCGAGACAGCTGAGAGGACATCTTGTTGGCTGTGGTACCGTCGGAATGAAGGAAGTTGGAGGCCTCAGTGATGCACAGTGGGTTGGCCGCCACTGTGGACCCACCAGTGGAGACCGTTATGGTTTAGGGTCGAAACGAGTCGAGGAAGCTGGATGCCATCTGACGACATCAAGCTACGCCTCCAACTAGTTAGTGTACGGCGGGTAGAAGAGAATCCTGGTTTAGCTGTTACGAAGAAGGGGCGACAAGACGTCAGACTGTATAAAAGCTTGAAAACTATTGAGGCAGATAACATCACTGTAAGTACACACATCGCATATAAGTCTCAAATTCAATTATAGGCGCCTACTGACTGTTTCTTATTTTGGGCACACCTAGTGTATGTCGTGTCCATTTTGTTCACGCTTCATTTAATGTTGCATTTCGCCCTGTTAAACTGGCTAAAAACTAAAATCGAATTAGGCTTTTTACTTTCATAAGATGTATTCCATAATATTTCGTAATAGGATTAGATCTCCGTTATCAACATAAACCTCATAACTGTCAACCCGTCAGAGTTTATTGCGAATCCGAAAATGTCGCACCTATATGTACGCATTGCTATGATTGAATTGGCTCATTTTTCAACAATTGACCTATCGCAAACTCCGCCAACTTGGGTAATTTCGGCAGACAAACAATAACTTTTACCCAGCAACGTGTTGTCGGCTAAAATAGCGGCTTGGAAACGTAGGTGGGTTAAGGATGACTGGCCGGTTAAGCCGTCACTCAAAGTCCTGGTAATAGGTCAATTTCAAAATCGGATGAGCTTGGTGATGCTTCTAAACCCAAAGCGTTCTGGTTGAGAATTCAACATTGACGGCTAAACAACGACGAAATGATCCTTTAAACCCTTCACACCGCGGTTGCAAACAGTTTTGGTATGATATAGTACTTCTTCAAAGTTTTTGTGTGACGTCATCAGTGTATGCCATTTTCGACATTGTGTTGTTCTACACCATATGCGAGGTGTAGTGGTCTCCAAAACTGAGCTCGACTGAGCATTATGAGAAGTGGCATGCGCGGAGGATGCACTGATAATAGTCGGATGGACAATATTTCAAGTTTTTGCTTTTCCAAAAGACCCCAACATCGCCCAGAAATGGCACAAGTTAATGCGTACACCCAGCCTAAAAACAAACGATGTGATTTCAAGTTCTGTATTTTTAAAGTATTATTTGTCAATTCCTCCTTACCTTATTTCGTGGGTTTTGAGATCAAAATAATTTCGAGTATGGAAATGAAACCCCGGGATTTATGTGTTCATACTGAACGTCCCGCCATCTACGAGAAATAAGACGTGATGTGTCGTGTTCCACCGTGACGTGAACTTGGATTTTAAATTATTGATTAAAACAGTTTAAACTCAAATCTTCATAAAGTTTTATTATCGAACATTATTACATGGCGAATAACATTTATCTGTACAGTAATATGTACTTTATAAAATAAAGACTTGAAACACATATTATAAACTCTCACAACCAAGGCAGTTTACACTCTGGAATAATTTCTAAAAACCTTCAAACTATGGCGTTAGTTTCAGAACGACAGCGGTCTGTTGGCGTTTTTACTAAGGGAGTCCAATCTCGTTTCAAATGAATGCACAGAACGGTTCCTTGTTCAGAACACAGAAAGATTTTCTTTGCTTATATCAGTCGGCGCACTCAATAATTCCTCGTCCATCTGTAACCAAGCAAAATGTACAGAAACACAGAGAAAGTACGGCTGCTCTATAGGCAGTGTTCACTGTGCTACTTCATGAATTACTTTCATAAGCACATTGCGTTAGTGTAGTGGAACGTGTACACGGAAACTGACGAATGTTTCGTATCGAATGGCCTCCGGTGTTTGCCTCGGAGATGAAAGACGTCAGTCCATGTGTGGACTTCGTCGTCACGGCAAGTCGTATGAATTTCAAGCTGGGAAATTACTAGCTGCATGTCTGAAGTTGACGCATGCCCAGACAACGTTCACCTCAGCAGAGAAATTTGAGGCTAGGAAAATACCCGAGGTTTTCCAAATGGATCACGAATAAGAGACTTTGAAACACTTCAGTTGAAGTTTGAACTCGAGTGTGGATTGGATAATCTGTTCAAGAACGTTACGATTTATCCTGTAACCAAGAGGATTTTGCTCTATTTCATTAAGTACGCAGACTTGTTAATAAGGTCATACATAAGTTTTAACAAGCGCGCGAAAAGGCAAAAATAAGCAAGACTGCTCACCGCGCACTGCAGGTTCACTCATGAGATTCATTCGTCTACGGAACGTACACCGGTTCTATCTAAAATTTAAGCTTGTGAAGAGGGTCAAAACCTTTGCACTATGAATGTCGGAAAATGATGGGACCAAACAGTATTTTTCTTATTTTCAGTCAAATTTGTTTTGTTTTGACGACCAGCATAACTAACCCTCTCAACTTTCACACAGTGCTTCGGCGAGTACGTTTTGCGTTCTAATTCTATACAGTTCCTACTACAGAAACATAGGGAGTAGATTTGTCATTTGCTTTCCGATTTTGCACATCATTTGTGTGGAAAATCCTCCAGAGGTCGCTTTGCCAATCGATTGTTTTTGGTGTCAAAACTAGAATTGTTTGCTTTCTGCATCAAATTCAGTGGAACTCGGTCTTTGAGATTTTTTACTGGAAAATAGGCGTTTGCACCAAAGCCAGTTTTAGTAAGAAAAATAAGAAGTCTTGTACGTTTATTCCGAAACCAAGGGATTCGTGCCACTTCTACTGAAGGTCGCTTTTGCACTGGTGCCATGAAGAAATCAAAAAATGTCTTTAATGAATGTACACCCACCCAGGCACGGTGCTCGTCGAGCACTAGGTGGGGTTCCGACTGATATCCACTTGACGCCAGACCCAACTAAGAGGAGTCAAACAAGATAACGTCAAATCTGCGGTATTTCGTGAGCCCGCATACAGAAGACAATAACGTTGGTGTTCCTGTGGAACTTAATTACATATACATGTAGGTGCTTCTGACGGTTACTGCAAGACATTGAAACAGAGGCAAAAGCTAACATATGAAATGTGCTGCACTGACCTTTTACGTGTTTATCTTTAGCTTCCTTGCATATTTTCCTGAATCGGTCGCTCGACATAAGTTTCGAAAGACCAACATTGAATAATTCCGGAAAATCACTATCCTTGCACGACATCATGCCGTTTCCGCGGACTGTGCATTGATACGCCGGTCCTGAGACCTCTTTGATTTCCTTTGTATAACCCTGCATGTCAAAGATTCCCGCCATCCCAGCGTCTATCTGGAATAAAACGTTAATTTATTGATTTCTTAATTCTTGCGTTAACCAATCATCCAAACATCTTGACACAACGTTTAAAAGTTAGCAAGAGTCCGTAAAAGCAATCGATGCCGCATATACTCTCGAACCCAGATTATATTAGCCTTTAGTCTGACTGGTCTGACTCTTGACTGGTCAATGAAAGATGAAGTCACCAGGTGTATCATATAAGCTAAACACAAAAATCATGCTTTTATAACCTTAAAAGGACACTAAATCATGTTTTAACGATTCAAAATAATCCTCGTTCTGTCACCTGCTAATGCATCATTGGTGTTCCAAGTTAAAGGCAGAAATCAACTAAAAACTAATACTCCCTTTCTCAAAAATTGGATATTGTGGTCCTTGGTAGGTGATTCTTTTCCTCAGATGCCGTGTAATTCTCAAAAAGCGTAGCTCACGCTTGCTCGTTTAGCAGACTGTGTAAGGAGCTTTCAAATTTTCCCTCCAAAATTTGAGGGTCGTCGAGGGCTACGGATCATTATTTTGTTTCAGAGAACTGGATGGGAAATTCGTTTAGTATTTGCTAATAGACCAAAACCGGGTTTGGCGTCCTTTTAACTGGCGTAACTTGAGAGCCATAATCCAGACGATAGGTTTGGGGATCAAATTTATGATCACCACGCCTACTGCTCACATGTAACTCGAACAGAACACCTTGATTTTCTACAACTGTGTCACATATGTTATCGTAAAGGAGAATGCCACCCAAAAAACAACCTATTTTTGATCAATTTAGATCGAGTAGTTCTACACGATAACGGCACGTTCGGTTGCGTTACCTAACACCTGACAACAGACGGAGGTGTTAAAATTATCCAATGACATAATTGGTTTCACACGCAGTCTGTTCAGCAGTTCACAACACGGGTTAGTGGTGTCAGCTTATCGCTTGAATTCATCGTATAACACCAATAAACCGTCAAACATCGATGTAAAACCCTTATAAATACACCGAGTTCTTATAAAAAGTGTTGTTTTATTTCGCTGTTACGGATTTCCTGGTATTTGGACACACCGTAGCCTACAAAGTTCGGTATGCTAATTTACCAAAGGTAATGCCGTAGCATGAGATTGGGGTCTGTTCGGAGATAAATTCGAAGTATTCTTCCGTGAAATACAGAAAGTAGAACCTAGATCTGTGTTGTTTATACTTGTGATTTTTTAAGTTCTAAACACACAAAACGCTTGTTATCCCGGCCAGTGGCTCGGAACCCGATCAGGCCCGTCGCGGCCGGACTGACTCGTTATCCCGCCTCCCGTTCAGTAACACTAGGACCTCGCTAAAACGCAAGACTTCGCGAGATTACGTGAGATATTGCCGTGCATTTTGAATAGGAATACGTGACTTTGACTAGGTTTTAGTTAGGTCCTAGCGTAGGTCCTAGCGTCTACTGAACGCCCGCCCGGACAGTGGCTCGGAACCTGGTCAGGCCCGTCGCGGCCGCCGGGACTGGCACGAACATAAACCAGCTTGAGTTGGAAATTAAACCTCCAGTCACGAAAAGACTATAGTAGTGAGCCAAAGAAATAATGTGCACGTAATTATTTATGTGAATTAGCCACGGAACTGAAAATCTACTTACTTGTCGGGAGCCGTGAAGGTCCCCTTCCACAGACCGTCACGGCAAAGGTTGTACAGTAACAATGATTTGAATAATGTAGTTGTATTTCTAAATAAAGATTCCTCTAACATGTGACCGTAGCATATAAAATCGAGTAATTGTTTCACAACAGCTTTCTGTCAGAAAACACTGAATTAGCATGTGCTCACACAGCCTCGGTGCCCGGTCAATAAGCTTTGTTGCTGGGATCAAAAGCTGGTAACGCAGTGGTTTATTCATAGCTGGCTTCTCAAAACATTTGCGCTCAATGGCACTTCAATGCATTACAAATTGTATCTAATGAGACAGACTTTGTTTCAGTTTCATATAAGCATTGGTTAGGATGAGAATAATTCATTTTGAAACAGAACGCAGAATAATAAACGTCTACGTGGCAACTCGCCCGGCGCCAATTCCGCCTTAGCCAAGAGCTCATCCGACGAACACTTCACCGGCCGGATCGTTAGGTTTCACAGGCTATCAGTTCGAACCGGAATACACTGATCAAGAAATACTAGAGAGGCGCCGTGAACATGCATAGGCAACGGAACGTATGGATAGTTCTTTGGTAAGCCCAAATTCGTCAGAGAAATCATTGTCGACGAAATGCCGGCCAGAGACACGGAGATGTTTCACAGCCCCATACTTGCTATTAACAGCATACACTTCAATCTTCACTACCGCGAACCACTTCCTAAGGATTTCAGGCTCTCGAGGAAGTGGAAAATACGATATACACGCTTTCTTCTCAGCTTCATAGTTCGGACAAGCGGGAACCGATGCACAGCAATATAGCGGCATTCACTCTGCAGACGAACCACTGACGTCACTGCGTCGCTTCTCACCTTCCTCAGAGGTTAACGCGACACCTCTCGGCAAGGTGAGGTCGACGGTATAAGAGGCAATTTGGATATAGACCGATTAAGACGGTAAAAAGACTAATTAAATCGGGTGGCATTCTCTTTTAACTCATACAGGTTATCCTAGAAAACATAACAGCATGCACTTCAAATCATCGAGCAGCATTTGACTAAACGTATGTCAGAAAAAAGGAAATGAAAGAAATAAAAGGCAATATGAAATGTTGAAATACGCTTACGAATTTGATCCTAGCTACGTAGGTTCGAAAACCAAACCTAATGCCCTCATTTTCGAGATTCACACAAGATAGGCAGTGACCACTGTCTCTAGCTGGCCCAGTAGAGATGGTGTAGCTCCTACAAAAGCTTCATACGTCGGTAGCTTTTCGGTGAATGACACCTTAGGAGGCCGTCGGTGTGTTTAATTCTTTCCATTATCAACCTTTTTCTTCCAGCATTCCGTTCTTTTCCCAAAATCGGCAACTGGCCATTTTTACACTGCGCAAGACAAGGGATATGACGTCATACCACCTGTCGTCCGCAGTGTTAAAATTAGCCAGTTTCCGATTTTCGCTAACTGAACGACGAACTGCTCGAAGAAAAAGTTTAACCACGGGAGTATTTGTTCGAGTTGGAAAGAATTAAAGACATTGACGGCCTTCTAGGTTGTCCCTCTATGCGCAAAGTGTACTTATAACAACGTGACTTTGATTTATTAATCCCTGTGAGATATAATGCGTCGAAAAGCTTACGGCACATGAAGCTCCTATAGGAGCTTTACCGTCTCTAATGGGCCTGTTAGAGACGGTGGTCACTGTCTACACACCAGATTGAAGTGAGTGTGGGTCCGGGACAATGTAGAAAAAAGAAGTTGTCTAACCGACCTGTTCACTATGGCATCCTTCAAATCTTTAGTCGTGAGGTAGTGCATGATGTTGGCACTTGGCAGAGTCTTATACGTGTTGCGTTGCAGACATTTTTCATTGTACGTCCAACCGTCTAAGAAGCCTGGAGTAAGATTGTTAGAGAAGGTTTTTTATTCGCTTTCTATCAAGTTCTTGGCTTCGCACAGCGGATCTCGGTGTTTTTTTTTTACACATAGTGATGTGCTTTATGGAAAGTGACTGAAGCTGAAGACAGAAACTAGAGCTACGAAAGTTGAACCCATTTATGCAGTTTACACCGGCAAACCCGTATGGAACATGAATAGCAGGGAGTCACGACGGTCTAGGACTGCCCAAGACCTTCTCAAGCGTAGGAATACATCCACCAGGTGGAATGAGGAGGTACGTGTAGACAAAGCATGGGTAGGATAACGCACACAGGACCGTTAATTCTCCGCTGTTAGGGCAAATGATAACACTACCCCCGGAATCTTTCACAGCAGCGAGGACTGAGGGGAACAAGGCCACTGCAGAGTATAGGCTCGCAGCGTCTAAGACCGTGAATCAACAATGGAATGCACTGTGCTACAAGGCCATCTTCAGTGCCACGGATTTCTGTCACTTCCACCGCGGCATCGACAAGAGCAAATAGGCTCGTCGTCCGATCCTTTATGATGATGACGACAACATCCTGAGAAGCGATGAGTTACAAGACAGGGCTTTTCCTGAGCAGTTCATTCTACAGGGTGATCACAACGATAGCCGACAGCCACAGGAGAATCTTGTAACAAATTTACGGCACCGGCCACAATACAATTCGCTAGGATCTCCGGCTTTTCAGCGGTAACTTGTGACGAAACTGTGAAGGTTGGTTAAAGGTGAAGATTGGGATTATTCATTCGGCAAACACTGATCAATCTCGAAAATGGCTCTGTTGAGGCAAGATATGAATGTTTACTGGGTCGGCTTCACTGAGTAGGTGAACCAAGGACATCATTCGAGAAGCCGAAGGATTCATGTTCTTCTTGCCGCAGCTGGCAGGAAGGCAGAGAAGCTCCACGCAGTAATGTTCTTCAAAAGCGTCACATTGTCTTTGGTATATTATGCTGTTTCCATGATCCACGTTAGCCAACTTAGCAGACTTGGCATAACACGGGCCTCTGCATCATTACTGGTTGCCCCCAGCTGAACACTAGCTGCATTGCGTCACCTGGTAGGTGTACCTAGCATCGCGGACCGCCGGACTAAGGTGAAACCTTTTCATGCAGTCATCATGAAAGAGCTTAAGACATTACTCCACAGGCAAGAACACTCCTCAGGAACTTGTGCCCACGCCCTCCCATAACTTTGGTGTGACGTAGAATGTCTAGTTGCTCATGGGTACCTGCCGCAGTAGCTGGTGCTGTCACCACGGCTGGTCAGCATCGAATTGCCGACTCGTCAACGTGGTTCCAACTGGAGGACCAGCAGTTGTTTCAGTCTTCAGCAGAGAGTGTATAAATTGACTTGATAGTCTAGACGCATTTCTGGAAAATGTGCGTGTTAGAGGCATTTTTTAGTGAAAGTGGAGAACCTATATTTTTCGCATAATTATGGTGTGCTGATTTGGATTATGCCTGTTCCCAAGCTGGATTTTGAGTTTTTTACCATCAAATTTGCATAAACATAATGGCCTCCAAACCAACAAGATAAGAAACATTCGTGGGACCAGGAGTACAATATGTGATGAATAATTAGGAAATTTGTGCTACAAAAACATAGTATAAGAGTGTATTGGAGTTAGCCAGTCCTAAAATTACGAATTTGAAAATGGCAAATGTACACAGAGTTGATTATGGAAATATAATCCTACCATGGTAAAGCATACAAGTGCATCACGTGACCAACTTGATGAGATCAAAACCCCTAATTCGATTTGTTTGTTTTGTACACTTTTAAATCTAGTTTATTTTTATAGTAAATTCATCTAAACAAGAACAGGCGAATAAGAGCATTAAAGTCTAGTTCACACTGGGATCACCAATCAAATTGGCATGCCTGTTATTAAGTACATTTACCCTGCTTTGTAGCTGTTTTCTTCAAAGGAAATAATTCTGGTGAAAGATGTAATGTTCTTAATGTAGATCCAGTATAGACTGGTTCAACGATAGAACGCAGAGTTATGGCAAATGCTGTATGAAAATGGCAGTGCCAAAATATTTTGAAAATGAACCGAAAATGTAAAATGCTGGGAAGAATCCTCTTGACGTTACAGACAAGTTCCTATCTTTAATTTAGCGAGAATTAGAAATGAATTGCGGCACTCAGCTCACCTGGGTGGAGCGAAATGCTGATGGAAATTACAGACTATCAAGAACCAATCCATAATAGTCTAATGCAATGGCGTAGGCTGTCGCTTCGTGACTCGAAAGCCCAGATTCATACCAATCCCTTGTCTCTAGGAAGAGCTCCCCGGCATTTGAGAGATCTGTAAGAAGATCAGTGGACAAAAGCGCCACACGATCTAACTGCCTTCAACCTCCTAAAGACGATCATCTTTTCCAAACATTGTAGCAACTGGTCTCAACATTTTCATTCACAAAACTGTCCATCCTTGCATTTAGGAACTAGGATATGAAGTAAATAGCCTTGCGATTTTGACATGAATTATCCAGATAGCAGACATTTTCAATATCTTTCAGATTTTTTTATTGGTCCATGATGTTAATGATAATAATAATAACAACAATAATAATAATAAACTTTATTTATAGAGAACAAACTACTATAGACTTAAAACATGCTTTAGCCAAAGGGTAATACACAGAATGGTCCTCTCGGGGCAAAAAAATAAATTAAATTGAATTAGATTAATTAAGTCAGTAATGTTTAAATGAATATATACAAATTAATTTTACAAATTAAGTTAAGTATAAATTAAATTTTCTATATGTTATATACAATGAATTTTAAAGGGGACGGCTGAAAGGAAATGAGGGACAGCTATGATAACAACATTTGAATGTAGGTGATGAGTGTGTGCCTGAAGTTATCGTATCCATCCGCCCCCTTTAGGCTATTTGGTAAATTGTTCCATTGTAGAATGGCTTTCATAAAAATGACCTAGAGTAACGAAGCTCTGTGTATGGAGACAACAAAACTGTGTGAGGAAGGTAATCTAGATAAATAAGCTGGTACATGTACATTATTGTGAAAACATTTCTCACGATCTTGAATGTGTTACGACACAACAGGTTGATAACACCGAGTACGTATGTTTTATATTACGTGGGCAAATTACAAAGTAAAGCCGAGTAGAAAACCATACGCCTCACATTTTATCGTCTGCAAAACACCCACAACATGCTCAAATTTCGCGCACCTTCCTTTGTCCTTCTGATAAATAGTACATTATTGTTATATGTATAATTTTAAATGCAGGTGTTTTGTATCATGTGTACATGATTACCCCTTATGTAGCATTAGGTCTGACCACATTCTATGGTATTCTAAAGAAATGTTGTTTGAAGAAAATTGTAATGACATACACATGTAATTGACTTACTGGGCCTTGCTAGAAGCTT
>NMRA01001518.1:0-15902 GCA_002633005.1 Phoronis australis
GCACTGAAAAAAGTGGGGGCGTGGCTGCTAAAGGCCGAAGACTACTCAATAGTCTCACCCCCGCTGAGTGAAACGAAGTTCGGGGTGGGATGCAGCCGGTGCCGGGCGAATCGTCATCACCTAATAAATTTCCATCTATGATGCAATTGTGATTTGCATTGTGGCTACTTTTGCGGAGACCGTTCATGTGAATTTGTATTGAACCTCGGCAAACTCTGAGAAAACAAGTACACATTCACTAACATATAATTGATGTATTTGTCGCCCCCTTTTCTTAGATACTATTATTAACGCATACCTGACGTAAGCACGATTGCCAACTTTCATGAATAGTGGCCTGGACAGAAAAAAATAGATTCCCGGTTGTACAATGACAAAGCAGGATGTCTATGCCAAAACGCAAAGGTGAAATTCCGCCGTGACACATAAAAAAGCCCCAACAGCATCTTTTTTGCTCAAAAGGGAAATTACAAGTGTCGTAACATTTTTGTATCGCGGGGAAAATCACAGTCATACGTCACAAGTAATAAGTCAATTTGATCGTTTATGAAAAACGGGACAGTTTGATGGTGGGGTACGGGCGGAACCGGTAGCGGGATAAACCTTCAAAACAAGGCGGAGTCCGGCCAAAAGCGGGACAAATACTACGTAAACAGCCATAAGAAGTAACCACAACAGTCTTAAACATATAGGTTTATAGCTCCCAGTGCTCAGTAGAGACTTCCGATACGCACTAGCACAAGTAATTCAGCAATTAAACAGTGAAACATACAGTCAATGGTTCAGTCAGAAGTTGTTAGGCGTACTGAAAGCCATGGCAAGTTAATAAACTCGTTTGGTATGTTCAAAGATTTTATAGATTTTATAGTATCTTTGGTATGTTGCAACTCTGTTCGTTCGTGTCCAGACACGTCCCGTTCGTTCGTTCGTTGTTTCAATACATCTTGATGTCAATGATCACTAGGCCTTTCTAATGGGAATTACGGTAGGTCAAAGTTGAATTTGGTCGTAACTAGGTCAAAGCACTGGGATAGTCAACACCGGCGTAATACATTTTGTGCTTGGTGCCTTCATATTTTACTGAACGTGAAGAAGACTATTAGGTTTTTGGTCGTGGTCTCAATTTCTCGTGATGTCGATTGACAAATCTGTCAACTCAAAGGGAGAATACGTGCGGAAAGCCAGCACCTTCAGGAATTGTGTGACAGGTTAGTATAGTAGTAGGCTATTCTTCAGAAGAAATTTACTCAACCGCTGAGTCTGCCAGCCACCGCGCCTAGAGGAGGCAGACGGTGGATCTGTCTGTACCGGACCTTATGTTGCCAGTCCACTCCATGGGAGCTTATCGCGGTCCTTTTAGAGTGTACCAGTCAAACACTGCAGTGTATGGGAGGTATGTCGATAATAAGATCTTTATTATATGATCTGCCGGGTATGCCGGTCGTGCAGTGTCCACTTCGGCGACCACAAATGTCCGCCCCCGTGTCTGCCCGGTTGTACGAGGCGGAGGGGATCGGGGGTTGTTTTACGGCAATGCGTAGCCGTTTTCGAATTCGCAATTTTAAGGATTACCAAGCCTATAAACTCTATAATAACGATTTTCTCGATTGGCTGATGGTTTTCAGCGATAGGCATAGCTTGTGTGTGAGGAAACAGAATAAAATCAGCGTAACGGTAAGAAATATTATGAGACCGATTTTTTAGTATAAAAACGATTTTTGTTATTTTCCCGCAGCTCTACGGCTATATGAAATGTAGCACTGAAGCAAGAATAATGTTTTGTAATTGAAAAGATCGTATATTTGGTTTACGAGTTTGGCACTTCAAGATTATGTGTTTGTGTTAAACAGGGTTCAGAATAACTATTGACCCTGTGGTCAGCGGGCTGTAAAGTCCTTCACATGGCCTTTTTTCCCCATTTCAATATTTGATGTTTAGTTTTATATTTTATACGACGTGAAATAAACGCAATATTGGTGTTCATGAACACACAACACAAGACCCACGAAAACTGCCGAGTCATGCTGATCCAACAGTGGTCAATATAAAATAAAAGCTGCTCTGCGTTCTGTAAAACATGATTCTTGCGAGATATCGGAGGTCTGGCTTCGCAAGATCTGGCGTGTTCACACGAGCTTTATTCGCGCTATTTCGGAAACTTGGCAAATACACCTCCAGGCGAAACACCTGAGTAAAACCACAGTAACAGTTTTCAGTTGTTCAAATGGGCCTTGCGTGCCATTGAAGCTTCCCAATTCGTAAAGCAACGGTAGATGGTGACTGTTTTCCTAAACAAGTGACAACGTTCTTGTACAAGTATGATACATTCGTATGCCTTTAGTGAATCTTATGCGCATGTATACTCGCATACGAAACACTCAAAATTATATTCTGAAGAAAAATCATCATTTGGATGTTGAACAATAGGGTTGTATAGAGGGAATAGAAGCATGCGCGTACCCAGCTTTCAATACGGGGGGGCTCGAATTCTTGGCTACGTGGACCTTTTAGTAACAAAATAATCCGTCGACTAAAAAACACGGGGTACCACGTCCAGAGCTATGAATTGTGCGTTTGCGCTTCTTTAGTGAACTTTCTGTATCGTTTTCTCGGACTTTTTATGTCTCTGAGGCGGACCTTTTTTTCCACTTCGCCAAATGGGGGGATCGTTCGAGCCNCCCCGCCAGGGTGCGCGCATGAGAATAAGGCATACGGAAACGAATTACGAGATCGGTTTCTTAGTGTAAAAGGCCTAATTTGGCTTTCGTTTTTCGCCAGCTGAAGGGCGAAATGTAACTTCAAGCACTGAGGCCACAGGCGTCCTCAGCTTCTGATCGTCCCCAGTACGCTATATAAAGTATTATATAGTGTATTGTGGACGATCAGAAGCTAAGGACATCTGTGACTGAGGCAAGAACGAATGATGAATCTATTTCTCAAGTTTCGCTCAATATGAGAACTCCCACTTAGTGCTCATCAAAGTTTATAAACCGGAAGGCAATCGTATGTTTAGTTTCTAAATTTGACCCGTCAAGTTTCTGTGTGTGTGTGTGTTNATGCCATACAGCCGCACAGCATACCCGAACAACACTGATATGATGTAGCCCTGATATACTTTGGTTCACTTATATAAACACGACTCACGGGTCTGATAAATAAACGCAGTTCACTAACTTAAAAAGTCGTTCCTGTATTCACGCAAACCCGACTTTCCGAACACCAAATACGGTGCCGAACTCGCAAAATACTGTTTGCTCGTTTTCCAAAAACTGCGTATCCGGAGTCGCAAACACCATGCTAGTTTTCAAATCCGTGTACCAAGTTTGGCGTCAGAATAGTAACCTCGGGCCTGTGGGCCGTGTTCACCGGGGCAGCGTGGACGAGGTATCCAGCTTAAACTAGACACAATCTGGTCCAATTTTAAATGTATAAATTGCCTTTGTCAGTTCTCACAATAATAAATAATAGGTGTTCATGAACACGCAACGCAGAAACTGCCCAGTCATGCTGACCCACCAGTGGTTAATAATGAAAGCTGTGCTGAGTTCTGTAGGCCAGTTTCTGGCGAGATTTGCGAAATCTCGGAAGGTTGGCTTCCATCGCAAACTGTTATTGGGCATGCGCGCACCCAGGGAGGCTCGAATTTTTGAGGATGTGGACCTTTTACCAAAAAAAAAACAGGGTACGTTGAGAGCTATGACTTTTGTCTCGTTTTCTACTTTTCTGGACTTTAAGTTGTTTCTCTAAGGCAGACATTTTTGCCCACTTCTTCAGTGTGTTCACACGAGCTTTATTCACGCCGTATCGGGAACTTGGCAACACTTGAGCAAAACCACAAAGAATTGGTAACATTTTTTTTTCAAATAGGCCTAGGCCATAGAGCGAGAATGGCAATACGGAGATGCAGCAAAACCTCGTATCAGGGGAAAAGATCGAAGAGGGTGTAACCAGCACGAACTTGGTTGCATCTCCAAATTTACATTGCGTGCGATACTGGAAAGAGGAGGGCCAGAGACTATCCCGGTGCCTACCCTCTGACGTCACCACAGAAACAGAAATAGGCCTAGCGTGTGTGTGAAGATTCCCTATTCGTAAAGCAGCGGCAGACGCGGAATGTTTCCCTAAACAAGTGAATAGTTCATGTACTCTAGGGCTACTGCACTGTGCCTTTAAAGAAGCGTGTAACGCGAAAACTAGTGAAAGTGCATTTCAAACAAATCGTGGTGAATCTATAGTGTCTGTGTTAGTTTGAAGATAATGATAGTTGTGTCTACTTTTGAGCATATTCCAAAAAGTACAGTACCCATTATATCATTTTGTGTCTATCCCTGTATCCGTTTGAGTTTAGATTTCTTGGTAATGACAGGTATTTGTTTTCCCCATCATGAAAACGGTCAAATTCAGTCAAGTGATAGTATTTTGGAACTTCACATTGCAGCCGACGGATCAAGCGGTTTCAAAGCCGAGAAAGGTCGTTACCATTTGTACGTATCTCATGCTTGTCCCTGGGCCCATCGCACACTGATTGTGAGAAAACTGAAAGGATTGTGTGACGTCATAAGTGTGGATGTCGTCGATTGGCTGTTGCAAATGGAGAAAGGTTGGCGATTTTCACCCGAGGTAATGGTTTGCTCAGGTGGGGGGTGTTTGGGTTGTTCCTCACAAAATACATCTTCGTTATCAGTTTTGATTTCCGTTGGGAGAAAGTGTCGGAGGAAAGGTATTGGCCGTATTTTCGCAGCAACAACGATATTCATCAGGTTTCATATAGACGAAGCTTGTTTAACGAATTTCACATGCAAACCATATTTGGAACTGTCTATTCTTATATATGGTCAAAGTTTAAGGCATGAGCGGTGCAGTACTGAAAAAAGTGGGGGTTATAGCCCTCAGCCCTCCCTGCGGTGCACCGCCCATAGACCACGAGCGGCGTTGCATTGAAAAAAGTGAGGGGGGGCTATAGCTTCCCCCCAGCCCCCTATGTTGCGCCGCCCATGTAATGTCCTATGGATGCTTATTGACGTCTTGGGAATCTTACACACATCTGTGGTCGTCGAGTTCGTACACTTCAAAATAATCCATAAATTTAATGTCTAGCGCGCTCTCTAACTTTGCTTGAATTGATATCCCACTTGATCTCAAGATCATAATTTGTAACTTTATGGTCACTCGATCAAGTTGAAGATGAGGTTTAGAAGCTTTCAAACGTAAACAAAGTCAGATGGAACCCCTCCGTCTTCCATACTTAAAGAACTTTTGTTCTGAAATCGCTTGCTTAATCGTGAGATAACGAGTTCGAATTTGGAACTCTGTCGTTATTCTGATATTTCGCAGTTTTTAATCTAGTCAGCGCGTCATCTGTGGCCACATTTATTCTGATATTCCAATTAAATGTAATTTTTTAAGACATGCGCAGCCCCAGAAATCGCCTTCACGTTATATCCATGTTCTCGTGCATTGTATTCCATACATTCAATGTAAGACCGAGCTGAGTATGAGACACCTTCGTGCAATGCTCGATTGTCAGCCATTAAGAACAGGATTCCAAATTTTTACATTGGATGTAAAGATATGTACTAGAACAAGGCAATCTGATAAATTATAGTATCAGTTTCGGCACACGCCTTATTTGATTTTGCCCACCCAGCAGTACAATACTTCTTCATACATAAAAAGGCGGTTGCGTGCTGCCGAAATGTTCAGTAGGTGCAGCCTCTATCGTGGATGGCAAGCCGAGGCAATTTCCATGTGTCGGAGATTTTAGAACATAGCGACGAGAAAATGTGCAACCGTTCTTCTGGAATTCAACGTAACAATGGTCTGGCTGTTTAAAAAATTTGTGATCAAGACGTTCGAATAAAAGCAAAAATTTCACTTATTGATCTTTCAAATATTGCGTCCAGTGTAATCATTGGTGAACGGCCTCAGTAGAAGTAAGAAACTTTATCTTCGATACATTCGTTTGCCTAATCACGCTCGAGAAAAAATGTAGTGCCGTCAGACTTGGATTTGACGATAAATTCGTAGTACAAGCTTGTATTTTTGTATCATGTTGTAACACACCATAACGTCTTGCGGAAATTGACGAACACTGTATCCAACGAGCTCTCACACCACTATCTCAGATTACGTTCTGAATTTCTGTTGCAAATTTCTGCAATTCCCCCCGTTTCCCTTTAACGTCCTGCCAATTTTCTTGGAACGGGCCCCAGAACTGTTTACATGAGTATGTTGTAAAAGAATATTATTACTTTTGGTATGCTCACATACATATGCGTCTGTACATGTATGAATGTCTTGGCGTGTTGGTCTATGGTTTTTGACAATCCAGTCTATGATTTGTGGGTTGTTAAAAGACCTTGTTTCTTACACGTCAACACGTATGATTTTTTGTGATCGAAATGAAAGAGTCAACTCTAAATTGCGAATGAAAAATAAATTCAAACCACCTTTAGTTTTTGACAAATTTATCTGTTTTTAAAAAAACATAGTCATTTGACCCATGTAATACTAAAATCAAAAATCAAATTTTACGGACTTTCTAGTTCCAGAAAATACATGCTTTCACTGAGTTAAAATCTACGTTTTGTAAACATCTAGCTAAATACAAACTTTCCGATAAGGTCCAGACTACTTAACCTTCGGCGAAACTTTGCGTCCACTGGTCGATCTCCTAAACAAAACCTTGCGGTAAAATGGCGCCAATTTCGGACACAAATTAATCACGGACATAGCAATAGACATTTTTTCATTTTTCAAAGGCTTTAAACATTGTTGTGAATGGCCGCAATTTTCCAAAATATTGTTTAGGGGTAGGTATGGTGCAAGCTTTGAACATGTACAATCATTATTTTGTTACTACATATCTTTCGTGGACAAATAAAAAACAAAATTTTATGTGTCGGCCATAGTGAGTCCTAAATGGGTGAGATTTTACCGTACTCCGCTTATGAAACCTAACTTGACTTTTCCAGAAAGAAGGCTGCACAGAGGACACCATTAA
Organism: Phoronis australis; assembly: GCA_002633005.1. NCBI lineage: Eukaryota > Metazoa > Phoronida > Phoronidae > Phoronis > Phoronis australis. Next base: position 7,004 of record NMRA01001518.1, read on the forward strand.
CGGATTCGAATCCATAAGAGAAGTCTATCAAAAGTCTTCATCCGGTAGGCAGCTCAGCGCATGCCCTGGAATGTTCAACATTCATGATGGCGCCAATCTTTAGTATTTCCATATGTTATCAGCAAAAATGTTTTGTTTTATTGAAATTCATCGTTTTTTTACGGCGCTCAAGCGTACCCAAAGTTGTTGCAACGGTGGAAATTGTGATTAGGTGACCTTTTGCTCGTCTCTTCCCCCCTGGATACGTCGTACGACGCAACTCTCCCCAGGCTCTGTGTGAAATAGATAGCGAAAGGTATTTGGCGAAGCGATGGCGGGCCAGATGTAGAATCTTTCAAAGGACGGGCTAGTCTGCGGCCTATAGAACACCTGAAATTGTAAACTCTTGTCTCATTTTTTTCGTTTGGCCCTTTGAGCAATATCTTCTTGAACTCCAGACTTGTAAACAGAAACTGTGTACATGTACGTTGTCAGTCCCCCGTGGTTTTATTCTGAATTGGCAAACTAGTTTGTAAGTGACTTCAGAATTCCCTGAGAAACACCTTGAAATTAAGCATTCTTTCAAGTATGTTTTAACACTGTACTCGAATTGCTGATTATTTTATTTCCTGTGCCAACAAGGATCTACTTTTTGATGTTAAGCCAGTCTAACACCCTATTGCGTACAACTTAGCAGTTTTGTTCTTACAGATTTCACTGGGAAGGTAACAGTTCCCGTTTTATTCGATAAAGTTACTGGTAAAATTGTCAACAATGAGTCGAGTGAAATTATCCGAATGTTGAACAGGGAGTTCAACGCCTTTTGTCCAATGGTGGAGCAACAAGAGCTTGATTTCTACCCCGAACATTTAAGGGAATCTATCGACAGCTTGAATGAATGGATTTACCCGTAAGTAACATTGTCCATGCAAGATTATGTCCAGTGTTTCCAGTATTTAGTTCTTATGACAACAAAATTCGCCATACCATGTTTTCAGGACATTGGACCGGTTTGGTTCATCGTAGAGCAGTCATACTCTTGAAATGACTTAAGTCTACTACATTTTGCTTGTATCCAGGATCAGTCGGCATTGATAAATGGGGGCATTTGCATGTGATATTGGTTGATAATTCGTGCCTTACATATATTTACAATTGGAGGTAGTTGAGTTTTTTTGGAAAAACCTACAAAATTAAAACAGTTTGTTAAAGAACACCTTCCGGTAATATTTTAGTCAATGATTCGAAAACTCGAAAGCAGACTACATTGCTCGTACCGGGTGCACCTGCATATGAAGCTTCCCGCAGACCCTGATGTAGTTATCAAACACTTTAATGTGTTCGCCTTTTAACTGAAGCTGAGGCCCTCACTCTTAAATGAGAAAACTTTGGAAGATACTGTATAATTTCAGCTTAATCTTTCTGTACAGAACAAGTGGAAAGTGGTGATGAAATAATTACAGAAAAGAACTGTAACTCATTAGACAAATAACTATATGCAAAATTCAATGGCAAAACGTGTCTTTTAATCAAAACGCTCTTGCGGTCCGTGAAGGCGTAATTTTGCCTGTCCTGGTGCCGTATTCTGAATTTTCCTTTAGTTAACATTTTCCTTGAGTTTTGATGTTTTTGCTTGTGATAATTTCCATAAAAATTTTATTATCCTAATAAAAAATAATAGGTCATGAGATGCTGTCTTAGTGATTTTTAAGTGAAAAGATGATTAAAAAGTCTGACGCGACTCGATGGCCTCCCCTGCTTTCTTCACGTAAGCCTCTGTGTGTTTCTAAAACAATTAAACGTGGTAACAAACCGCTCAGTCTTCTCCCAGATAAAAACGATGTGAATACCAACATACTTTGGTTGATTTCAAAAAAATAATTAGTGTTTCCCGAAAAATTTCAGACATTGACAATTAAGGAACAATGACCTCAACGTGTTTTAATCTTGTCTAGTTTCAATTACAAACAATTCACAAAACCAATTAAAATGTAAAAAAACAATGATGATTCAGGAGTTTTTCATAGGGGTTTTGTGGTGTGCATTTGTAAGGTGTTGTGTTTTTGCTACAGTGACATCAACAATGGCGTTTACAGAGCGGGCTTTGCGCAGTCTCAGGAGGCCTACGATAATGCTGTTACTGCACTCTTTAAGGCCCTGGATAAGGTAAAGAATTGGTATAACAGTTAAAATAAAGATTGCTACCTATCGGCGGCCTGTATATTTGAGAACCTAGCTTTCGGGCTCATCTTGGGCTCTTCGTCGGAGCACTAGCGCGGATCTCCGTGTCACTTGGCCACATGTGGTCGGTGCTTGGCGGTTGTCAAACACCACCTGGTGGCTGTCGCTCGTGGAGAGGAGTAGGTAAATGGCAGATAATTCGTAACCACTGTCTCTGTTCAACTCTGGCCGCCGATAGGTTTCAATACCCTATAACGGCGCCAGATATAAACATCCGTTCCACTACCAGTATGGCAATCCTATTTTTGGTAACGAGGGGTCTGTGAGTTCTGCAGTATGCTGTTGAACGGTAGCTTTATAAATTTTTGGATATTAGAGCTGAGTAGTCCAAGTTGTTGTATAGTATGCCTTTCCGCTGTTCAAGTTGCATTTCGCCCTGTTTAGCTGGCTGAAAAACGAAAATTGAGGTGGGCCTTATACTTTCGTAGAATCGACCTTTTAATATTTCTTACCATAGCATCGTTCTATTTCCGTTACTAACAAGAAAATTGAAATCATTAGCGACTCAAGAAAACCGTTAGAACTTACTGGCGTTGACCAACCTTGAAATTACATATTTAATTATGGCGCATGCACATATTACCTGTGACTGAGTTGAGGGCTCATTCGACCATAATTCAAGGTCGGATGAGCGTGGTTGTTTTTGAACCCTAGACAGGTTCGTTTAAGAATGTCAACATTGACAACGAATCAGGGTCGAAGTAGCCGAAGTAGGCCTACAGCTTTAAAGAATTGTATTCTACGTAGTTGACGGGCACAAGGGTACATCCGGGATTTTGTTGAGTTTCATTTTATTTTTGCTAATCGCGAGAATTGTTATGGGTATCCACTCAGGAAAAAACTAATTGACTTGATGAAGTATTGACACTGGTTGAAAAGCTAAAATCGTTGAGACGATGTCCTTCCTGTACGTTTTTTTTCAGCTGTGATAAATGACAAAAGTCGCTCGTGTGTAGACTTCCAAAATTGTCACATTATTTTTCCATTTGATATTCAATGTGATTACCTTTCCGTAAACAACAGAAATTTTGCTAAACGCTGTTCTTAACATCTCAACACAGTATGAAACAAACTAATAATGGACTTGAACTGTCGCGAGGTTTATTACTGTCAAGGATTTAATTCTGGAAAGTAAGATTTCACTTGTCCAGCATTTATGCGACATGTGCGAAGAATTAAGAATTACCGTACTCCAGGGCCCCGATTCTAATCTTTTTACTCGAAATGGAACTCGAAATTATGTTTGGCAATTTCTACTCTACTTTTGTGCGAACTCAAGATAAGTGTCTATTATTCTATGCTCGCGTACATAATGACTTACGTGGATATTTTTTTAGTGTTAGTTTGCAGTTGATAAACCCAACATTGAAACTAAAAATTCGACTTTGAACTCGAAATTTCGAGTTTTTACTCGAGTTTATATCACGAATATAAGGGTCATTAAGTGCAAACTTGGATTAGAAACTGTAATGTATTCCAGCACAGTCTCATAACCACTTATCTCGAGTTCGCACAAAAGTAGCAGAGAAATTGCCAAAAATAATTCTGACTTTCTTTCCCTACAGATTAGATTTCGGGCTCAGGATCTCATTTTATTTGACGTGGTCGGCATGACTCTGTGATGAAGAGTTTTTCACAACCGATTATTTAACTAAAGAAGTTTCACACAGGTGTTAATCACAGGTTTGCCAATATTTGCATTTTAACAATGTTTTTTCATTTGAAGGTTGAAAATATTTTATCAAGGAGCAGATATCTCACAGGGAACACACTGACCGAGGCTGATATCCGATTGTTCACGACACTAATCCGCTTTGATGCAGTCTATGTTGGTCACTTCAAAGTAGGTTTGATAGCCTGTCGAACTCAGATATTATTTAAAGAGAAACCATCGTATTATTTATGGTTCAACAAAGAAGGTGTTTGTAGTCCATTGTTTCGGGGACGGACACGCTGTATGACGCAGTATGAGCCCAACCACAAATTTTGAAGGGAATTCTTTACAGCATGCCTGCATTTTTTTGTTCGAGCCCGGGGCCTCTGTACCCCTTAAATCCGTCTATTTACTTTCAATTCATAATTCGTTCTTAAAATGTCAATCAAAATTTGGGGAGAGATTCTCGCAACTGGTTAAAGGCTCATCATGACTACTGGACAATTCTGTCCCAAAATCATATTACGTCTGTAATAACGTAGTCCACTGATTGGTTCGTTGGTATTTTCAGTGTAACAAGCACCGCATCAAAGACTTTCCCAATCTTTCTGGATATTTACGGGATATTTATCAGACAGACGGAATCTCGGAGACGGTCAACATGAAACACATTACCTACCATTATCAGGTAGTACATGCGGGCTGCAAGGACTGCCGCAACTTAAATTTCTCAGTTGCGCCACCTGACGTTCTTTGTCACACCCGTTTTCGCACCATGCTGAAGAAGCTCCAGGCTAGCTGGAAAATTGCAAGCGCGTTGTCAGTCGTTTGCAAGATTGCTAAAGAAATCTCTGTTATAGGCATTCCAATCTGACATAGCATGGGATGCTACCAAGAACTGGTACTTGCCAACGTAGTCTACACAGTTGATCTTTATATGAACCTACGAACAACGAATGTCGCCTATGTGAGGTAATCAGACAGTGTACTAAAAACGATTTTCAAGCTAAAAGTCCTTGGCAATTTTTGTACGTCACCTTTTAATGCTTGTAATTTCAGATGAGTCATCCATCAATCAACAAATTTGGCATTGTTTCTATTGGTCCAGACGATTTGAACTTCGATGCACCTCACGACCGTGCTAAGATGGTTTCTACTTAAACATTCCTGAAGACCAACATGAGCAAAGTATTGAGCCTAAAGATCGAAGAAGGCGTGGCTTAAAATTTCAGGGCGTTAGATATTAGTGTAGTTAGCGTTCTTATTTAAGTGTATGTGATAATGGACCTTGTACATGTGCCATGTCAAAGAACAATAAATATATGAATGTTAATACACTATTTTCACTAGGATGATATTAGCAGGTCGCTCCTACCTGTAGTTAAAAAGAACTAGGACGTTTTTATGACTGCATCTCTTTGGAGACTTAACCTTGCCTGTGGCGCATTTTTTTTTTGGGGGGGGAGGGCAACGGGGCCATGGCCCCTCTAAAATTCTCCCAGATACTATTTGGCAGTTCGGGGTGCGAATTGCTGACTAGAAATATGCACTCACCCAGGGGGGCTCGGGGGGCGAATGCACAATGCGTAGGCCTTGAACAAACCCCGTTTACCGTTTTTTTTTAGTACTGAATAAGGTCCACAAACCCAAAAATTCGAGACACCTGCATCCCTACATTTTTAGGCTGCGGGGTGCGCGCTGGTTATTCCTGTGCCCTGCCCCTCCTCTAACTCAACTCAAAATCCGGGATCCGCCCCTGCTTACTGCAGGACCAAACCCGACTTCCATCTCTGACAAAGACAATCTTTGATTTAAACCACTAACCGTTATGAAATTGGTCTAAAAATTGTCCTCAATCAAATTATAACGATGCTAATTGAGGTGTGACTATTATGAAGAGAGAATAGTTTAGATCTAAAAAGGATTTTATTTACGCGGAGTTGTTACAACGCCGGCTGGTTAAAGATAGCATACTACTGGATGTGTTAACTGCGTCGCAAGCCGACANCGCGCTTCTGTCGACACTTCTGAAGTAGCCAAGCATTTTAGATGGATTCACCACTGAAAGAGCAGTTCTATAGCTGATTTTTTAGGTAACTAGCTTCTTTACTCTAAGATATATTTTGATTTGATAAGGGGAAATACTGCGGTGCCGCAACCCTGATATTCAGGCGAATTGACGTGCAACGTTTTTACCTCGAGTCATCTGTCATGCCGTGTCATTACACTCCACACGTTTGTAACTGATGTATAGTAAAGTTGTCTTGCGCAATATCATACGGTGTACATGTAATATTGTGTACATGTACATGTAATATTTTTGAAAAAAATCCTTTTCCGAAGAATTGCTATTGTGGCTGGCGCCGTGGTCTGGTCGCGAGTCCGTTGGAAGACACACTCTATAACAAGTTATGTCTATACAAGGAATGACCAAGGGGGCACTTACATTGAGAAAGTGACCGCATTTGCGAAAAGTGTACAGTACCAGAAATTGCGGGGAGGCTGTTCTTTCACAACAAAATCTTGTGAGGTTCAATAGGTCTCCTAAGGAGCCCTAGTTCCGACCTCAACACCTACCGTCTGTCTACCAGCAATAAGCACACTGCCGTCTTCTAAACTGAGAATTTCCGCAGAAAGGCTCACCCGATGAAACGCTCATGCCCATGGGCATTTATTTGATATTAGTACTTCGGGTTTCGTTTCAAGCGTTCAGACATTGGGACGTTTATTTCGAAAATTGCAAGAGATGCAAATAGGTCGTGGCCCCTGGGATGCTTCGTCAAGGTTTGAAGTAGTCCATGATGAACGGATCAAATTTAGTTGCGCATGTAAGTCTTTTGAATGGACTTGGCAACCTCAAGGGTCTTAGTGTCAACTGAGCCGCGAAACGAGATGCTGACATTGTAGAGACTTACAAGCTCATTGGCACAGCAGTTGACGAAGTGCAAGCGTTGGGAACAAACATCGAAGATATCTGGGTAGAATGTTTCCAAGACGAGAAAAAATGGATCCGATATACAAATTCCTCGGCAGTCTAGACAACAGAAGGATAGGACTAACGTATGAGTAACCACTGGGGATTAAAATTTTAGAGAGAAGTTTTCAATTCAAAATTTTTTGCATAGTACACTTTAGGACTCGCGACGGACCAGCTTGATTTGTGTAGATGTTGAGTTTCAGTGTACTTCTGGTCCCTCGGCGAACTAGTCTTGTGATTTTTTTTACCAAAGTGTGCTTTGTAAAACTATTTATCTCAGCCAGTACCGTTTGGTCCCGCGACAGATCAACTATTTTATAGGGATAATAAGCACAGGTGTACTCTTGGTCTCGTGACGGACCAGGTCAGCTTTTTGTGTACTCTCAGTGTACATCTGGTCTCTCTGCAAACTAGTCCAGTGTATCTTTTCACCACTGTGCACAGGATATTTTGATTTCGTGAAACTGTTTTCAGATGATTTGTTTCCTGATAGATTTGACGTTTTTCAATTGTTGTCATCGTGATTCAGCTTAATAAAGTGATACTTAATTATTTATTGTCGCTTTTAATAATAGACTATGAGTTGAGAGCACCATCGTTCGCCAGTTTTTCTCGTAACGAGACAGAACACATGTTTATTTCCGGACTAACAGTACAGGTCTTCGTTCTTAAACAACTTGAGACTGCTATTACGCGATCATCTGATATTCAAGTTTTTACGCCCCGTCGGTGCTTCTTAATCATGCTCTTGGATATTTGGAAATTGTCTAAACCCCTGTATACACACCACACTTTTTCGTATACGACTTTTCGTATGCTAAAAAAGGTGTGTGTGTAAGCAGATGTGCACAATATGGTTTCACGAAACTTATGTGCCAAGTTCATGTGACGAAATCGAGAAGGGTTTTTAGTTATCTTAAGAAAAACTCCAGAGACATGTTAAGTGTCAGAAACTTACCAGGATGCATGGAAATTTCACTATTTGGCTACAAAAACAAAAAAATATCTTACACGGGAGGGGAAACCCCCCTCCCCGGCCCGACCTCCCTCCGCTCGGCGCCACCCGCCTAGGATTCGACTTTGGCGGGAATCCTAAACCCCCTTGCTGAAAACGTAGATCCGCCACTGCAAAGGCGACGGTCATTGCCTACCAGAAGTTTAGCTTATCAGGCGTTCTCGGCGTGAAACATACCGGTACATATAATTATGTGGAAGAATCAAACAAGAGCTACAATATTTCCCCTAGCCAGCCTGCTAGTTGTATGAAGACTATCGTCAAAATATTTTGTAGGGCCTACCAAGGCTACATATTTCCAAAATGTAGGTTTCATGACTGATCTTGCGTTATAACGTAATACCAAAATAACAATCTTAGCATCAGTTTTGCCAAGAGTAGGCCTACAAGCAGACGACGACGTAACGTGTTTTTCAGTCTAAAGTAATCCTGATAATGCGATTGAATTAGAAGCGAAGCGTGCATATTGTAACACGAATTAGAATATGGATGACAACAGTATTTCACTATTGTTTTATCGTAGACTTGGCGACAGCGTTAATTCGATAAACAAGCATAAATCCAACTTGTTTTTTGGACTCTCGGCGTGGTTCTCGCATAGTGTCTCCACGGACATTGTCGAAAAGTGGAGTAAGTAATAAATATTGAGCTTCCCTTATCTTTCTTGACGGAACGGCAGTATCTGGCAACTAACTGTCATTCTTAAACTGGAATGCACCATGACTGTTCGCTAAAATTTTTTACTAATATGTTTTTTTCATTGTTCATTGATCTCGGGACGTGATCCTTCATTCTATTCAGTTTTTGAACAACTTTCAGTACAGCACTACAGGTCTTCGCATAAGTGCGTCAGAATTTTTCATAGGTCTCAAGTCTAGGGAATGGCCATTTCAAACCGAAAGCAACAAACTTCTGTAGATTTGTACCGGCACCATGCACTCTTCAGTGACCATTGAAAATGGCATAGTTGCTGGTGCCCAATCTTGGGATTGTTCTAAAACCGCCTCGACCCCCACACCCCTGGACCCACAAC
>NMRA01000152.1:0-112553 GCA_002633005.1 Phoronis australis
TATGATACACAAAAAATAGGCTTGGGTGATAGACATTTTTGGATGTAAAATTTACCTGAACTAAACATTTAATAAAATCGAAAAAATCATAAAAAGAGGACACCAAACAAAGAATTCCTCTTAAAAGACGGAAATCCCAAGCCCTGATCAAGTCTGTATTCTCCAAGCTTCAACGTGTACATAAATGCAACTGTCAAGCGGTATACCTTCTTGAAATTGTCATGGCGAGCTCTCTGAAATGTAAACAGTCACAGTTTTGGTGGTGTGATTTTAAAACTTCTGGTGCTGATGACCTTGTGCACGTGCAGTAGTGTACCACAACTTACACTCATGTAGTCAGAAGGTCACATCACTGTTTGGAAGGGCAACGTTTTTTAGAGGGATTGTTGAGTGTTGCTCAATGCTCAGGAGTTTTGAGAAGCAGTTGAACGAATTAGAAACCAACGATGAAAACATTCATGAAAAGAAACCGAACCCCATAACACGCTTTAATGAGTGGTTCGAAAAAGAGGAGATAAAAGTACATGTGCACTGTCAAGCAAGAGCTGCATGATAGTAAGAAAAGGTTCAACAAGTGAAATACAGTTTACTCATTGGTAAATATTAAACTAAGCAATCAAGAGTGTAGACTGGACTGGATTATTTTGTAAACAAAAGTCAAGAGTGAACAATAGGGCCAGGTGTGTAGGACTAGGGGTTAGGCTAGTACTGGTATGCAGAATACAATGGCTTATCAATATATTACGTCATCAAATTCAGTCAACAGAGAGTGCACTATAGCAAGGGGGTTGGGGGGATCTACAGAAAACAAGGAAATGAAAAAATACAATGGCTTATCAATATATTATGTCATCAAATTCAGTCAACAGAGAGTGCACAATAGCAAGGGGGTTGGGGGGGATCTACAGAAAACAAGGAAATGAAACATAAACAAATGTAAAGAAATGAGAACAAGGTAACAAAGACACGGCTGTCTCCACCTCTTATTAATAAAACTTAAATGGTAATTTAAAACAATGGCTTGACATTATTTCATTTGCGAACACCATTCCAAAAATTCTGGATCTGCCACTGGCATTGAAAATCCCGGAATACTAATTCAATCCGACAACATCGGACTTGTTACAGTAAATCTACTTTACAAAGAACAAATACAACATTGAAGGCACCATGGTATATTCGCCCAGACGTTTATCTTTCACAAAGTAACAATGTTTCTCTGACTTTAAATGTGGTACAAGTACATAGTCTGTAATTTCATGAACACAAAATCCCACGCAAACACGGTATACTTTATCTATACAGCCAACAGCATCATGCGAGCATAAGGGATGGCAAAACATACTTACGTTTTTCTTCACCAGGTCCAGGTACCGAGCCCGACGTAGTCGATCGGCTCAGCCTCTCACGAATCACGGCTCGACGAGCTGGTCAAACTCAGACGGCCATCCAGGAAAACCGACGTGAATTCCCAGCGTTGTCATTTACTCCCCGCTCAATTGCTTCCTAGTCGATCGGCTCAGCCTCTCACGAATCACGGCTCGACGAGCTGGTCAAACTCAGACGGTCATCCAGGAAAACCGACATGAATTCCCAGCGCTGTCATTTACTCCCCGCTCAATTGCTTCCCTAGCTCCAATGGCCGTTTTCGTCAACTGCCTGCATTTTCTGTCCATCTTTCATTTTGAAACGGCTACTTTTGAGTTGAGAGCAAAAACAACAACACAGCCATCCTCACGTGTTGGCCGGACTCACTACTCACCACCATGCGCGAGTTAGGTCCTTATAGACATGTTCACCAAAATAAAATTGCTGTTTTCTTGTTAAAATATAGAGTACTATTTTACTTACATTTTGATAATTTAACATGCAAATAGTTTAAAAATGACAATTATAAGTCGGTTTTGACGTCTTTCTTTGTTGACAGTGAAACCGCATTACCGCGTAGTAATCTTGTGGGACGATTCTCTGAGTGTGCAGGGCTAGCCTGGACTGAAAGTGAAATATCTCGGCCAAAACTTCATCGATTTTCGTGAAGTGAAACCGCATTACCGCGTAGTAATCTTGTGTGACGATTCTCTGAGTGTGCAGGGCTAGCCTGGACTGAAAGTGGAATATCTCGGCCAAAACTTCATCGATTTTCGTGGGAGAAAAACGCTTGTTTTCAGAATTTTACGAGGAATTTGTTGATGAAACTTTTACATGTCATTGAAAAAGGCGAAAATACAAACGCGCGAGTCATATTTCTTCAGGCAGCCCTTAGCGGCTTCACGGCCAATAAAATGTAATCGACCGAATAGATTCGTCGACCACAGATCTACCCTGTGGTTTTTCCGCTTGATCCCAGACCGCCCCGAGTTGCTCCAGCAGCCAACTCGGGGCGGTCTCTCACGAGGGTTTAGCGTTATGAAACTGCCTGGACGGTATATCTTATTATCTTAACCCTTGACCTGGGCACACAAGTCACATACTTACGGGCCCGGCACCACTGAAACCTTAGAATTAGAAACAACCGTGGTGGTTGGCCTCAAGACATCTATTGTTTTGTTATTACGCCCGGACGGTGCAGCGCTTTTTTGTGTTCCGACGCCGGGATTCTGGAAGATAATGATACTCAATCGTACCAGCGCCACCTGTGCTCTCGACTCGGGAGTTGTTTTGTTGTGCGTGAACTTGGAATCTTGGTTAATCTCAAGATTAAACAGAAGCGAATTTTGCGCGAACTTGGAATTGAATATTCTTTAAGGCAAAAAGGTGAAATTTTTGTTCGGTTTAAATTTTTTTTGTAATTATTTGCCTCGAAATCAACCATTTTCTCTTTCACCGTAACTTGTGGCGCTGAACTGGAGGAATATTTGAATGGCTAAATCGATCATTGTTTGGTGAAACTTATCTCCCGAAGTTGAAAAGGTTGGTTGAAATTATTTTATTCAAATGTAACTTGATTTAGTGCACTTCAAATTTTTATGAACACGAACGTGATTATTTGAGTGAACTTGACAAGTTGCCTCGCGTATTCCAAGTTCACGCAACACTTGCTTCTGCTTAATCTTGAGATTAATCAGGATTCAAGTTCACGCACAACAGGTCCTCACAACTTTGAGATGCACGTATCCTCTGACACAGCGCCACCTATACTGAAAAGTGGCCTCTGACAACATGATGAACTACACACGGAATTCCGTGTGTGGGCATCAATGCGCATGCCTCTGTTGGAAGTATACTGATCACATCGACACCACTTGCACATGCCTTTATATACTGTACTTGCTTGGGCTTAATCTACTGGATTGGCAATCCCTTGATTTTGTTCACTTCGATCACAATTAGTAAATTGCACTACTAGGGCCTGTTCAGGGTGGTCGCCATACTACGTAACAGTAAACTGAAAGGGGTTTCCCAGATTTCAGCCAGTGGGAGTGACTGAATATGTTATGATGTCGGTTTTCATTAGTTTAACAATGAGAAGGCATGTTAAACAACATTCCACAGTGCTACCTTTATAGCACTGTGAAAGAGTGTAAGATGCAAGTTGACATGGGAACATTACACGACCTAACCTCGGGGTCACGTACGTTGAATTTGTCCAGCGTGGGTTTCAATCGAGTTCGCACACGTATAGTAGGGAAATAAACTAGGCTGAGCAGAGATCTTTTATAAGAGGAACCGAGTTTTAGATTGTGACCTGTGAGGACTTGGCAAGTAAATGCGGTGTGAAGCAGTTTCAATTTATATTTGATTCTTTTTCATTTCATATTTCGTATTTTGGTGTGGCCTAGTGTACTACAAATCTGCAAGAACAGGCATGTGAAGGTCACATAATTTTTTTTTTCAGTTACAGCTGCCTAAACTTAGTGGCTTCAAATTTGCAGGGGTGACTGAAAAGACACGTAATTAAATTAGCAACTGAAATTCTTTCGAAAATTGATTGCTTACGATGCCAGTTTAATTATATCTCCCGGTTCACTGTCTTTCTCATGTCGGCATGAGTTCACGTGTTTTTAGATTTTGAGTACTTCAATGTAAAAGTTATACCGTTGAATTTTTTCGTTTACTCTAATATGTTTTTACTTTTGATGCCCATTAGGTCGTACGCTGCTCTGACATCAAGTTGGCTTTTTTACTTGGCGAAATTCTATTGAATTTCGCCAAGTATGTTGCTCTGACACTAAGTTTGTTTCTTTTTGTTTTTTTGGTTGTTCGCACTCTACAGGTCTTATTTCAAGTCCGATTCGCACGAAATTCACACACAACCGGTATATTTGCAATAGTTGGAAGCCTTTTGTTTTTCGTCATGATCGGATTCTGTCAAAAGCATTTCACAAATTTTTGTGGAATAGGCTACAAAAAATAGGAATTCATGGTATTGTTTTAAAATTGATGAAAAGTATGTATTCGAAGCTAAGTGAGTGTGTAAGAACTGACTTTTTCAGTAATAATATTGGTACACGCCAAGGTTGTATGCTTAGTCCTTTTTTATTTAGTATGTATTTGAACGAGTTTGTTGATTACTTAAAGTCCTGCTCTCACGCGTTTTTAACCCTTATTACATGGTTAGAGAATGTTATAAGGATCCAAGAAGTACTTACCCCATAACTAATACACAATCCGTACTCGAAAAAAGTTTAAATGAACGCGCCACTCACGATTCGCACCCGAAGAACGACCGCCATTTTGAACTTGCCGCGAACCCGGAAGTACAATTCATTCAGGAACCCAGGCCAAGAAAAGGCCGTCAGTGCGACTGGAGCAGTGCCTGTATTGTTGCCAGCCAGCAAACGGGGATAAAATAATCGACAGCGCGCCTTAATTTTAATAGAATCAAACTACGGACAATTTTATCGAATTTGCTGAAGAAATGTGGCTAATAAATTTTGACAGAAATTATTTTGTCAGACTCGGGACCGCAGTCTATCGGACCCGGTGCAGATCGAGACCAGACACTGACGAACGGTAAATGCATGCCGTTGCAAGCTGTTTTGTCGAAGTAAAATGGTCAAATCATAATTGCTGCATATATTCAAGGGTAGTTTCGGACACTTGCATGAAATTACGGGCACAAAAAACACGAAAATTGAACAAAGTTTCTTTTTTGTAGCAACGTTTGTCAAAATGTATCAACGTTAAATCTTGGCAAATTACAAATAAGTAGCCGATTGAACATGCCTTTCAGTTAAGCAAAAGTCGCTATGTTGTCGGTGCCGCCAGAAATGAGACGAAGTCCAACGGGAATTGTGAGCACATTTATCACTTAATGAGTAACAACTGCGAGGCTGAAATTTGGTGAACACTGTTAAATTTTTACTGAGTAGAATGTACTACCTTTCCGATGATAGCAAAGTCAACATCTCTTGTGGCGCTTTTTATTGCCCATCTTACCAGAGATTACCTATTATACGTTATTTATCTGTATTCATTATATTGTAATTGTATTAGTCATAATAAATGACCTTATATCGCCTACCTCGGTCTCCTTTTCATCTCTGGTAACGAGCTTGCGACGCACGTATCATTTATCTTTATTCGGGACATATGTCGATCATAAAGTACTTTTTCAAAACGAGAAAAAAAATAAAACCGAAACAAAATTGGTTCGACCCATATTGGTTCCTAGGTTCGATGGGCCTACGTAAGGAACTAAACACCAGTGCTATTTTAACATACTAAGTACGCGTAACATTCCAAAAAAATCAACGACCACTAACTACAAACTATAAATACAATACATATGCAAACGAATCATGAGATATTACTAATAAAACAAAATAATGAAGACTTTTCGAGCAAGCGATAGCACATTCAGTTACAAGGAAAAAATGGCGGCGTTCAGGACAAGTCCTGAACTGATGAGCCGGAAATTTGGGTACGGAAATAACCGATGACAGCCGGTAATTATACGCTCACAGAGAAGGGTCAAATACTGTTAAAAATCGCTTTTGGCAAGAAAGGCGAAACGAATATAAAGAAAGGGTGGCGAAAATAAGAATTTATGTAGTATTTTCGTATACTGGAACCACATGGGCAGTTTGAGAGAAGGACTTTAAAAGAATCTTTATTTAGCGGAATTTACGTACATGAGAATGTGCCTCAAATTTGTATGTTGCTATAGGCTGATGATATGGTTGGTTGTGCAGAGACAGCATTTATGCTACAGCAACAAATTAACGCTCTGCATGAATACTGTCAGGATTGCGGTATGAAGGTCAACCTTACAAAAACAAAAATAATGGTATTTAGAAAAGGCGGAACATTTGAGAAAATACGAAAAATGTCATTTCTGAAATGACAAAATTGATGTCGTCTCATCATGTAAGTACCCGGGTATTTACCTTACTCCTAAGTTAGTCTGGCTGCAAGCTACGGAAACTTTGTCTCACCAGGCACAGAAAGCAATTTTTTTTCAATTAAACGTTTTCAGTCAAAATGTGGACAACTGTCACCGAAAATTGCACTCGAGATTTTTTGATAAAATGGTATACCCAATCATTAGCTATGGAAATGAGATTTGGGGATTTAAAGAATATTTTAGTATCGAGCGCGTCCAATTGAAATTATGTAAGCAACTGCTGGGTGTTGGAAGTAACTGTCCAAATCATGCTGTCCTGGGAGAACTGGGAAGGTATCCAATTTATGTAAAGCTGTTTGTTAAACTGATCAAGTATTGGTTTTAATTGTTAAAATTGCCAGCACATTGAAATCCAAAATCTGTCTATGACAAGCTTGTCACATTGGATGAGGCTGGTAGGAAAAAATTGGGCTTCATCTGTTAAGAATTTGCTGCAAAGGTATGGTTTTGGATTGGTATGATACAATCAGGGAGTTGCCTGCGAAGCATCTTTTCTTGTCATTTTTGAGCAGCGAATCAAAGATTGTTTTTTACAAGACTGGAGTTTTGCTATGGAGAATAGCTCAAAACTTAATACATATTCCTCATTTAAAACTGATTTTGAAATGGAATCGTATCTGTTGCTTGATATTCCATATATCTTCTTACCAGCTATGGCTAAATTACGTTGCTCCAACCATAACTTGATGATAGAGAAAGATAGACATGCTCTTGTGGACCAAAAATACCGTGTGTGCTGTTTCTTTGTGTCCCTAATTGAAGATGAATACCATTTTATATGTGTTTGTAAAATGTACTGTTCTCTGAGAACTGCATTTATACCTGAGTGGTGCTAGCGTGAACAAAATAAACATAAATTTGTAAAGCTAATGAAAGTTTTGGCGCCCATTGCTCAGATCAATCTAATAAAATTTATATTTCACGCCACTGCCCTCAGGGAAAAGCTGCTCAGCGTTATCCTGTAAATTTTATGTAACATGTGGGCCAAGGCCTTAAGAACTGAAAATAGATGAATATATATGATTGGATTCAAGATGGCGGACGTGGCAGCCATTTTGTTTTCGAAATGAGATTCCAATGCTATTTTAGGCCGCAATTTTTGACGTACACGGCTGAAAATCAGTACGATTATTATAGCAGACGGGTACTACAGATTGACCGTAAATTATGCATTTCCAGTCTAACATGACGGAAATATCGGCCATTGCGTTTGGACACCTCGATTTCATGGCCAAAACGTTCTGTCCTGTAGAGGGCACATGGTAAAACCAATTGCTTTGAAATTTATCACGTCTTAGTTTCTTGTAAGTAGTTATTATCAAGTGCTGCTTAACTGGAAGTTGTTTTCAAAATGGCGGATCTGGCGCATCTACATTACCTTTCAATCATCGGAGTTTTTATTTTGAGAAGGAAAATCAAATGACATGAATTTTAGCATGTGGATTCTCCAAAGGAAAACTCTTTAAAATGAACTCCTCTGAGCGCTTTCATTTTGTTTGTTTGCATTTTACATGTCGTATTTTTCGTTTGATTCACACGAAATTCACACACAATCTGTAGTCTCGGATGTGCTGAAAGCCTATTGTTTTTCGTTATGATCGGATCCAAGATTGCAGACGTGGCGGCAATTTTATTCTCAAATTCAGATTCAAATGCTCATAGCGGCCTTTTAAAATTTTTAATGTACACAACTGAAAATCGGCACAGTTATTGTAGCAGACGTGCACTTCAGACTTACATTTGTTGACTGATTTTTGTTGCACTTTTGTTAGTTCACCTTCTACTTCCTGTATTCTCTGTTTATTACTTTCTGATTATTGTATATTGGTACTGTGGGCCGAAAGCCTGTTTACGTGAAACACATTTACATTCAATCATAGTTGTATTTTGTGATCCAGTCTTTTATGTCAAATGAAATCGAACGTTTTAAAATTAAATCCTAACACCACAGAATCTGAGACTTTCAGGGCCATGCAGACAATGAGCCAAGAGCTGAACGATCTGCCTCAAGTAGGCCATAGCTGAGCTTACAGCTCAGTCACCTCAAGACGCGAAAATACGACAGTTGTGTAATTAGTTCATTCAACTGATCACGCCGCCGACTGCTCGGTTATTGAGGTATAGACAGGTCTGCTCCTACCTCTCCGTCTGCGGTGGTTCTAAGCAAAGATTTCTCACCGCAAGTGCTTCGCAGACAGTAATGCGTCTACCGAACACAGCCATGACAAGAAAATGCCTCTTGGAAGTCAAACCTGGGCCCGGAGTCTAGTCTTTGTACTGGTAATAGAAATTGTTTTTGATATTTTTCTTTCTAGTTTAATGCAATCTCAAGATAAGTGCCTGTAATTCTGTGATCCCGTATATGTTATAGTTTACGTGAATGACTTTCTAGTCATAGTTTCATTGCACTTGACGACCCCCTGCATTAAAGCTATAATTTCGAGTCTCAATTCAAAATTTCGTGTTTTTACACTTGGACTAGAAAATCACGTGCGTATTAACCATATACTTGGGCAGAAAGTAATAGCCTGTCACGGCGCTGAGTATGTAGTAAAGCTGGATCTAAAATGTCGATTGCGAGTACAAAAATTAGACCTAGAGGCCTGGTGACGAGATTTCAACGACCACGTTATCTTCACCAGATAAATTTTATCTGCGAGTCTATTTCTGGTCGGGAAACAGTAGAAGATACAGAGAAATTGCAAGCTTTTCGCATTTTTTAATTGACCAGGCGTAAGGTTCACTTCCGCAGTGAAAACTGTAGGCGTGCCTTTCACAAAAACATTGGCTTTAAATTACATATCAGGCGATACTTAGCAAATCCCGCCGGTTGAGTACCTTACAGTCAGATTTTTATCGGATCAGTAGTACCGGCCAACCAATGCAGCTGTCACATAAAGCTTCCGATGCCGATCCGATGAGTTTCCGAGCTCAAATGAATTTATCGGCCGACAGTGTGATCGGGTGATTGCTGGGTCAGTCGGCCATGCGTCGTTGTCAGAAGTCACCAATAAGTGGACAGTCGGGAGCGTTAAAATTATTTCGACGGCCGACCGATTTCACAATTGCAAATCACCTGACAATGTCAGTCGATATCCGGCGGCAATCGTCCGATGACCTGCAGGCAACCGGCCTCCTTCAGTTAATCGGTCGACGTCAACGGCTATCGCTAGACATCCGGTCAATCACCGACAAATCCATCGACGTCAAAAGTAGCATCGACATCTTTTAAATATTATCCTTACTTCAAATTCGACAAAAAAAATCGCCCAAACTCAATCGGCGAGATCAACTGCGCATCACTAGATATATGAAAAATTTGACGCAACACGTGTACCGGCAGGCAATCGTAGACACTTTGATATCAGAAGGGCATCGGTCCATCGTGGGCCAATGACCAAAAGCATCTCCTAAGATCTGCCGTTGCACGCTCTCGGTCAATATAAACTGGGCCACGCAAGAGAATCGGCTGGCTGCTGGAAATAAAATAACACTACTTGATGGGGACGCACTGATTGGTGGTGACGCCGTTGCCAGCCTACGCTCACTCGACGCTAGCCGATATGAGCATTTTCGTCTGCCACAAACTCAACGGATCGCCATCGGAAGCTTTATGTGACCACATCATGAGTGTTGCAATGTAAATGTAATTCATGTGATTCATGCAGTGTTGTGTTCTAGAGGGTATTTCTTGACATAGGTACAGAAGTGGATAATAAATGTCTTGAACTAACGATGGAAGTAAAAAGGGATGCGTCTTCGGAGCCCGATGAAGCACGACATGAACAAAACATTGGCTGTGTAGTCATTCATGCTTTATTACTACTAGCTGAGATCAAACAATGACAGTTACGTTGATTTTGGAGCTATCAATCCATAAAGGTGCTTGAAGGTCTATAGAAAGTGACTTGTCTCAAAATTATAGCACTGACACCAGCCAAAACGATGGTACTTTCGCATCTTCACTATCCATGGGATGCGATTAGTATCAAAACATCGTAGTTTCTTTGTCGTTGAACAGTTTAATTTTCTAAATACGAAACGAGAACATGCTACGAAAAGCCGCAATCCACAATGGTATCTGATATCTATGCAAATGGAGCCAATAAGCTAGTCCCATGATGCCAACTAAACTATGAACACCTTTGTAAAGGCCTCCGACAGACGGCGCAAGACGCTGTGTTAAACTCAGCTCGAAAGGTTTCTCTGGAATGTCCTGTAAAATCAAATGAAATTCATTCTACACTTGCAATCTCTGCTACTTCCTACGATGCTGGCAAAAAGTAAGTAGAAGCAAGAATCAAGATAGTGCCTTGACCTCCCTCATAAACTGAGCGGACGTTCTCCGTCGTGCACTAACGGCAGTTTTGCATTAAATTTACACGTTGGGGGCTACTTGGGGATCGAGTGCATTTTTCCTGTGGGATCCCAGATTCTTGAAACTTTTGTAGCATGTATCTTTTCAACACGCTCGAAAACGTTCACTTCCAGAAAGTTTGAGAAAACCTGACAAGATTTTAAAAAGACAATTTTTATAGTGCCTGTCCCCAACACAACCAAACATTGACGCAATGTACCGATACTTTCAATGAAAATGTTCCTGCGGCAAACGTAATGGCTTAGGTGTCTTTTTGTCAACAATTAACGTTACATTTGTATTTCATGTTAAATTTTCTAAGACTACAACCAAAATGCCACGTCTGCGCAAGGCAAAAGTTTCAATAGTTGACGCAAAGTACTTCGCTAAAAAGCAAGACTTCGCGAGATTACGTGAGATATTAAATGAGAACACGTGACTTTGACTAGGTTTTAGCTAGGTCCTAGCGTAGGTCCTAGCGTCTACTGAACGCACGCCTGATTTCTTCTCCTTTTTGCCAACCATTGTCCATTGTGTAAAAACTAAACTGAATGGTCAACCACATTTCCATACAAAAAGTGCAATTGCTGGTCATCACACCGTCCTATGCTCCTCCTACGAGAAAAATGTGATTCGAGAGAAAAGAGGTGTTTGTAAAAAGAAATATGTTTTGTGCGAAAACTTATAAACGCTGCTTGTAAGAAAAAGATGTGTTTGTGACAAAAAGTTAATGCATAGGAACACACGTACTGTTCGTGAGGGACGAAGACAAATGCCTTCCTTACTTTTAAGGTTAAAACCTGGCAATGGTAGTTTTTATCATTTGTTCAAAGACGGTGTGGTAATAAGTTGTCTTCTTTGCCACATCAATTGACATAGCCTCACTTTCACTGTTTTGTTTGTTTAGTGTTGACGAATCATTCAAACTCAACAAATTGACTTGCCTTGGACACTGGCTCGGTCTGGTTTATCAAGTGTTCTTCGATTTTGCCTTCTGCGAACAGGATCTGTTTACGAAAACGAATTTAAACGTTTGACAACAGTTAGAACAGAGGAAAAGAAAAACTACGTAGAATATAACGTTCGGGCATCATCCGAATTCCGAATTAAATTTGGTAAAATAATTCGAATATCTGAATTCAAACTAGTTTCTCTATTCAGTGGTTGTAATATTGATAGAAAGTGTCTCCAAAATAATTCAAAATGATTGATTTGTGACTCAAAATACACAACTTTCAGGCAAACAATTATCTTTCAATTTTAAAGATTACTACAGGTGTACCTCTCTTGCCACTCGCTCGCCGCTCTGAACAGCACCCTCCATGTAACCAGACCAATGACTGGCCGTCTCTGTACCCCCAAAATGAATGCGACCATGAGGCTTGCGAATTTCACTGGAAATATTATTTTACTTGTTATTGGCGTCGCGTCCCATTTACA
The DNA here is from genome assembly GCA_002633005.1 of Phoronis australis. Classification (NCBI taxonomy): domain Eukaryota; kingdom Metazoa; phylum Phoronida; family Phoronidae; genus Phoronis; species Phoronis australis. The sequence continues at coordinate 12,144 of NMRA01000152.1, forward strand.
CCACAAAAGTTGACACGGATCAGCTGACACGGAACGAGATGATCGGGCGCAAGTATGTGTGTAAACAGAACTGACACTTAGAAAATTGACTCCACGAACTTTTGTCACCCGTTTGTGAGAGTAGAGCAAGTTGCACCTGACCATCTTGCTCCGTGTCAACTATACGTCTAACCGCGAAATTGGGGCAAGGCGGAAGGGATCATCTTTGATGAGCTTGCACAAAAATGCACACATATTTACAGGTGATTTATTTTCAGTGCCTTGTCTGCTAATTTGAACCCTGGATAGCATTTATTTTGTCAAAATATTGTCAGAATATTACACACAGTTGACAGTCAAGACTAGATTCAATTCAAATGCTTGGATATGTACAGTAGATCTACTGATGAAAGCTTTAGTCAGCTAATCAAAAAAATTCATTGAAGGAAAATTCAATGTCACGAATTACGTAAAGTTGGGGAGGAGGGGGTGGTGGGGAGGGATTGGAATCACCATAACAACAACATCAACAACAATAATAATGAACAGTGAGTCCCGCAATTTACACCTTTGCGCATGAACACGCTACATTCCTGCCATCGTTTCCGAGTTATTGGTGTGTAAACGGCCTCTTGACACCGAGCATCTTGCACCATGTCAATTGCGCCGTGCCAAAAGTTAATGTCTAAACGGGACTAAAGTGTTGTTCTTATCATTTGTGGTAGCGTTCCGTAGACCCAAAAACTCGTAAGAAAATCTTGTGTTATAGCGTACTTCTCTTGTCAGTAATGCCAGGCGATATCTCGTTTTCGCGATGATCTTACGTCTGCGTAACGCAAACCACTGAGTTACCATACTGAAGAATATTTTAAAAATTTCCTTATGGTAACTAGGGGGCGTTATGCAGACCACTGAACCAAGAATAACGGCGTAGAAACGAGGGGAAGGGCGAAACAGGACATGCACCCTATTCTTTGCAAAATATCCCCTCTCTGTCAATTCTCATTGCAATTTTGTGTTTTCCCCTCTTCATTTCCACGAGCCCCCTAGTCGCTACTCGTTTCAGTGCAAGGCCATTGTAGCGTTTCAGCCTTCCTGTTGAATATAGTTACGTCAGGTATAATGCGTAATGACCACGCCGAAGGTACAACCAACAAAAGCGTTGAAATGCACCCACCAGTGAACCACAACCAGTATGCTTCTAGGGGCGTTTACTGGTATCATAAAAAAGGCCATTAGATGACACAGAATGCGTCGAACAGATCCGAAATTGGTAAGACGACGTCGTCTCCTTAATAGAAAATGCCACATTTCATGAAAGTTCGCCAAAGAATTCCAAAAATAGAAAAGCAAACGCGAAAAAACAAATTGCCAAAAATCCACATGTTGTGCTCTCGCCAGTAGGAATGCACCCGTCAAATTTCACGAAGATTCTTTGATCGGTTTGGTGAATATACAGAGTCAGACGACAAGAAACGGGCTCGAAAGAATAAAATGGCCGTGGGTGCAGAACACGTCACCATAATGAACTCCTCAATGAGGTCAAAAACGGACTCGAAATCTTAAAATATGTCCACTAGCTATTGCAGAATACGTCAAATCCGTGTGAAAATGGGGTTGTTGTCTCCTTAACAGAAACCTACTAGCGCCACATTTTACGAAAATCTGTCAGAGACCTCCGAGGGTACAGAGACTAATTGCCACTAGGAAGTACAACAGTGAAATCGGTCCAAAAATCGTCATCCGTTATCACATTCACAGACAACCGGAACACATCTGACAGGCATAGAGTTTCTTCCAGTGAACACGGCCACTAGGTTGCACAGAATACGGTACGTCAAATCCATTCGAAAATGGGAACGCGTTATCGCCTCCTTAAAATAAACCCATTGGCCATCTTTCATGAAAACGCGTCAAGGCAATCCAAATACACAGAGACAAAGGCAAAAAGAAAACGAAATTGCTCCTAGGGAACCCAACGGAAGTCGACATAGGAACACATCTGCTAACTAAGATCCTTCAAGAGAATTAGGCGATACAGCTGCAGACAATGGCCATATGGAAGACGGCAATATACCCACCTGCCTGTGTATTGGGTGAACGCATCAAAATTATCCACACGAACCGCAATGAGAACTACAAATGCATACGATCAGTGCGGGTAGATGTCTATGGCGTCGAGCAAGACAATCATCCTGACCAATCACAGCTATACCTTCCGAATCTCGTCATTACACCTGGCGGGTAAGCCGCTGTATAACATCCTCCCGTGAACCTCTCCTGTGTCCAGTCGTTCTCCACATATGCAGTTGGCTAGAAAATTTGTCAAAGTGTGTCAAAACGGAAACAAAAAATCTATTGGGAGTTTGAAGTTTTATTTAAAAATACTAGTTTAAGTTGCAAGAGTTGTCTATGTTACTGCTTTCGGCACTTTTTACTTTTGTATAACATTTTCTGCATGTTTGACCTAAATATTCGAGGTCAACAGTATAGGGAGTACCACTAGGGTCAAAAGCCGACACAAACTGGTCTGACGCATTTGCAGCCTGAATGACTTCATTTAAGATTTTGTCAATGCGATCGGCAGGTTTACGACAAAAGGAAGTTGAGATATTAGACTAAAATGTGCAAAACGCACAGTGTATGAGGTTTTTAACGGTATCTAATAGTTGTGACACTTTCTATTGTCTTAGGAGGCAATTTCCGCCAAACTTAGACCATTATACCTCGCGGAACCTTAATGATGTGTGTTTAAATCGGACTCGTGACAGGTATTGCTATTTCTCGATCCTTGAGATTACAGAGTGTCCATTTCCATGACGTCATTTTCCTCTGCTCTGGAGAGTCAGAAGGAATAATGAAACCTCCTTGGAGAGTTCTCTTAATGTAGCAAGTAAATGCTGTGTAAACTGAAGTCACCCATCCCTTACTTAGTGACTGAACAATAGCAATGTTGTTTATAAGGTTGAATGTGACAACTGTTAAGGAATTCTATGTCGGACTCACACAGCGACGCCTCTGCGACAGGCTGAAAGTACATCACATCTCAGCGAAAAGTAACATATATAGGCATTGTGTTGGCAACAATCACCAAGCCAATTCAATTAGTATTATATGCAAAGAACCTATAAAGGAATTGCTGTACATTAAAGAGTCATTGGCCATTCAGAACCAGCATGCTATTGATTCTCTGAATAACATGCAGAGCTCAGTGACCCTGCAACTATGGTGATGACTAGCTACTTACTATTCCCTGAATCTCTTACTTCACTTTATGGATGTTACCTGAGCTGTATGTTGGCACTTGCTGTCCTTTGTAAATATTTATCCTGATGATGTCTCATGAATAGACGAAACGTTGATTGAACATGTGCGGCGATCGACCGTTTTTTTAATCTTACCATGGCCAAAAACTGATTTAAATACTGAAAGTGGCGCTTGGTCAATGCGCAAATATTGCAGCTTCGTTTTGATAGGGAATTTTTCAGTTTATGCTCAAGTCGGAAGACCGTTGCGACAGGTTTGGAATGCCGGAGTATCTATAGCTTTAGACCCACGATGCATTTCAATCCGTGTACTTCATTTGAATTAAAACATTCGTATCAACATTTCTTGTCCAGGAGTTCGACAGCAAAGTAAAAACAAGAACTACGTGAAAGGTGTCTGCAGTCAAATTTTGCGACAACGACCACTTACTTCCTCTAATTCCTGTATCCCAAGCAAGTGATTGGCACGTTCTCGTTTTTCTCTCCTCGAAGGAGAGGGGAGATAATTTCTGCACACCGTCCCCGTTAACATATCTGTAAACGAAGAAATAAATAGCACATCAATAACCTTACATTATATTGGGTTGTTTTTTTTTTTAGAAAATATCACTTAAAGTAAGCATTTTATTTTTGGCATGGTTTCGGGTGTTCACAATCACGTCATTCAGCTGGTGAAGGGTTTATTGTGAACACTCCCATATATTCATAAATCGTTGCACAATCTTGCCTACGAACACCGCCAGTTCTTACATCGTTAAGGCGGGGAACGATCCGTCTGGTTTGCTGTTGTCATCCGTCTCCTTGACAGGCTCATTCAGATTGTCGCTGTTGGTGTAGCCATTAAGACCTACAAAGAGTAGCAAACAACGATTTGTTCTCATTTTGACTCTGTGAATCAGGCATAAAATCTAAGAGGAGCTCGAATCATTACACACCCTAGGTTAGACTATTCAAAAAACAGAGACGCATCTTGGAATTAGCTAAACCTGCCGTAAATTTAGGACCAATCAAATAAATCAGTTAGGCGAAAGCATTGCTTTGAAAAGATTTGGTGCACTCAAGGCTCCTTGACGGCAAAAACAAACCTTTCTCTCTCCAGTACGGGCGCTGGTAGACTGCAGTAGACTTAATGCATCGCCCCATCGGTACACGTCGCATGAGCTGTTGCCTGGCCAAGCTTAACGACGGCTCGAAATTTATCGAGTTTTGAGTATTGAAAGGAACTGTCATTGCTACATACGATGCTTCTATTACGTGACCATCTTCAGTTTCAACCCAAACAGCCGTTTCACTCTGCTTCACTGATTTCACAACATGGCGCAGGCGTATCATTTCTGGAATTATCAACATTTAACAAGCGCCTTTGTGTCTTGAATAAATTGCTATGATTCCATCCACACTCAGATCTGAAATTATGATTGCGATCCTTGGGATGCCACAGGGTGCGCGTAGCCGAATGCAATGCACTGTCGACTACATGCACAACATCCAGAAATACGAAAGCTTGAACTCAAATTGTATTAGAATTACACTACCTGAAAACCGCCATGTTTCGAAAGAGCAACGTGACAGCGACTTTCGAACTTTTCACGTATGTGACTTATCAGCCAGGGATGTGACACCTACCTGTGATTCATGAGCTAGGACACAACACAGAGTTGGAAGAAATGCAATTTTTCGAGAATGTTCGAAGGTACATAAAAATAACGGAAAGGAAGTTTCGTGCAGAATGAGTGAGCAATTCCAATATACGGCTAAAATCTGAGACCATACGGAATTTCAACGAGAACGGCCAGTCCGTCTCGGAGCTTTGGTATTCAGTTACAGAATTTCAATTGGGTAAAATGTATAGATTATACAAATAAGGGCCGATACAGAAGGTAATATCAGGTTAGGTATGGACTGAGGGAGAGAAAAATTACCCTCAGCCTTTGGCAGTACATCGATACGCCCGCTATAACAGTCTCTATTAATTTGTTTATTTACAAGACCACTGGTGCTTCTTTCCATCGATTTCTTCGTCTGCCAGTGTCTTGAATCTACCGAACACAGTCCAAGATAGATCAACCTCATATTAGAAATCATGTTACTGTATTTTAGTTAATCAGAGTAAATGTCAGTGGTCGTATGATAGTAAGTAATTTCATGACACCAATACCTCCTAACTGTTCAGTCATTTTGATGCTGATTTGTTGTGATCCGCCCACGAACTTGAATTCCTGTAAATATATAAAATATATTATGTACCACACAACACATTTGTAGCAATTATTTTGGCAGGGGTCAAAATACTTTGGTATAATTTAATCAAAAAGGAATTATTCAAACATTTAAGTCGACACACACCTTGTTTTGCCAGTACGTAGTTATAAATCGAAAAAGGCTGATTTTAAAATAAATCTCACAAGCATCAATATATAAACATTTGTGCATCGATAGAGCACATGGTCCTTCAATAACAGTAGTGAGTTTCGATAACATAAAAAATAACACTAAACTAATAATTTAATACCAATGTTTCATTCTTGCACTTGAGGTTTCGGAAACAATTATTGAAACGGTGTTCATTTTGACAAACAAGACATGAACTTGCCTTTTGATTTTAACCGACTTACGACGGGACTGTCGTACGTCACATAAAAACATTCGACGTACGACTGCCGTGCGACATCATATGATGCAATATTCCTACTCTGTCATACGAGCCTTCTACGATAAGTAGTTACGACAATCGCGTGGCTTCCACACGACTATCGCCCGCTCGTGAAATCACCAGTACTTTGCACCACGCTAAGATCACGACAATTCTCGACCGTAAACGGGTGCTATCACAAACAGCAGACTAATACAGTTCCGAGGGTTTTGGGAGTAATCATTTGTTGCCATTGCAAGCAACAAAACCCATGGGGTCACTTTGGTGCATGTATGGAAACATGCAAATTCCTAATGTAAAAACTAAAAAGGCATGGGATAAAATCACGAGAAGCATCTATTTCAAGGTTTTCAACATAGTGAATTTAATAGGCATACATTAACATCTGTTGATGTCCCAAGAGTGCTTTAACTATTCATTATTTCAGCTGGGTTTGTAATAATGTTTTCTCACCTGCCCTCCATTTTCTACCTCCCAAAATCGATAACTTCCGCAGCAAGATTTCACATACCACAGCATCCATAAAAGTGAAATTTCAGACGGCTCTATTGCCAGGTTTGAATGACAGAAAGAAGTCGCGAAATCTTTACACATCCTGAAATGTGGGAAATAACGTAGAAAATAAATCTGAAACTAAATAAGGCGATCCAGATCCTCCCAAGGATACTATTGTTTCATGAAATGTAGAATTTAAATCGGTAAATAAAACAACAAGAATGGATCAACCGAAATTTGAAATTTTCGGATGTAATAACTTCCTTTGTCAACAAAAACAGAAAAAAAACTGTTTTTGTTGACAAAGGAAGTTATTACATCCGAAAATTTCAAATTTCAGTTGATCCATTCTTGTTGTTTTATTTACCGAAATGTGGGAAGTAATGCGAATCGCATCATTCGGTACAAGTTATTCGTTAGCTTCTGCATAGTGCTTTGTATGATCGTTTTTTTGTGCATGGCATCCAGGTCTTCATAATGTAAATACAAATAATGAATAAAAAAAGTTTTGAGGCTGTTTTGGTATGCCACTTGAAAATTAAGACATGCAAATGAGGGGTCAAAACTATTGAGCATGAACTCGCAACATCAAACAATGACTAATTTTCAGCCTATTTCAAGTTTTCTATTTCGATTCACCTTTCATGGATTGTGACGTCATATTTTAAGTATCAAAAGCACCAAAACCTGGACAACCAGTGCTTTGAATTTTTGATGCTTATAATAACATTAATGCCTACCTCACAGATAAAGTATGTCAACCATTGCTTTATCCACAATTCCCGGTCACTGAGGTAGTTGGTCACACTACGCACCACTCAGACAGTACATCCGGGACAGAATCAACGGCCAAACAAAAACACAGCAATTTCCCTTGTTGTTGTCCGACTATTCCGTGACGGGGACAGATTTTTGTTTAGGGTCGTCATTGGGGTTCGGTGCAGAAATTGCGAGAAATAAGCAAAGTTCCAAGAGAGCAATGACTATAAAAATGAAAGTCGTTGAAAATATCTTAATGCTGTGCTATGTTAAGAACAGATAAAAGACATGAGTTATTTAGTAGTTATCATGATTTCTTGAACAGGTGCATGTCAAGACAACGGAGGTACGTACTGAGTCCAGAACGTTGTATCCAGCCATTTTTGAACGGTGATACTATCCCACTCCTCGGCATGTGGCGCTGACCAAGGCGCGTCGGCAGGAATCTGAAACATCGATAATTGGCCAGTGACAATGTGTTTGAGGAAATAGTGGGTAAAAGAAAAACTCTATGGAACATTAGAAAAGTCACTTTCGCTCAATAAGGGAAATTAACGGAGTGCAGTTACTATTTTGAAGTTAAAAATTCCAACATTAAGTATTACACCGACAGTGTCTTCGTCATCAGAAAACAATCTTGTATTTTCATGCCCTCAAAAACACAAATCCAAGTTTTCCTCTATCATCTGGAATATTCAATTAGGTAAAATAAACAAACCAATTCCTGTAAGGGATGTTAAAACCAGCATTTTTCGAAAGATTACTGGTAGATTGTAAAAAGGTTGCAATTACGTAATCCTCTACATATTCAGGATTGCCACAAACTCGTTTTTCTTCTACAGAACTTCGTATGCTCAATTTAGAAGCTTATTGTGAAATGCCGATGTTATGTGTTAAAAATCTGGTAATTTGAAAGTTAAGCCTCGCTTTCACGAAGTCCACACCAGTTGTATTGATACTGTTAGTTAGCCCTCGATACTATAGATTATAGTCTGGTTCGATACGTAATGAAGGCATTTCTTTAAATAATTTCAATAGCAAATAGTTGTTATCACCGATAACTCCGACATCAGCTCAGAGTGATAAAAGTTTCATAAATAATCTGAGAGCATCCGGGTCCAAGCAACCCCGCCGTATCCACGCACTGATGATATGGATTTATTAATAAGCGTTGTTTCAAAGTTTATTGGCTAGTTTACGAGAAATTTGCATTTCGTTGTCGAAACCCCGTTCAACTCAATGCAAAACTTGGCTTGTTTGCTCAATCAAGTTCTGCACCACGCAAGTGCGCACGCGTTACGCATGTTCAACTCCAAACCCTGAACTCGCGCATTTTCTCTCAGAGGTAAATATCATCTGTGCATGTGCAAACTTCAGTCATACGGCTCATCATTATACAGTTCAAAACTAACATGGCTTCCCAGATGACTGAAGTCTGCACATGCGCAGTTAACTCATCCCAGGTGTTTCGGATCAGTGTGTCTGCATGCTTCCGACAGACACTACGTTCTACCTCAGCTCCCATGGTATCGAGACTTCTCATGAAGTGATTCATATCCAGCCAGGCAATGAAATTCCATTTTGTAGGGAAAATTCCGTCAAACAGCACAATACTTCCCTGAAAACAAAAACAATATAATGCATGGAACGCAGAATCTTTCACTGATAACGTACACAACTCTGTAACCTTTGGGAATGGCACAAATAAAATATCAATTTTGAATAAAAAATATAGGATTTCAACTACAAACATGAACCATTATTATAATCAGAACAGAGGTTTACGCTTATCATTATGCTGTAAACAAGCAATCTATATAATGCTGAGTTAACTGTATTATGAGCATTGTTATGCTTATCAACTGCATTAAGCAAGATATGAAAGTGTTCCGAGTCTAAAATGGAAAGATGGCTATAATAGTCTAAAACAGGTTGGCCACTAATTTTAAGTCAACCTTGACGTATTCACGGGGAAAAGTTTTGTTCACATGAAAGCAATTTTCCGCGTAGCTTATCAGCTGGGGAAGGTGGCGCGAAATTGAAATGGGTGGCGTACAAGATAAGGGTAAAAAGATACATCGGTGGTGATGACAGGGACGGGGAAAACATAATGGCAAACGGTTGAGCAAAGCAATCTTCAACAGTCGGAACGCCAATCCAAGCTTCGACACCATCTTTTCCCGTTTAACAAGAGACAAACTTACATTTCGCCTATACTGCAACGACTCTCCGTGATTGTACGTTTTGAATATATCAACGCCGTGCTCCTTCGCCACTCGTAAGATTCTGTTCTGCGTGGTGCCCACGAAAGTTCCTCCAACGTCGCAATATCCGAATGACGGGTCGTGCTTGGTCAGTGTGCGTCCTCCAACTCTGTCACGTGCCTCGAGAACCATCACCTGTAGACCTTCTTGCACCAACAGTTTGGCACAACATAACCCTGGAAACGCGTTTTGGAGGATAAAAACGTACTCAGTGTTCACGTACACTCACACGACTATGCGTTGAATTTCCAACACTTTGAAAGGTGTTGTTCGTTAATATACATACCTGTAGTCCTAAAAAACACACAGCGGCGTTTTCAGCCGAAACATTGTTCACGAAGCGATACTATTTTTTTCTTTTTTAATTTAAATTAAGTTTATTAGTTAACCAAGTAAGTGATTACATAACAAAAACAAGTCCTTACAGACATGTATCACCGGTTGTACGTAATACATCTAGAGCTGACCAAGTCACATTCATAATTTTCCCACACACACCCAAACGCACACACGAAACCTGCTTACAATGTATACTAAATACTGTGCTAGAATATGATTGTAAAATTTGCCATTAGTTTTCAAAATATTCTAAGCGTCCGTTTTTTTGTGGAATTATACTTAAGCTTTTTCAGTCAATTCAATTTTGAAGACTGCAATGGAAGGTACCTGGCTCCGCAATCGGCGGGAGATGTGTCTTCTTGCTAGACAGCTCCCCTTCCCACTAAATCCAAATATAACAGTAAAATGTTTCCTTGCAGAGTTGTCTACGGATGATAGAATCTACGATATTTTTGCAAAGAAGTTTTCACGAAAGAACAGTCAAAGAACAAATGAATAATTTCCTCTGACCTCGCATGAAAGAAGCTACATAGATCGGAATCACTAGCACTTATTTGTAGCAATAGTTTGTTTGTTCCTATTATTTTATGGACAATTCTCATCTGTAGCCACTCTAGATGTTTATCATGGACTGGACTAAGGTCAAAAGCGTTACGTTAAGTATCTTGCCACTAATATTCGGACTTTTCAATTACAAAATCTGCTTCTCATTTTGATAGAAATTTTGGCCTTTTATACAAATTTTCCAAAAAAAGTCTTATAAAAGTCCAAATTCCTTTCTCATCACGTGTAATATTTTGTAGCACCACTGGAAATAGTGGAAATTTTGATTAAAATTGTTCATCTCTTTGTATTTAAGTAACACTGTAATAAAAATAATGCAGCAGTTAATCGGTTCTAACATACAAATAAATCTCACATTTGCCCGAGTTACGCGCTAAACAAAAGCTCATTCATAGTTAATGTCAAAAGACAGAAATCCTGACAACGACCGCTGATTGGCTGATATGTCAGTGACATAGCTAGTGGGGCCTCGACTGCTTTCAGTAGACTCTAGGACCTACTGTACGCTAGGACCTAGCCAAAAGCTAGTCAAAGTTACGTGCTCTTATTTAAAATGCACGGCAATATCTCGCGTAATCTCGCAAAGTCTTGCTTTTAAGCTAGGTCCTAGCGTTACTGAACGGGAGGCAGTTTACATTACAAAACCATCAATACCGGATCTAAATGAAGTGAAGCCTTAACAACCTACCACTAAGCCAACGATTTCTATTCATAAGCGTCTTTTGTGTGAGTACCTAATGTAAATAAAATTAAGCCAGTTTCAGCTCTGCTATTGTCACACTGTCAGGGTACTACTTTTATGACTGAAACAGGACTGGACAAATCCCATAGCCATCTGTGGCATTTTTACGTTGAGATTTTCAGACAATGTGATGAAAGTCACCAGAAAGTTTCTTGCATTGGTAAAGCAAGTGGTATTTTTCTAGTACACGGTCTCGACAGACGAGTTTATGTTTTCTCTCAGTCTCATGTCTTGCACAGCATCCCGATAATCAATACCCTCGCAATGTTTGTATAAATTCGACGTCATTAAGTTGGTATATCCATCGGTAAAACAACTGGAATTTTTGTAGAAACTGCACCAAATACGAGTAATTCGGTAAAGTAAACAAACCCATTCATGTGCGTTTCTACTTCCTTGGACGGGAGAGCAAAACCTGTTGAAACCAAGTCTAGAAAAATGATGTCGAGTGGGAGTTGTCAAAAGTTTGCAAGTAGGTTGCCATAACCAATATTTTCAGGATTGTCTAGTGAGATTATCTGTTGAGAATCATCAATTATCTGAAGTTGGACCGGCCGATGTCCTATTTTACCGGCAAAAATCTGATAGGCTTTGAAAGGTCCATCGTTGCATGCGTATTTGCGTTTCGTTATCACCTCGATCCGGATTTGGAACTGGGATACCTGTCGTACTAGAAACAAAAGTTGAGTCAACATCTCTATATGGAACACATAGGCGGATTTAGGGGAGGGGGGCAGGAGGCCCGCCCCCCCCCTCCCCCTTGGGCTGCGGCAAAAATAAAACAGCAAGATNTGTCCGACTCAGACCACCCCGGCGCGCAATCGTAACAGAACTATGGCTAAGTATTGGCGCTCCCGGTCGATATGTGCATGATACCCCCAGGTGACCGGCAGTGGCGCTGCAGACTACCACTACGTTTCCGTCGTCTGCTCCATTGTGCACTGATGAAGAAAATTACTTCTGAGTGACGATGAAGACACAGATGCTGCTGGTAAGGTGCAAATTTTAAAGGAGCTGAAAGTTGAGTTGCTGAAAGTGTCTCAGAAGTTCATCACAAGTCGAGACTAATTCGCAGCACTGGCTGGAGCGTATAACTATATAGAACAGACATTACGTCGGACGTTTTGTTTGAGTAGGCTTGTGAACGTACGATCGAGATTAATAAAGCTATTAACTCGAACCAGTCTTCAGTCTACCATCGCACCTAAAGCTATTAGAGCACCGGTCTGTTACTACCTGCACCCACCCAAACACAGGGAAAACGTGACAATCTGTAATTACGGATTGCCAATCTGTTAATACGGATTACTAATCTGTTGATACGGATTGTCAATCTGTTATTACGGATTGCCAAGCTGTTATTACGGATTGCAAGTCTGTTAATACGGATTGTCAATGTGTTATTACGGATTACCAATCTGTAGTTACGGATTGACAACCCATTAATAAACATTCGGTTGTGTGTCTTAATTTTCAGAGAGAACAAGGGAGCTAATCCGTATAGAATATAATTTCATTTGGGCCTTAGTTATTATGAGATTCTGGTGTCGTTGTCAGCAAATCACAGTGTGTTTATAAGCAGGCGAACGCTTCAACGGCAACTTCGAAACATGTGGAGATTACTTCGAGGCAAGAAGCACACACGTTGCTTGCTTTCTTGAGGAACAGGCATCAGGACGCCTACATGTTTATCGGTCGATACATTGAAGTGGATATCGGCAGGGAAACCCGATGGCATATGATGTAGAGCAAGGAAGAGGCTGCAGAGACGCGTGTATCGAGTAAGGAGTCCTAATTTTATGTGGCGTAGTGACTCGTACGATAAACTGAATCATTTTGCACTATATATCAATGACTGCATAGATGAAAACTGAAAGATATTGTGATTGCAAGCGAACACAGCAACCAGTGATCCAAAAGTTATTGCTGTTTATTACATCATAAAGTGCAAACAGTGCGCGACAGAAACATGTGTCCAAGGGTGATTAGGGCAGATTTCGGAACCGAGAACGTGGACGAGTGCAACGAATGCAGTTGTTTTGCAACAAAATTGTCTTGCTGCATTTGCTGGCAAAAAATTGTCCGTGTTGGTAACAAGCAGAACAATCGGCGGATTGAGTTTTGGTGGAGTATCTTACGTAAAAACTGTGCCCAATTTTGGATGAGCATTTTTCATAAACTGAAGGACAACGGTGAATTCAGCGTCAATTGCTTTCTCTTGCAATAATTAATATATGCCATTTTCTGGTGTTTTAGGAAGAGTTTGACAATGACGGGGGCTTGACGAGAGTGTAATGCCCACCGCATCTCATTCTCGCGTAATTGCCATGGACCATTTGCCGTGCAAGACCTATGCATAATTGTGCAATTTGATGAAATAAAAGAGTGCGAAAGCGAGTGTACCGTCAATTGCATTTATACTCTTGTTATAGGGACGTGTTTGAGGTGTGCTCCATCTTGATGGCAGAGAGGAGTGTTTCTGTCCCACGCGTGACTCAAACGAAGGGCTTCATTTATACAAACTTTTTAGAAGAACATTGGTAAACAGAGAGTTAAAAAGCTGAACTATAATTAGCGTGGTAAAATTTCGAAAGGTCTCTGACGCCCAGAAATTTTCTGTCCAGAAACAGAACAGAGAAACCAAAAAAGTCCAGTCAGCTTTTGAAATGCAGTGTTGATTTTGAATTCGAATTTTTAAGGACCTACTAGCCGGAACAAGAAAGGCCAAAGGCCATGGTACATTTAACCTTCGTTTGTCACTTCACTTGCATCAGATGTAAAACTGAATCAAGTGTTACGGTTTAAGATATTTGATTATGTATGAATTAATTACAACAGTAAACGTTTAGGTCTCAAGCTCACGTTTTGTTGAAGTAAAACTCCAAACCTCCGGACTGTTGAGCACAGTGATAAGTCTAGCAGCTGCCACATAGCTTGCTTCGTTTACCTTTTCATTCAATCTTAGACGTGCATGTATAACCACGTCCAGAAGGTCTAACAAAGAAGTGGTTTGACGAAATTGCATGCACGTCCTATTAATACTGCGAGGTACGACGATAGTAGATGTTTGTACAAAAATTGGGAAGGATCTCGACTTTGTACCTTAAAGCTCCGTGAAGTAGTCGAAGTGAAGCCGAAACTTCAAAGGAGAATACCGTAAACGTTCGGGTTAACGCCCATGCTCAGTTAACCGCCCACCCCCCTACTTTAGGTGGATTTTCGATTTAACCGCCCACTGCTCAGTTATGCGCTCCCCTGCGATTTTTGAAGATTTCCAGTTAAGCGCCCACCTCTCGGTTAAGCGCCCATCCCCGACTTTTAAAGAATGAAGATTTAGCGCCCAGTGCTAAGGAAACGCGCGATTCCCCTACTTGTAGAAGATCGATGATCACAATGAGCGCAACGACGCCGGGGCCTCCGAGACGGTGGTTTAGCAATGTGAATTACAATACGAGTAACGAGTTATTGTCTAGGGTCATGGACTCACTTCAAAATATAATACTTGAACGTTTTTGTCACTTTATTTTCTTCCCATGTTTGCAAAGTTTAAGAACGCCGCCGGCGTCAAAACCTCCGTTTTCAGCGACTTTGTCTGCCGCGCTGATATTCCGTCTGCAGTGCACTAGATGAAACATATATTCGAAAAAAATCAGAGAAATGTGACAATGGTTTTGCCAACCCTCCAAGTTCTATTAAGGTGGGAAGCTCTCGTATTTTGAACAAATCTCACAACTCACGGAAAGATGTCAAATACTCAATATTTTAATGAATGTAACTGCGGAGTTATAGATGTGTGGCAACCGAAGGGACGGTAAAAGTGCCTTACTGGGTTACCGATTTCGTTGCTGCCTATCGATTTCTGAATACAAAGGTTGGCAATAATGTATGTTTGTGTATGATCTTGAGGTTATAAAGAACTGCTAGTCAAATTTCGTTTTCCGTTTATTGCATCTCAAACCGGCGTTAGCAGATTTAACTAATGTCGCTGGCTGTCACGGTTCTTTACTATTTCTTGCGTCAGCCCCCACGTAAGCGTGACTGTGCGAATTATCGTTTCCACATCCCCTTTTTAGCCATCCAGAATAATTTTGTTTCACTCTGATACATTGGCCAGTTTCAGCCTGAGCAAAAATTCTTACCATTCGAGTCTGAAATATCTACGACGTAGACTGACTGAAAATTGGCGATAGTGGGTAGGAGATGCACGCAGCGACCTACGGGCATGGGCTTAGGGAGCATCGAGCCGGGAAATATCGGAATAGACTTGACATCGCAGTTTTGGGTAACATTGGCAACTTAGGAATATCGTAAAGAACTGGGTCTTTAGCCGTANTATTACAAGTGATATAAATAGGATAATCTGGACATCTTGCATGAAAAATAAATGTTTTTCCACCACGAAGTTTGGTAAGGTGATCGTTTAGAATAATGAATTGAAACATTGCTGTTTTCTGAAATTTTGTAACATATTTATGCAGTTGCTTGAAATTTTATTCTTGATCGACGACTGGCTCGACAACCACAATCCTTGTCTTACTTCTTTGCATAGCATGTTTGGCGCAACGGCAAGAGAACAATGCCAGGCTGTCGAGATAAGACAGCTAGCCGCAGAACCATACGCTGAAAATATCAACGAGTCACGGAGTGTCGACTATAACATCCCAAACACAAAAAACAGCAGAGTTAAGTTTTTCAAACTTTTATTACAACCAATTTTAAAACTGCTCTCTTACTCAGAACTTGACAGCTACATATAGTACGAGACTCTAACCATGAATTTGATGTCTGACCTCTGAAGCTTGCACGCGCGCACTTAAGCAGGGTCACATCTTGAAGCAGTTTTAATTCTAGTGGAGGCTGCATGGTTACTGGTCGTCTGCGCACCGCAGGACGGCACGGGGCTATTACTCAGCAGTTTTGTAAATTTAATAGTGAATGTCTAATCTGAGGGCAAGAGAACCTTTGTTGGGATCATCCGCTGTTATGACGTTTTCACAGTCATTTGGCGACGTGACGATCAAGCTCTTTGAAAAGGGCTACGCGTTCCGAGTATGATTGTCGTGTCGGGATTTAGATCGCCAGGTAAGATTAACCGCCCAGGGCGGTTGTCCGTCGTAATAAGCGCCCATGTTCGGTTAACCGCCCATCCCCTACTTTAGGTGGATTTTCGATTTAACCGCCCACTGCTCGGTTAACCGCCCTCCCCCGATTTTTTGGATTCGCCAATTTAATCGCCCAGGGCGTTAACCCGAACGATTACGGTAACTCTACTTCACGCCGGCGGGTATTCACGTTCAAGAAATGTGTAAACTCTATTCGGTTCATGAATTTATGCGTAATTAGGAACGCTAACACGCCGTAGTAAAAAGAAACAGAAAACGAATAGTTTCATCCAAATTATTGACCAATAGTAAGATGGCGCTCCATGTGACGTTAATGCAACGCATGTACATACACAATATGTTTTATTCAAATCACTACGTGTTAAAACATCATAGTAGAGAATACAAGTAACTGATTGAATCCGGATATAGATGTTGTATGAGTTAAAGACAAAGAGAGGGAAGTTGTCCTTTTTCGCGCAGCAAACCAACTGCTGCAAAAGCGAGAGAAAACAAAGCAAAATGAGCTCTTAGAATGTTTAAATAATTTCAATATCGAAATTAAAGTTACAAACATGTACAAAAATATCTACAAAGGTGTTGTAAAGTTTGTCAAATCTCAGTCCGCAATAGATCAACAAAGTTAGGACTATGGTACTTCCAATACATAGCTACGCGTATGAGCCACTGGTAATAGCCAACCATTTGCCAATCCGTCATAACACACTGACAATCCGTAATAAGAGATTGGCAATCCGTATTAAAGATTGCTAATCTATAATTACAGATTGGCAATTCTTATTAACAGATTGCCAATTTGTAATTACAGATTGGCAATCCGTAATTACAGATTGACAATAAGATTCAAATTTTGTTTTTTCTTGGCACCAATGGGCCTTCGTAGTATCCAGAGTCATGGTATGTGTTGATTATAACTCCATGTGCATTATGCATGTTTCGTTCGATTTTATTTGCTGTATTTCGAAATGAGTAGCTTTTTACGAAGATCGATGTACTATCGCCCCTGTATGCCTATATGCATACCTGGGGCATTCAGGGCGATGTAATTGCCTACCGAACTGGGTACCCGAAACGATACCACACTTTCGCTTCCTCCCCCTCTCATGTCTTCACTTGTTCACTACCCCATCGAAACGATCCCTCGTCGCCAATTAAGTTTGCCTACCACCCGAGACAACACTTCTCGGCTATATAGGTAAAGGGAAATGGTGCCGGCACCTGTGAGGACAAAAACACCCACCCTGGCTACTGAGGCAGCGTAAGGCTCATCCTTACAAATTAATCCTTCCACTGCCACCTTCTGCCATAGTTGTGCTCCGATGCACACACGTACACTTACCGCTAATTCCAGCGCCCACAACAGCGACGTCGCATTTCTCAGTGGCCATTCGATGAAGTTTTTTATCAATGACCCCACTAGAATTGTATAATGGGAACTAATTGAAGGTCAATGTCAATGATATAAATATAGCTATGTATATAGCTCATTGGTCAAAGTGTCGGGAGGGTATGCACCCTCTAACACAGCGCCACCTATACTGAGAAATGGCCTTGTGGAAACTTAATGAACGACGCACGGAATTCTGTGTGTGTGGGCATCAATGCGGCATGCTTGGTCGGAAGTTTGCCGATCACATCGCCACCACTTGAACACTCCTTTTATGCACTATACCTGTTTGGGCTTAAAGACAGCGTAAAATGAGCCAACAGCCTTTTAGAAATCTTAAATACGTGTACTTTTATGCAACATATCTTTGTTTCGTTTTATTACACACAACCGCTAATTAATTTCTACACATTTTATGTCCTCCACATTATGTGCCCCCATCAGAAACCCCTTTCATTTTCTTGACCTATCACAGTGAACTTGTGTATTGACATCATCTTAGACTAGCACATTACCGCACTAACCACAAAGTGAACAGCTGATCGCCTCTCACCCCGGCCAACCCGCGATCGAGAACTACCGGAAAGCGATCGAGAACGAGACCTTGCACCAAAACTGGGAGACGACAGTGACGTACCCGGTGAGTTTAAGTGTCATTTTCTGCTAAATAGAGGCCACTTTGGTACGAATGCTACACACAGAAAAGCGTCAGAGCGTAACCTTTGTTGTGGATCTGAAATAATACTTGGCTTTTGCTTATGTTTTAAAATAAAGAGCTCAGAAAGCAATGGCTTTCGGTAAAATGCCTTGCGCATCGTAAAATCGACAATTTCTACTTGTTATTAGCAATTCCAGGGTTCTCAAGAAGAGACGTTTGACGTTTATAGTTCAATCGTCCCTGGTGACGCCTTTGTTAGTTATGATTTGTGAAACAATTTGAGATATTTACCAATAAAAGCAGGTTCTTGTGTAAGACGGCGATCGGGAACAAAGTCGTTTATTCTCTGGCGATCGTGAACGCTAAAAGCGATCGTGAACGCACATTTTTTTCTCTGCATTGGCCTGAATAGTCCTTCAAGTTACTGTATTATGTCAATAATTTTAGAATAATTCGGAGCCTGAATTAGTCGATGGGTTGATTATTAATTACATTTCATCGTTTTTTCATGATTTCAAAATAAGATTTAGCCAAACAAACATAACTGAATGCGTTTGATGTTTTTCAGTTGAATTGCAGCCACACGAGGAGTCCTTCAGGGTGTTAACGTCCACGGCTTCAAGAAAGAGTAGTACAACTGCTGCATGTCACAAAAGAGTGTGTGTGTGTATTGTGGAGCCTCTTTCAGGAACTGAGAAATCGACTTAGTATGACCACATGGCAATAAAACACAGTGACACTACAACAAGCAAGACCTTTACCAGCCCTGTGATTGACGCGTTGCATGCGTCAAGAGTTTTTTACCAATATAGTAAAACACAGCATGAAGCATTGTGCTCAGGAACCAATTAGTCGATTCAGTGTCCTATCTGTGACCAATTTTTCACGGAAAGAGTGAGCCTGATGCGACACTGCGCCACAGCACGAGGACACTCCTTTTTGTGGTGAATGTGTCATGTCATGCAAACAGTATGTCTCCTTCTACAGGCATAGCAAGCCGAAACGTCATGAATGAAATCATTAAGTCCAGTGGTGAAGGTTGTTAAGTCATAATTAATTCAGATTTACAGAGTTTGTGGTTGGTACTTGTCTGATGTGATAGTATTTTGACGTTTTGTTTTTATCTTTTTTCCTCAAGTTTCTTTCTATATTTGTGTTATTTCAAAAAGATCTTTAACAGAACCAGTACATTTTTGTAGTGTTGAGGTAGATTTAAATGGGCATACTAAGTGCCATTGGGCAATACTTACATACAATTTTTCTGACCAATTAGTATTTTAAAAGAAAATATATGTCTATGATTATTGTAGAAATTGCTTTCATATTGTTATTGATTTCCTAGTGAGAGATTATTATACTATCAATCAGTCCTAATTACATTGTCTGATTCAGTGACGATTAGTCTAATACATTCCAAAAGTAATTCGTTGGAAATGTTCAATGGATTTGTAATGTTGATTTTCCTAAAGCAATATTTTATATATTTTTGTAAGACCAAGTTTGAGATATGTGTGATAAAAGATTAATATTATAATAGAAATGCTATAATATTGTTGTTGATTTCCTATATAAATCACTTCAGTGTCTAGTTGAAGTGACGTTGACATGTTGACTACGTTTTGAGAAAATCACAATATAGTACGTGTATTATAACTCTCAATCTTTTTCAACGTCACATTAAACTCGAGATCATGAACTGATGATGCAGGTGAACTTAGGACCAAGACTACAAAACAGAAGAGTCAAACACAAAGTACATTCAAGCCACACGGGTGCCAAAAGTCAATCTGAATCAATGTT
The DNA here is from genome assembly GCA_002633005.1 of Phoronis australis. Classification (NCBI taxonomy): domain Eukaryota; kingdom Metazoa; phylum Phoronida; family Phoronidae; genus Phoronis; species Phoronis australis. Next base: position 32,173 of record NMRA01000152.1, read on the forward strand.
ATCAATAAAACATCAAGTAAAATCCCACCCTTTTATCAGCATTGACACCAATTTACACAACTTCTGGCCAATTTTTAGATCCCAGACGTTTATGAGTGGGAATCTTTGAATCATCTCGTTAGTGTTGCTGCACTCTCCTCTCTCTCCCCATGGGCAAGCCCATCATCATTCTTTGACTTCACTGGCTATTTGTTTTTTTTTTCGTTTTGCTGTCACAATTCTAGAAGAAGATTCTACACTCGCTTTCATCTGCTGCAACAATTTGTTTACCCCTGTCTGACATCCCACATGGAACAACTGCTGGGTGAGTCTTCAGTTTAGAACCCCTTGTTCTCAGTTGATGTCTGTATTTCAAAACCCTGGTAGGATGAACCTTCACGTCGTGGGTAACAATTTTTGTTCGTTGAAGCTCGCCTCACAATAACAATGAACTCGTTTCCTGCAATGAAAATAAATTAGTTTGTGAAACTAAAATTATGCTTGATGTACATGTAGTGCTCATGGAAATTTAATGGAAATGATTATGCTATGTTGTTGTTCAGTTTTGATACAAAAGTAACAGAGTAACGACACAAAATGTGATTAATTCATTGCATGGCACTTATTTTGTAACCTTTTTCACGTTTTAAAGTTCATTACTATTCCACACACCACGATGCCTTCCCCCCAATCGCGTAAACAAACACAAATTTATGTTTCCGATCGCTTATCGTTGCGTTCTCGATCGCATCTTTCAACAGAAAAGTGTCGAAAAATCAGAGATCCTGACAAAACTACAAAAAATAAGCGTTGCGTTATATTTTCACACGTCATTTCTTCATAATTCCATTGTCAATTTATTGCCAAAAATAACGGTAATTTGCCAAAATGACATACAAATTACCTTCGTCTCATGCAATGCCTCGGTCAACGTAACTTTTATCCTATAATTGGAAGAGACACTAGCCTAAACCTCTACCTGCCCTTCCTCAATGTGTTACGTCTGAACTCATGTCTCTGTTTTCACATTCGAAGGGAAAACAACGAGAATTCGTCAAATTTACTCACCTTGCCTGGCTTCGCTTCTCGCACCAAATTTCGTTCTCGATCGCCTTCCGGTCGTTCTCGATCGCGGGTTGGCTGGGGTGCCTCTAGGGTCATTCAAAATTTGACTAATTTGCTCAAGGAAAGTCATCAATTAGAAACATCACCAACTTTAGGCACGAACGTCGATTGACAACGCTATTACTAACCAAAGAAATCGCTTCAGGTACAACACTCTTCCAACCCAACACAATGAACGTCGGCGTAGATCTGTGATGGGGCGTTATCGATTCACTCACGGCAAACCAAATTTCGAAAAATTTGCACCCGTGTAAAATGCCATACAACAGCTACGTTTCGAACTAAATCTGGCAACAGTAAACTTACCGAACTCTGTGGTGGGAAACAGATTCCTGGTTATCCACTAACAATATCCTCGACAACAAATCACTGGTACTGGTCGGTCCCATTTTTTGCGCATAAGGTCCCGTTATACGATCGTGACGTAGAGATGTCGACAATTAACGGTGTGTGTGAACATGTGCGCACCCAGGGGGGGGGGGCTAAGGGGGCCCACTATTTGGCGAAATGGGAAAAAGGGCCGCCTCAGAAAAAGAAAAACTTCGAGAAATCAGACAAAAGTCCACTAAAATGGCGCGAATATACAATTTATAGCTCTGATCGTGGTACCACGTTTTCTTATTCCCCCGTATTTTTTGTTAGCAAAAGGTCCACATTCTCAAAAATTCGAGCCTCCCTATATTTTAGGTTGGGTGCGCGCATGGTGAATGTACGTTTTGTTTTTTGCCAAAAAACAAAATGTGAACATGACATCCCTTGGTGATTACTTGCCAAACGATCGTCATAACTTGTCTAGCAGCAGAGTAATCATAAGGTGACAAGAAATTTTCAAACCCTCGTTTCTGGGACAGCACGCGCGACATATGTATGAGCCGTCTGTCACTCACATGTTGTTCCCAATGTATCGTGTTCTCCAGCGGTTCAAGGTTGGGAACTTAGACGTGCACACCACACACCCAAGTCGCACATAAAACAGAACGGCGACAGTTCTCACTAAAACAGTGTACCGGCTTGGTTCGAGTAAGTGTCTGGGTGTTGCATACCTAGCTACTCGAATGCAAGTGACGGTTTGATAGCGCTGACTCAACTTTAGCCCTGTAGCACATTCTTTGAACTCAACATCTCGAAAGGGTGTACTTACAAAACCCCTATGTGAATGTCAGGTAGCACGGCTTTGGGTACACTTTAGAGGCACGCACTGGCAAATGTCTGCAGCCAGCATGTCAATGAGTTGTGCTATGACGGGGACGCCGTATTTCCCTGACTTCAAATCATAAAACGCCTTGTGCAATTGGTCTTTTACATCGAACAATAGTTAAAAAATGACAACCTATTCATTGCGCCAACTTTGTCGGTCCTTTTTATTCATTAATATTTTGCCCCCACCTCAGTCGTTTGGACTTTCTTGTGGGTCTCAGTAATCGGCGTGATCAGAATTCATAAGTAGTCTACACAAGACCGCTGAGGAAGCAATCATTGAATAATTATTTGATTTTGATTCTTTTGCTACAGGATTTAATATACAAGTAACAAAAAACAAAACGTTCTGACCCTCCGGTATGAAGAGAAAGAGAACTCGGAATGACTTCCAAATTATAGCACCGAGCTGGAGAGGTATCGGAATGATCAAACATCGGAGCAGAGGCATTTTGAGCCGAGGGAACGTTTAGACGACAGAACATAAGGGCAAGGGAATATTGGACATGAAAAACAACGATAGCTTACTTCGGATCGTTGGGACAGGTGAACATCAGTTGGGGGAATTGTGGGTAACGAGAATACGGGTAATTACAAGTATCGGTGGTATGGACCCGGAAAAAGGCTAGAAAACATTTCTGAAAAAAGGGAAAAAATACCTTAAAACTGAAGTTCAAATGAAATTTTGCTATGTCAATGAAATACATTTTGGGAGTTTTCGCCATATTGTATTTTGAAGAAGTTGCTGAAGGGTTGTGGTATCAACATAAGCCAATTTCATGCAAACTTTAGAACTCTGAAAAGGTCAGCATGAATGTTCAAAAATTATTAAATCTACCTTTCTGGAGAGCACATATTTTTACTATCACGTAAAATTAAACAAATGTGATATATATTAAATGTGTGAGTGTGTGCGTGCATGTGTATGTGTGTGTGTGTGTGTGTGTGTGTGTGTGTGTGTGTGTGTGTGTGAGGGTAAAAAGAAACACAGTTCTTCATTCGACTGCATACCACGGTAAAATACTTTATGAATGCAAACACAATGTACCGTTTCACATAGCTTGGTCTGATGTAGTATTATATGTTTTAGGATATCGTACAAACTGAGCTGAAAATCAAATTATGACTCCACTTAATGGGTGAAGCAATGATTCAATTGATTTAAATTTAATCTAACTGACAAAATCATAATATAAAATACATAATAATTGATCAATAAACAACCTTTGACAACAATATTTGGCGACACAAATAAGATGTCCACGTGTTCATTTCATCAGGTTCTTTTTGGAAAGCAAGACGATCTGCAACACTAGGTACATGTTATTTTCCAGAGGTTGTCGAAATGAAACGATATAAGAAAATGCGATTTCTGTGCAGAGCTAGAGCTTTGTAATGCTAGCAGGATATTTTAAATTTGATATATGCAAGTGTTTTTCAAAAAGCCACAGCTTATGCGGTTCGAACACATCAGACAAACAATGCTATTTTCATGAAGAGTATGCCTATTTATAAAGGATATATTGCACTCATTGTGACTGTTCTCGTCAAAGGTCGCGTTCTGTGGACTTATTAAGCAATCTATTAATTATCAGATTAAGAATCATCATCTGATTTAGATAACAGCTGCAGATTGTGACTTTATGGCTTAGTACAATTTTGTTATGCATTCTCCAATACTAAAATGGCTACACACCGGGTTCGACATACTGACTGAAGCTTTTTGAAGGTTGGACATTGAAGACGAGCGAAGAAAGGAATGATTTCTAGCGGCCATTGGTCTTATGAATCATTTGTCCCGCGGTCGGGCCAGTTTTCATCAGATTTCTCAGATAGTGTGCGCACCAGCAGTGCATCAACCAGCACTGATGGTGATGAGGAAAGAAATTCCGACTCTCCTGAGCTATGGTCTGACTCGTTTAGTAAGAGTGCACCGTCTGATGTCAGTGAATACCAACGATATTATGGGAAAAGCGTTTTCTGTCTGCTATCGCTCGTGGTAGCTTTTGAACACTTGGCCTATTTCAACATTTTTCACGTATTGGTGTTTGAATTACGACATGATAATCACTTCGTTGACAAATTACCAAAGTATGCGATAGGATTTATTGGTAAGTTCATGATGTTCCGCACAAAAAGTAGAATGTGTCATCTAGTGTCGATTTGAGTAAGTCTACTTAATTGTCGTGTCTTGGAACAGAAGAAACTCATTTGCTTGGCAACTAATCTCAAGTCGTGTGACTGAATAAACTAAAGTATTTCATTGGGATGTATGTCGAACATAAATGCTGTTTCATTTTCTTTGACAGGAATATGCTATTTTCTTCCAATATTCGCTGGTCTTTTGATAAGTGGATTCACCGGCAGATACAAAGCTGTTATCGCAGGATTTTTGACCTATCTAGCAGGTATAGTTTTGGGCATATAGTCGTCAAGGATAGAACGAGAATCTTGGGACAAAAGATAATCTCTTTTTTCTTGTCTCCAGGGTAGTGACAGAGGCGTAATCGTGAAAACACGCCGATTTCTAGAAAAATTAAAGCTGCATTTGTCTTGTTTGGTGAGGTAAACAACGAAAATTGAATTTGGTATTTTACTTTCAAAATGTTCCTTATTACGACAGGACTTCTTTTCGGAATGAGCGTACAGAATCCCAACCGGCTAAAAACGCATCGGAAACTCGGTCATTTTATCATGATTGGGATTGCCGGCAATCCTGAAATTCGAAAACGCATTGGCTATTGCATTCAAAAATAGACAAGTCACGTGACAAAACAATGAGAATTTCCGTGAATACATACCTGTAAGACTGCTGACCCCTGTTACTGAGTCGTGGCATTTTGTTTACGTGATAAGATTATGTTGGGTTGAATGACCGAAAACTGACAACTCGTGCGCAACGTTTAGAACTTAACTCAAGTAGTTACCAACTCAATGCATAGTTAATAACTCGAAACTAACGTTTAAATGACACCTAAACATACAGGGCGAACTGTAGTTTTAAATTTCTATTTAAAAGATCATATTAGCAAGTCCGGAACACCTCGGAGGTGACCGTTATCAACGCAAACAGGAAATTTAGGCTTAGAGTCAGTCATTATCCAGCGTCATAGCCACGTACGTGACTTGCAGTCTGAATCAAGTCCACTCACCATGCACAGATAAAGTTCATCTCCGAGGGGAAGTTCGGAAGCTACGCCAGAAAATATGACCCAATGTATTCCAGATGTCACAGAAGTCTTGTCACAACCGGATCATCTCGCGTATTTTCGTGGTCTTGCAAATTGAGTCCGGCGAATATCCGAACACTGTGTCAGTGTAACATTTGAACGCATGGCCATGTGAAATTATTGCTTTGTGTATTTAGTTGATTCCTAGCTGAGGTAAAACGACAGGAGTTGAATTATATGTATAGAGCAACATGACTCATTTGATTTGGTCAGTTCCATAATGAACCGCGTTCATTGCAGAGGCCACCCTACCAATAGGGCTCACGCACCAGCCCCTGAACATGACTCACGGTCCTCGGTGTAAACCGTAAACCCAGCTCGTTGACTCACCAACATAGCCCGCACACGTAGGGCATACGCAGCAAAACACTCACTGAATCACATGGTTGAGAAACACGTGCACTACTCAGAGAGGATTCTTGGCTCGCGCAAATGTGCCGGAGCCGTGCTTCAGGTCCAGGAGCCGTGCATTTTGAATGTAACCAGTCGTGTTTTGCAAGTGAGGGACCGTGCTTGTGGGCAGTTTACAGGTTCGTGTGCCGTGCTCAAGAGCGCAGAGCCTATCGCTCATAGGAGCTGCGTGAGCCGTGTTGTTCTGATAGTCGCCTGAATCACGTGAAGCAACTCCTACGCTAACACTTGAAGTTTCGTTACCTCAAACGCCCGTCCTAATCGATTCACAAATTAATACGCGTGGCTTAGCCTCTCTGCTGACGAAAACTCATACTCGCTAATTTCTCTTATAATTTATCTATTTTGAAAGTTCGAAAGCCGTTGATGTTTATTTTTCAATTTTAAAAACAACCACGTGACTTGTTTGCCTTACGCATTGTTCGTTTTTTGACTTTGACTCGCACACTGAACAGGCACGTTAACTGGTTTACGACCGCAATTATCTCATCCAATCAGCCAACCTCATGAAGACTAGCTCACATCAATCTGTGACGGCGCCATCAAGCCTTTGATGTGCCGATTAATTCGCTGGATACTCTGGAGTGAACAGTGCACGCTTTCTCGTCCACTTGCGTGGAAATCCTGCTTAATGAATCTGATGTTATTGTTAATCCCATTAGACAAAATAAGTAAGAATTGTAAAACATTTCTTCCATTTTCGAACTGATGAACTTGTACACTGTTACAGGCACTATCTCACTATGCGCCGTCTACCCTCCTACAACAAGCCAACTCGTCCGTCCCCATCTTCCACTCAACCGCACATGGAGAATGGTAATTTCCTCATTAATGACCACCACATTAATTATCAAAACATTTAAAAACAGAATGAAACCAGGGGCGGATCCAGGATTTTGAGTTGGGGGGGGCGCCCAGCCTAAAATGTAGGGATGCAGGGGTCTCGAAGTTTTGGGTTTGTGGACCTTATTACTAAAAAAAAACGGTAAACGGGGTTTGTTCAAAGCCTATGCATTGTGCATTCGCCCCCCAAGCCCCCCTGGGTGCGCGTATATGCTAGTCAGCAATTCGCACCCGAACTGCCAAATGGTATCTGGGAGAATTTTAGGGGAGGGGCATGGTCCCCTTGGCCCCCCTAAATCCACCACTGGAAACAATTAGCCTAAAAAACAACAAATCATGTTGTAGCTGTTTGACGTTCCATCGTTTCTGCAGCAAGTTTCCAATCCTCTGAAGCTGATGTTCGCTAGAACTGTCAATAGACCTTATTCACGCGGCAGACATTAAAATCCAAAGTGAGGCTCACTGCGATAAACAAAGCTGAAGTTGACATTGCGTGAGTTAAATGGCCGGTCTTTAGAGTCCTACCTGGATATTAAATCTTAAAAATTTGTCGATAATTAACCTCAGAGACGTAGAAAAATACATTAGAGAACAAGTCAATGCATCAAAAAGTTGTCTGACGAAAGGGTATAAGTTTTTTTCGGAAACTAGGTTCGAAACATGAAAAGCAGATATGACCAAACTACGGCGATCGTAGTGTTACGGATTAGGTATTATGCTGAATGCAGGTTACGTTTCTTCTTGTAAATTGTTGATAAAAATGCTTTTTACAAGTCATATGCTTGTATTGTTGACGAGTTGAAGATGTATTCGACAGTGGTGGCTTATAGCATTTTGCTGTCATGTGAAATTAGTCACATCAGGTTTAATTTGTTGATCAACAATGTTAACATCAAGCATAGCCTAGGTCCTGGTGAGGTAGAGACTACCGGGATTAACAGTTGATTTGTCATTCATCTGAAAGAATATCTGATGTTATTAAATATATTTTTATCAAAATAAAAAACCAGGCTCGTAAATAAAGATTTGACCATTTTTAAAATTGAAAAAAATTAAAAACTAGCACAGCCGAGCAATCGCTTTCGCATTATATGCAGGTTCTCATTCACTCCCTTGCACACATTTACAAGTCTGAATTAATTATTTGACCATCAATTATGCTATCCTGGCTTTAATAATTCTGACGTCTATTTCATATGTTAGGTTTCAACTATCAATCTGGACCAGTGAATTTTAAAATCAAAACACCTAATTCGTTCGTCCAAAGGATAACCTCGTTTTAGAGCTCAATTTCAGTTAGTAAGAAAAGTTATCATGTTTCTTCAGGGGCCATGTTCATCCAAGGGGAAAGGTGCCTGTACCTTTTTTCGCCGAGTGCGGGGCAAAATCTACCTCTCGATCAGCATCCCCGTCCTGTTGCAAGGTCTCACAGGCTCTGTCTCAAGTAATATTTTGTGCTTTTTCAAATTGTCACCTGTGTGGTTACAGGGGATTTGAACTTCGGAGAGAAGTTTTCATTCACTAGGGGAGTTTTTAGGCCTCGTAGAGGGAATTTCGGGGGATTTTTCAATATTTTTGAGAGGGCAATAGGGCCAATATCCGGTCCCAAAATCGAGGAATTGAGGGCCCTGTCCTTTTTTGGGAAGAAAAATGCATCATGTTTCAACCCCTAGTCATGAACACAGCATGGCTGGCCGAAGATTCTCCGGTCGTTGCTATGATGCTCGGCAACCGAGGTGCGATAAAATATAATCTAACTTTTCGAGAACATTTATAAATTTTACACGGCCATATTTTCCTTCGTCGAGGCGTATGACAAGGACCGAACGTACGCTTCCGAATCTCAACGTCTTTAGGATCGTAAATAGACAGTTGAGTGCCCGTAGTTTTTCTAGCCGTTTCGAGCAACGCGGACTACAACCAGTATATGCCAATAAGCCAACGGAGCTATCGTAGCGAGCCTCGTTTTGGAACGCGCCTCCTGTCGGCGTGAATTGGGTCTATAAACCTCCATCAGAATGCTTGTATAATGTAGTGGTAAAATGAACTCCATTTTCATATACGGTTCAAGTTTTTATTACCTATGTGATTTTGTAATTCCAATTTCGCTAGGTATCCATATTGGTGAAAGATGATTCTACATTATCCGAAATGCAGGTCCTGTAATGGTGATAAGATATCTATCTTTTGGTAAATGTGGGCCCCAATTTGTACTGGATGTTGCAACGCTACACGCGAAACGTAACGAGTTCTGTGACGCGGTCATTGTTGCACATGAGAAAGACAGGTACAAAAAACGACTCGCATGTAGATCTCCGATCCCAAAGAAAACCACCCGATACTTACTTAGTGTCTATCTCGTATTCCAGGAATTTCTTCCCATCCCTCTGGTCGTCACGTCATTTGGAGGAGCTTTGTGCAAAACTGCCCTTTACCCGTTCTTTGTGTACCACGCCACGTACATAAGAATTGACTTTCAACAATTCATAGAGCTGTTTTTTGCTTGGTGAGTCTACCTTTCAGACTTTTCATTTGTTGTCATACATAAGTTTACAAACAGACACTGATGGAGAATCTCGCGAGAGAGCACCTATAGTTCACGACAGCCGGTACGAGGAAATTAACTGAACATTTTGACAGTGCATTTTGTTATTTTCAGGTTATGCATACTTTTTCCGTTTGGCGACCTAACGACCTTCATTACCTGTGAGCTTGTGTCGAAAAACTTTAGGGTGCAACCATCGCCAGAGGTCGCCACAGGATGTGTCCTTCTGGCGCTCATTCTGTTCATTGCTGGGACAAAACTTTATCGCACCCAAGAAACCAAGCGTAAGTGTTATCCAGATATACAAAATTAACTACCCATAAAGCAAGTGTGCCACTCTATATGTTTTCGCACCTAATTTCCAGTAAATTCAGAGCATGAACGTAATTCATACCTGTATTTATTCAACAGGGAATTCTTGACAATTTGAAATATCTTAGGAAAGTGAGTGAACACGGTTTTATCAAAATTTGCTAGTCTGTAAACGAAAGTCACAAAACAACTGATTAAAGCAGTGCGGGCTTCCGAGTTAAGAAACACGGCTCAAATGTAAAGTGTTAAAGGAGAATGCCACCCGATTTAATTAGTCTTTTTACCGTCTTGATCGGTCTATATTCACATCGCCTCTTATACAGTAGACCTCACCTTGCCGAGAGGTGTCGCGTTAACCTGTGAGGAAGGTGAGAAACGACGCAGCGACGTCAGTGGTTCGTCTGCAATGTGAATGCCGCTATATTGCGGTGCATCGTTCCCGCCTGTTCGAACTATGAAGCTGCGAAGAAAGGGGGTATATCGTTTTTTCGACTTGCTCGAGAGCCCGAAATGCTTAGGAAGTGGCTCGCGGTATCGAAGAATGAAAGGTACGTTGTTAATAGCAAGTATGAGGCCTTAAAACATCTCCGTGGCTGTGGCCGGCATTTCGTCGACATTGATTTCTCTGACGAATTCCGGCTTACCAAAGAACTATCCATACGTTCAGTTGCCTGTGCATGTTCACGGCGCCTCTCTAGTATTTCTTGATCAGTGTATTCCGGTTCGAACTGATAGCCTGTGAAACCTAACGATCCGACCCATGAAATCTTAGTCGGATGAGCTCTTGACTAAGTCGGGATTCAGTTGGTGCCGGGCTAGTTGCCATGTAGACGTTTATTTTTCTGAGTTATATGAAACTGAAACAACGTCTGTCTCATTAGATATAATTTGTAATGCCTTGGAGTGCTCGTGAATGCAAATGTTTTGAGAAGCCAGCAATAAATAAACCACTGCGTTACCGGCTTTTGATGCCGGCTACAAAGGTATTTGACCGGCACCGAGGCCGTGTGAGCGCATGCTAATTCAGTGTTTGCTGACGGAAAGCTGTTGTGAAACAATTACTCGATTTATATGCCATGGTCACATGTTAGGGCAATCTTTATTTAGAAATATTAATCCATTTTTCAAATCATTGTTACTGTACAACCTTTGCCCTGACGTTCTGTGGATGGGGAACCTGAATTCGCGGCCCCCGTCAAGTAAGTAGATTTTCAGTTTCGTGACTATTTCACATACTATTACGAGCACATTATTTCTTTGGCTCACTATAGCCTTTTCGTGACTGGAGGTTTGGTTTCCAATTCAAGCTGGTTGATAATCGTGCCAGTCCCGGCGGCCGCAACGGGCCTGATCGGGTTCCGAGCCACTGGCTGGGATAACGAGTCAGTCCGGCCGCGACGGGCCTGATCGGGTTCCGAGCCACTGGCCAGGATAACAAGCGTTTCGTGTATTTAGAGCTAAAAAAATCACAAGCATAAACAACACAGATCTAGGTTCTCCTGTCTTTATTTCACGGAAGAATATTTCGAATTTATCTCCGAACAGACCCTAAACTCTTGCTACGGACCTTGGTAAATTGGTCTGCCGAACTTTGTAGGCGTACGGTGTGTCCAAATACCAGTAAATCCGTAACAGCGAAATAAAATAAAACAACACGTTTTTATAAGAACTCGGTGTATTTTTAAGGGTTATACACCGAAGTTTGATGATTTATTGGTGTTTAACGATGAATTCAAGCGATAAGCTGACACCAGTAACCCGTGTTGTGAACTGCTGAACAGTCTGCTTGTGAAACCAATTACGTCATTGGATAATTTCTACACCTCCGTCTGCCGTCAGATGTCAGGTAACGCAACCGAACGTGCCGTTGTCGAGTAGAACTACTCGATCTAACTTGTTTTTTGGGTGGCATTCTCCTTTAATGAGCCTTTCTGTGGAGTGCTAAAATTTTGTGATTTCCAGTTTAGATCGTGATTAGGAATAAAATGCACCAAAAACATTCAAAACTAAAATCATCTTTCTGGAACAGTGAGACACTCCTTAAACCATCCTCCATTTTGCGACTATGATTTTGTGACTAGTGTTTTTTGGATTAAAACCCTACCCTGTAGCGGTACAGGGCAAAAACTGCTACGTTATATTTTAAAAGATCAGGAATTTCGTCATACTGCACTAAGACTATAAAGTACGTCCATTTTCTCAATTTTTTGAAATTATGAGAGATAATTACTTTTTCGAGTGAAAAGTGAGTCGGTTTCGCCAGTGTGACCAAGGCTTACAAGCCCGTCTTAGCACTGAGAATGGCGGAATGGCTCCACTTTCGTCAGTGAGGCTGGAATGTAGAATTTTGAAATTCTGTTTTTGATTTGCAAAATTGCATTCCAGGCAGTTTTTACCTATAGCTGCGAGTCTATAAATAGAGTCGTTAACCGACAGATTACCTGTTCGCATTAGTGTGGCTAATTCCCAAATGGCGAAGTACATGAAGAAAATAACGTTCTTGCACAAGAGACGCTGTGAAGCGACTGTTCTTAAGGCGAGGACGTATCCTTCCGCCACGAGCGTACTAAGAAGCAGGAAGGGGTGGGGCGTATAAAAGGATGAGACTGGTGTCAGCTGGGCAGGAGTGAAATAGGTGGCAACTGGGGAAGGTTAAAATTGTCTTGTGTCCTGTATTGTACCCTAGTGTGCACTGCTACTTAGCATAATTTTGAACCTAGCGTATACATTTTGACACTGAGCAAACCTAGTACTGTCGAGAAGCATGTCCCCATAACCATCCTTTCCAACTATAAATTATGGACATTCCGTGTTCCCGGAAATATCCGGACCCTTTAATTCCAACGCAATAGAGCATTTTATAAATAAGATTTATTTGTTCATCTTACGTCCGGAACTTGAATATCTTCCAGGATTTGTTATTGTCGGTATTGTTCGCCTCATCAAGTTTAGAGTGTCAAAGATATTTAACAAAGAGTCGACCAGTGAAAGTAATTCCTCGAGCTGCCAGACACCATTATTGACGTCAGTGCGTCGCAGGGTCGATGCGGAGTTTGTCGAGGAAGACAGCGTGATCGCAATTAGGCAGATCTGCCGTGTGCTACCTGTTTACGGGGTGCTATTTCTGTTTTATTTTATTTTACCTCTGGTGAGTTATAATTTTAACCTGCATCGTTGAACAACTGTTCTAGTCTTTCAGAAGAACATTCACCAGTCGATCGCGCAATTGAAAACTAACAATGACCTGTCCGTTACAATCAACAACACTTGACTTAATCTATTTTTAAATCTATAATCGACAAAATTTGCAATCATCTGTGTCACAATCACAGGACACTCATTCACATCTAAGGAGTGCAAAGGAGAACTGGCCAAGGAGCAAAACACTTTAGCGTTTGCTCTGTGCTGTTTTCGTGTCACTTCAGGGTGAATTTGCAGAATTGTTAGGCCTAGAGTAATGCTTCAATTATTTAGAGAAGCACTGCTGTATTTTCAAACACCGAGTCTCTGAAATACTTGCGCTTCACTTTCAGTGGGAAAATATCATGGATAAAGATTCGATGAACTCTACAGCGGAGGACATTGGCGAAGATATAGAAGATGGTATTCAAAAATCCATGTTCTGGGCTCACGTGACTGCAGAGACAGCCCAGATTGTGGTCGTATTTGCACTTTACCTGCTGGTGTTACCTTTGTGTAGACGTCTCTGCAAAGAACCTTCGTTCTATCAGAAATTAGGTAAACACATGGGCCGTGTCATTCGCTTCAAGTATGACTGAAAACCACCTGAAATCAAATAGAAGAGCTGCTGTGCGTGAATTAACTTGGAATCCTGCCTCAAGATCGCGTGTGCATCCATTTGGAATTGAATATTCATTTGGACAATCTGGTGAAATTTTTTATTCATTGTATTAGAATTTTGGTAGTTATTGGTCTCATAATCACCCGTTTACCGTAACTTGTTTCAAAGAATCGGAGGAATATGTGAATGTTTAAATCAATTACTGTTTGGTGAACACGATCGCCAACAGTTGAAAAAGATTGGATAAAATTTGTACCATTTTATCAACACGTAACTTGATTTAGTGCAGTGCATTTTTAATCAACGTGAACGCGATTATTTGCGTGAACTTGTCGAGTTTCCTCGTGCATTCCAAGTTCACGCATGCGTGATTAAGCAAGATTCCAAGCTCACGCACAACAGTGCGACCTGCACCTTTGTCAACGTGCTCGTTGGCGTTTCTTCAATCAGCTTTTCCAGTATCATGATCGTAAACCTTCATCAGCAGGGGCGGATCCAGGATTTTGAGTTCGGGGGCAGGGCAGAGTATTAGCCAGGACTTTGCCTGTCAGATATACGCACCCCCGAACTGCCAATTGGAATCTGGAAGAATTTTAGGGGGGAGGCATGACCCCCTTGCCTCCTCCATAAATCCGCCACTGATCAGCATCTCAATTTCTTCTTTCCCCAGCAGGTTTTTCCAACGTCGTCCTACTTCTAAGCTTGGCAGCGGGTTTAGCGGTTCAGATAATTCAGCGTAGAAATCCAGAGTGGCTCGATACCGTTCAAGGTATATGGTACGAGTTTACCCAATCCTTCATCAACGGAGTTGGGCGCATTATTATCGATGTGAGCAGTGAGTATATTCCTGAACTTCAGGCACTTTCGTGGCGCAGTCAGTGTTGTCGCATGGTTATTTGAATTATCAGTTTAGTGGGCACAGAACAGTTCTCACTGGGTTTTGCTTAGCAAAATACACATCACTGGATTTGTCACCTTTTCTCTACTCTGTAGATAACCGTAATGCAAAGAATGATATGGTGTCACTGAGTCATTTCACGTCAAAAACCCTACAGATGAGCATAGAAACTTTGTGTCTTGGTATTTTTGTTCCTTTCATTCCCACTGAAAAGCAAAGTAGGCCGAGAAAAAGGGGCAAAAAGTAAACAAAATCGGCAATTTTCACTCAAAAACCAATACTTCCCTGCCGATGTACAACATAAACCGACATTAGTTTCTGAAAGCAAATTTCCTACTAATTCCAAAAATGTGGTCCAAAAGTACTATCAACCAACTAGTTCTTTAGCAATTCTGGCTTGTTTAAGGGCCACCTGAAACGGCAGCCAATTTTTCAGTCGCTGTCCAGAAATGCACAACAACAAGGGGCCGCCATCGTGAAAAAGAGTGCTGCTGCAGCCGAGCAAGTGGCGCTTTCTCATTCTCAACATGTTCATAATTACAAAAAAAAAATCCACAATGCCTATCTAAAAACTGCCCCCAAGCCTGGCTTAGCCCTAGATTTAAATATTTTGGCACTGCAAGTTGGCCGCGGTCGCAGCCCAACTGTTCATTGTCACCTGACAGCCGCGACTAGCGCACACAGGAAAGACAATTAGATTACCTACGAGGCGCTCGTGCCTATGAAAGACAGAATGCATTACCTACGAGGCGCTCGTGCCCATGAATGACCTCTCTTTAGAGTATATACACTTATAGGTTTCGATGTCTTTTATAAATTTGTCTTCGGTGACGACCACCTCGACGAAGAGAGTCCTTTGTCACCCAAAGAGAGAAACACTCTGTATAGGAAAAAATTACTGGTGTGAACGAAGACCATTGATTGTATACTCGGGAACCCAATGGTCGTCCGCCTAAGCATAAAACCGACTTGCTGTTGTACTCACCGAATTATTCCACTTCAAAGTTATGATCTGAATAGGATTCGATTTAACTCTCACAGATATACCGCATTCATCGATTCGGAAGTTTTCTTTAATTTGTGCCGAGTTATTTCAAATGTGCACTGCAATCGGCAGCCATTTTATTGTGACACCTAAGGTCGTCATACATGTATGCTGCCCCCTTTTGTAAAAACTGAGAAACATGCAGAAAAAGGCCAACGAAGTAATGAAAATTGCAACAGCCTGTTTTTATTGACATAAACTCGATTTGAAGCTTTGATGTTGAGCTCTGCACTGTGGTTTCCAATAAAAGCCAATTGGACAACATTTCAATGCAGTTTAATGGTGAATGCGTGAGGCAAAAATGTTAAGAACCCAGCGTATCGCATTTGTCTGCGGATTTTTCCTTTGGCCTTCTAGATCCTACTAGTGCCTGGGACAAACAGATACATTGCATAAACAAACCCTGGATCATGTTTTGTGTCCCGTCGGAAGAAAATTTAAATTCGAAAACATCTTCTGAAAACGCACAAAAAAGTGTATTAGTAAAATCTACTGATTTTTAAGTGGTTTTAAAAAACAATCGGTAAACTCACCGATTTTTGTCTCATTACTTTGATACGTGTCTCTTCCGATAAGTTAGTACCTAACGTGCAGACGAGCACTCCAAATTGGAACGCTAAGTCCCGCGTGGTTGCGCTGCACGCGAAACAAGATGGCGGACGACCTTTGGAGCCTGACGACAATAGGTTACCGGACTATAGTGGTTTTGAAGAATCGCAGTGCTCGCATAGCAATGGCTGATTTAGGTTTTGCAAGGGGGCCGAAACATGTGCCATAGTGTGCTCACCGTACCGAATTTCATGTTAAGTTCTATTTCGAAGAAAATGGTGCAACTAGCATGAGTACTTGAGTCTTGCACTAAGTATGCGTTTGGTCCTTCTTTATGTTCAGCGCTCCTACTATTTTTTTGAAGATTCCGCTAACCGTTGCTTGCGAGAAAAGCAAGCATATTTATTCGCGATTATCTTGCCTTCATAGTGCGCCCCTGATTGAGAGTACGCGGAGAAGAAGGGCTGTTTTCAACTAATTGCGATGTTTGTTTGATGACAATTTTAGGTTATTCGTTTGCCTATCTTGAAGCACCCCAAGGTTTAGAAGACGTCTTCATCGGTATGCTATTCTGTACCCGTGGAGTGGGATTTCTCATGGCCTCCGGGCTTACTGGTAAGAAATTAGGTCAATTTTAAAGCACTTATGAGGGAAATATTTAATGGTATGCAAACGATAAGAACTATGAAAGTTGATACGTTTTCAGCTGCAGAGTCGTTGTGCGTGAAACACGTGCACGCCCGTGCAACGACTGTACGTCAATCAAGTCCAATGACTGGATTTCTTTTCAGCAGATCATGACCATGAACGCCACGCTCTTCGATACAATTCGCCATTTTCCGTACTATGTGATGAAATACACATCGTACGGAAATGGACGAACTTGGTCTCTAACGAACTTGATTAACGCGTACGATTAATGCTCTGTGTCGTATATACATCTTGCTTGCTATTCGCAACCTGCTCATAGTTTGCGTGTATGATTTCTACGTTAAGCGACCTGCTAAATACATTTACGTGAATAAGACATGCCGGTGATCAAATAATTCAATAACTTTTCCTTTTCAGATATAAAGCAATTGACACCAAATGTGGCGTACAGGGTCGCGTTGGCCCTGTGTATAATTTTAAATATCATTTTAATTGTGTTTCTATCGCACAAACACAAGAAACAATCAGGAAATATCAGCTCGCGACAGTTAAGGACACAACCTCGGAGTGCGAGCGTGCAAGAAGGGTGCGACACTGAAAGAATTTGTAACATCAACAGACACTCAGAAAGGTCTAACTATCGCTCAGTGGTGAAGTGGGAGACGTAAAGCGTCTTAACAAGTGACTTGATATATTTTGTAGAACAATGTCTGATTTACCGCAGGCCCGAATGTCTTAACTTCTGCGGTCCTGGGGCCTGTTCTAAGAAACTGACTTAAGTTCATTTTTGACAGTTTAATATTTGTCTTAACTTCCAAACTTTGAAACTTCCACATTCGGTAAGTTGGTTAAAATCAACAAAACTTATGTCAAACACTTAAGTCAAACTTAAGATCTCTTTCTTGAATTGGCTTTGAGACAAGTTTAACTTTTGTTTTGAAACTTACAAAAATCTAAGATTTGTCTTAGCTAAGTCAGTTGGAACGGGCCCCAGAATATGTTTTTCAGTAGCTTAGTTCAACACCAGATGGACCCGTGCAAAGGCAAACTTGGTGTCGTAAATTGTAATGGCTTTGCGTAACTAAGCGCACTTTCACCGGGTATTTGTTTGCTTGCTGGGCAATAAAACACTGCAAAGTACATGAGTCTTTTTTAATTTTCTGAAAAAATTATTCGGAAAATGCATAATAAACGCCTAATCCATTTCCAAGATACATAAACAACATGACTTCACTTTTAGTAAGAGCTACGCAAAGCGTTGAAATGTGCCTACGACTGCACCGCAAGCTGTATGCTTCTAGACGTGTTGATTAATGTCTTAAACCATGGAAAGGTCTCATTTTATCTCTAATAGAGACCTACTTGCCAAATTTCATGGAAATCCGTCCAGGAACTCCAAAGAAAGAATTGCCACCATGAGGCACGTCAGAAATCCGATCAGCCCAAAACAAGTTGCCATCTGTTACCAAGTTTATAAAATGCATTATTTCACAAGATCCTACAAGAGGTTTGGGAAAAACAGATGTGGATGAAAAGAAAAATTGCTATTAGGGGCGTTACAACAGCCGGGCACATTTGAAAATCAGCGTCAGTTGTTTTGTTGTTAGAAAAGATCTGCCAATTTCTTTAAAGAAGTCGATGCTAACAATGAATCCGAATCAGAGACTCGGAAACGATAAAATGGCCGCTGGGTGGTGCAGCAAACGTCTAATCCGTCCGAATCCAAACAGGTGTTGTCTCCTTAGTAGAAACTGCCAAATTTCATGAAATTCCTTCAAAGAATTCTGAATACACAACAAAAACTAAAATGGCCGCTAGGTGGCAGAGCGGTGGTCAGATCGCCCAAAAGTCCCCGTCATTATTTATGGCATAAAATTGCCAATTTTCATACAAAGATCCTCCAGGGGTTAAGGAGGTACAGCGGAGGATACAAAAATGCCCCTTGGGGACACCAGAGTAGTCGCATCGGTCTGAAAATCTATGTCAGCCGTGGTCTTACCGGTAGGGACACATCTACCAATGTTAATTATAATGATCCTCAGCCTTGCAGCGGTTTTGAGCCCTGAAGTTACAGAGGTGAATGTAAAAACTAGAAATGGCCACTAGGGGGCACAGCAGTAGCCTGATCCGTCCAAAAGCCGTCACCCTTCGTTTTCACATTCACCAAATTTCTTTAAAATCTTGCTAGAGGTGAAAACGATACAGTTGTGGACGCAAACAAATAACAAATTGCCACTAGGGGGTCAACACAGCAGTTGGGCTTGCCTGAAAATATACGTCAGCAGTAGTGTTCTTGACAGGAAAGGAAACCTATTTGGTAAATTTCATGAAAATCCATTAGAACTCCGGAAATACAAAGGCAAACGTAAAAAAACTAACTCTACCACTAGAGGCACAACGGCAGTCGCACTGATCCGAAACTCCTTATGTATCGCCAGTGAGTTTCATATAACACATCTGCCAAATCTCAGTCTTGAGATCCTACAAGGCGTTTACGAGATACAATAGAGAACGCCGGACGCCCGGGGCAGAGACGACAGCAATATGCAGAAGAAGAAGTTTAATTTGTACACGGCATATATAAACGATATACGCTGATATGAGGTGGTGAAACAAAGGCAGGCGCCGCTACAAGTTGACCACCTAAACACAATACAATACAAGGAAAAAAATCTAATTTTATCTAATCTAAGTTAATCTCAGCATGTCTAATCTAAACTAACGTATCCAATCAAATCAAACAAATGCAAACTTAAAGGTGACAATTAACGTATGAGAACAAACCACACAATCAGGTGAAGTACAAACAGCATGGTCGTCGTCTGGCGGTTTCTTGGAATTTTTGAAATCACAAATCGTGAAGAAGGTTCATTCAAGGCTTAAGACAAACACGAATTTTACACGATGGAGGCTTTTTGGTTTCCTCGTTATAAAAGAACTACATTAAAATCTTTAAAGAGAATTCATACCAAAATCAGAAACTATCTCACAGCAGCTCACGAAGACAAGTTTGGAAAATCCCCGTATGTCCGGAGGTCCGTAATAATGCATGCAGATCAGCAACTCTCCAAGTTGTCTTATGATGTTCACTCACGACTATATCTCCTGCAAAACAATAAACTGTGGTATTTTTAACATAGGGGCCATTTTGCGTAATTTTTTTAAGCGGTATTGGTACTGGCTTTTTTCAGTAAGTTAAAACCTATGAACATCTGACACAGAGCTGTATGTAAGATTCATGTTGTTATTGACATAAAACGCTCTTTATTTGTCGCCCGTTGTTTTCTCTGGTAGTGCTGTTATTTTTTGAGAATGCTTCTTAACTCATACAGTCACTTCGAGTGACTACGAAACAAGCAATAACCAAGGCACACAGGTGGCAGCACTGCTTCTAGTAACGTCCTTCTTCGAAGTTTTCGTCCCCGACAAATGCCGTTCCCAAGGCCACGATGATAGAGTCACCCACGTTTTCCGTCTCATGGTACCACTTGCCGGCGTGAAACACCACTGAAACAATTGACGATCATACATTCCACTTTACAGAACACTGAAACAATTGACGACCACACACTACAGATTAACTATTTCTGAATATAATGTTTTCGATTTGCGAACAGCAATTGCATCTTCACTTCTTGTGTTATTTCTTATCATGAAATAAAAAAAAATTGTCTAATAATAACTATTCCTTAAAAATAATAATTAAAACCGACTTTAGCAAAAGCTTAACGTATCTGAGAATGTATACGTAGATAATCTGTATCAAATATTTCTTGGCTATGATATTCTATTAGGAATATGGCTAAACCCTTGTGCGACAATTGTTACGTGGGAACATAAGACCAAATTTCTGATTTAAACAAGTAATCTTAAGTCGCTTTTCATGAAGCAGAAACCTGCTTCCCGTTCAGTAACGCTAGGACCTCACTAAAAAGCAAGACTGCGAGATTACGTTAGATATTGAATAAGAACACGTGACTTTGGCTAGATTTTAGTTAGGTCCTAGCGTTACTGAACGCACGTCTGGTTTAAAAATAAGCCGGGGTACATTTACATACTGCAACCTACGTACAAATGTTGGGAAGTAAAAGTTACAGAAGTAGGGGAGCGGTGCACTGAAGCTGCCTGGGACAGAATGATGAAAATTTCAAATCGGGTAGCTTTGCAAGGTATTCGTGAGTGCAGCTACCAAGTCAGACCGCGACTTACATGTGTCCCCAGGGTTCATGATGACTTCTACTTCATCGTACGGACATTCGAAATAGCATTCAGGTGGTGCCTGAAACCTGTACAACTTTCGTCCGTGCACTTGGGTTTGCCATTGTGGCTGGAAACGAGGGTCGATCTGGAAATAATTAATATTCTGCAGTTACGTCACTTCCGTCCAGGTGACGGACGCATAAAGTATTCATAAAAGCTTTTACAACGTTGCTTACTTTCGACAATGTTACAGTACTGCCTCAATAACAGCTCTTTTGGCTTTATTTAGACCTAGATCCAGCCAAACTGTTTGTTTCTTTGAAGAGAATATACAAAACGTACCGGGAGTGTCGAACATGAAGTAATATCGCACGAGACATTATATTCCGCGTCTCTACCACGACCGAACTTAGGTCGACTACGCGGAATAATGTCGAGTGGGATATTACTTCATGTACGCCAACCGAGGTACGATTTATCCCATACGCTTTGAATTCCTAGGTTTCTTTCATTTTTCGGTAGAGTTTTTTAAATACTTCACTCAGACTGTTCACGTGGAGGATCACTTCCTATATGTGTGCACTTACGTTAGGTTGCAAGTTTTCTCTAGTAAAAGAAACAGTTTTAAATGTAACGATTTATTACTTGAAAAGAGATAGCAAAGATGAAAATAATGGTAACTGTGCATTGAAATTGTAACATCTCCTGAAAATAGTTAAATAACAACAATATTTGATATTGTAGTTACCGATGAATCGGCGCCTGAGTTGCAGAGGACATAATATTTAGCAATCATTGAAAACTGAGACAGAAGTGTCATATAATTAACAGTTTTGTACCAGATGTCACGTTTAGGGCCTGATTGCATGTCGAGTGTTATTTATACTGCTGAAACTGTATTACTTTAAACTATATTCGGAAAGTTTGATGATCGAACCGGCTGAAAACGCCAAGTCGACATTGACCTACCTTTTGAGCTTTCCAGGTCAGAGGTCAGTGTTGAAGTAGTGCGGGAGGTGAATACAGAAAACATTATTACATGGCCGTATTGCACTCGACAGATTCAACGCGTATGGGATAAATCATTGTAATAATTCATTGACACTTAGATCTGTGCCCGGGATCTAACCGTCGTACTCCAAATCGGACTCGACATTATTTTTGACATTTTCCGCTCTACAATTTGATACAGGCGCAACTGAGATCTGTGTTTACATGTCTGTGCTAGATCATATTATGATTAACTTGATGTCGAAACATTAAAATTCTAAAACGTTAACATACCCCCAGAAATCGTTGTAGCTCAAATCTGGGGGTCAACACATAGAAACTTGAGCACGGAATACGGTAAGCTTATTTTGAGTAGGAAGGAAACTGTCCTGAATAATTTCACATTCGATTTCGAATACAAAGGGACCCTTTTGCCCTAGCCCACACAAAACGGATTGTCTGTCCATTCTTAAAAACTTCTTTTTTCTACCGGTAACCATTCCGTAGTGTTTTTTTTTTTAATTTGGCCATCCACCATTAAACTCTGACCATGCATAACTTTTGTTGCGCTCATTGGATTCCATGACAGCGTTTTCGAAGAGTTAGCCTAGAGTTTCCTTCAGTAGGAAGATCATGCAGTGAAATATCGCCATGCATTACAAGCGAAGCACACGATCACACGTCTCCTCCACGTTTAAGTTGCCGTCATTTCTGCAACCTAGTCATTCAGTCAGCTATTTAGAAGTGCTTGGAAAAAGTGTAGACTCCTTTCACAAGCGTGAGGCTGGGGATGTGACATAATAGATCTACCCTGTCTTATAGTCTGATGCCATGAGCTGACAAAGCAAGGTCAATGCATCCGGCCAAACATTTCTTACCATTTCATGGGCACCACAGTCCAACTTACGTGCATCTCAAAACCATGACCAGGGCTCCCCATGTAGATCCAGAAAGTCCGTGAGAAGTCTGTATCTTGTGGCAGGAATGTTGGTTTGAAGTACTTGTTCAACTCTTCTGTAACGTATCGATCACAGTTGGCCCTAGTGAGAAATTAGAGAGTTAAAGAAAAGTTATCTATTTTTCTGTCTCCCCAAAGATACACTGTCGTTTAGAGTATGAGCGCGTATTTAGTCCCACGCGCCTGTATCCAAAATGATGCGTCTTCTCAAAGAAAGCGTTTCACATGTTGCCGTTTGCGGCTAAGTTTCTCTTACAAGCGTAGGTAGATGTCCCTTCTAAAGACGCATACCGTGCTGCGTAAATAGGTACATGCATTATCCGTGACAAAAAACGGCCGCTTAATCTTGCCCACGCGACTTGGTTTGACAGTTTTTTTAATTTTCTAGATCTATACTCAGATAAGGTCGCGTCATGTTTGGCTCACTTTTTGTAGCAATTACGGGTAACAATTCAGGTCAATGACATAACTGTTGAAAAGTTGGTTTTAATGGTTTCAAATTGCAATGAACAAAAATAGTAGGCCTACAATGCTGAATAGTGCAAAGTGTTTGGAAGGAAATTTTACCCGGTAAAAGCAGTGAAAATGCCAACGGTTCTCATCTAGAAGACAAATAATAAGTTCTAAAACTTAGTTGCAGATTAAATACATGAGCGTGCAGTACGCACA
The DNA here is from genome assembly GCA_002633005.1 of Phoronis australis. NCBI lineage: Eukaryota > Metazoa > Phoronida > Phoronidae > Phoronis > Phoronis australis. The sequence continues at coordinate 55,577 of NMRA01000152.1, forward strand.
GGCGTATTATGCGAGTCTTTATCGTTCGCAAAATTCTTCATTGCATTTATCGAGCCAAATAACTGATAATATTAAAAATGGTGTTTACCTGCAAAACCTCAAACATGATTGTACTGGAGTGGTTTTCTTTAATAGGCGCATGTGCTTATTCACGGATACAGGCTTCAATTGTAGGCACTTGAGTCAAAATTTTTGCATCCCTTCACACCCCGGACTCACTCTTCTGAGATGGTTAGTTGAACAGATATATTAAAATTTCCGCTATTAATATGGTGCGTGTTCATTTTTATACAAAACATCGTTTTAGAATCAATAGATCTTTCGTCAGGTTGTAAATAACTTTTTATCGAGTCACTCGTATATTCAATTCCTTTTAATGAACTCAATGCCAATTGGACGACAATTCAATATTATTACCCGTACAACAAGTCAATCCACACTCGTCAATTCCATACCGTGAACTCAATGCTGTTTTGTATATTTCTAGATAATCCTGTTTTGTGAAGTCAGTGGTGTTGATTAGATTCTCATTGTTTCGTCTATCCTATCGTGTTGTGAATAAATCCCGTTTCATGAATTCAATCCAGTTTCATAGATTTTGTTTCGGCAATCCTGGCGGCCTGACGACGCAACTAATATATCGCACGGGCGATAGGTGGAGATGTCGACGGCAAGATTATTCTCTCTTGAAATTAACATTTTAAGAACATTAGGGATGCAAGTGATCTTAGTGACCATGTTCACAGTGATACTGTTTGCCTGAACGCTTGGCCTGACGTAACATGCAGACAACCGGGAAAATCAAACGCATACGCACATGCGACACAAGGGTTTCGTCCATAGTCCGCTAGGATTGACGAAACAGAATCGACGGAACTGGATTCAATTCAAGAAACGGGATTGAAATTCATAACACGACAGGATAGACGAAACAATCGATTAAACACCATTGAATTCACAAAACAGGTCACACAAAACAGTATTGACTTCACGATATGGAATCGTCGAGTGTGGATTGAATTGATGTAGTAGCATTGAATGCGCAAGATAGGATTGAATTGTTGTACAACTGACACTGAGTTCATCAAAGGATATTTTTTGCATAAATGGCAGCCCATATCAGAGCTTTGTGCGGCCAAGCAATAGACAAATGAAGATCATACTAAGATACTTATAGATGTCATACGTGATTTGGAGCTAGTTTGCAGTAGAGGTAGAAAATGTCATGTTTTGATGGCAGAACAACTGAGATTATTTGCAAACCCCAATTAAACTTAACCGCTATTTATAGGTCTTGCCTTGAATGTACAAGCACACGGAAGACGAGAAACACACTCGTGAGAATTTTGTATACATAGTTAGGATAAAAAGCACCACAGGTAAACGGTATTGATATTTGTTCCATGTTCCTTTGGTCAATTTATTCAACGAAATGAAGTTACATGTTGCTGTATGACAGATTTACATAATTTATGCAAATCATGGTTACCATTATTTGTTCGTCACTGCCTTACGGGACACATCATGTTAAATATTTAATATCTGCACCCATGTTTTCGTGATCACTGGATTTATTGAAATCGGTTTGCAGGTCCTTACACCACCAATTAGCATACGTTATTAAAATATACATATACGGGCCGACATTATTAAGTTCGAAGTTCGAATGTTTCCTCTTACAGATACAGTTGCTGCACATACAAATTACTTACTTGAATCAATTGCAATTAATTACAAGGTATTCTTGTAATTTGTGCTTGTTTTTTTCATTGTGGACAGTGCTCAGCTAATTACTTGGTATCAGGTAAAAAGGGGTGGAAACACTTTCCGTGTAAGCGTCTCTTTTCCAGTTACCATATCCTAAACTCCAGTATCGGACAAGCAGTAATCAAATTGCGGTGCTAATCCCAGTCGCAGGATCTCTAAACTCGACACAGGCACCTAAAATTCTCCATACATGACACGGAGATCAAATTCCGTGGACCAGATTCCAAAGTCATGCCTTCGAATTGTAGCTGTGAATTAGAGGTACGGCTATGGAATATAGTCCTTGATGATGCACTTTGGTCATCAGGTAAGGAGCCGAACCTTTTCGGTTCGCGTGTGGAGTTCAGGGAAGTAAATCTGGGGATTTGTACTGACCACGTGCGCGTTTGGTGTCTTCTGGTCCGTAAGAGGAGCTTTATGGAATTGCGATTGCATTTTAGAGGTGCTGTCGTGGAATTGTTTCCACCCCGTGGAATGTAAGCGAAGCCATTATATGACATATAGTTCACTTGCAATAGTCAAGTGGAGGTACCAGTGGCGGATCCAGGATTTTGAGTTGGGGGGGCATACCCTCTGACACATCGCGACCTATACTGAAAAGTGGCCCTGTGGAAACATAATGAACGACACACGTGTGTGGGATTCGATGCGCATGCTTGGTCGGAAGTTTATCGATCATATCGCCAACACGTACTTGCGAACGCCTTCTATGCATTGTACTTCTTTGGGCTTAAGCCATGGGATCGGGGTTCCCTTGATTATGTTCATTTCGATCACTGCCCGTTTTAATAAATTGCAACTATTCTAGTCAATGGTGGTCGCCAAACTAGGTAACCTAGCAAACTGAAGTGGTTTACCAGATTTCAACTAATGGGAATGACTGAATGTTATGAAGTCGATTTCACATGATAAACAACATTCCACAGTGCTACCTTTCGTAGGGGGGCCAGAGAAGAGTATTAGCCAGGATTTTGCCAGTCAAACATTCACATCCCCGAACTGCCAAATGGAGTATGGGAGAGTTTTAGGGGCGACAAAGGCACCTTGGCCCCCCTCTAAATCCGTTACTGGGTACAAGCAATGACTTGTGGATGCATGGTTTGATCGCTTGTGAATTGTATGAATTTTATTATATGCAAGGAAAGTGGATCCCCTCGGGTATTTAAGATGAAGTTTTTCGATATGTTCCGTGGGTGGCACTGGTGAATTCTGCATTTCCGCGTTGAACATCACGCCAGTGATCATAGTCTTCAACACCTCTCGTGATGATCTCATTTTATTGTCCATCTCACCAGATATTATTATGTTTTACATTTTGTGTTTTATTCTCCTCCCTGCTTTCTGTACTTTTGTTTTGTAAAAATAAATGAGCTTATTTCGCCAACCGTGCCTGACAAGTCATTCCACAGAAAAAATCGAAATACCATTTTGATCAGTGTTTGCATGTGCGAACCTAGGAGGGATCTGGGGCTCGAATGAACCCTCTCCAATTTGGCGAAGTGGGCAAAAAGGTACACCTCAGTGGAACAAAACCTCCGAAAAAAGTAGAAAACAAAACAAAAGCCCACTACAAAAGCAGGAATTACCAAAATTCGGCGAATGCACAATTCATAGCTATGAACGTACCCCGCTTTGAATCTTAGTAAAAGATCCACTTTCACAAAAATTCGAGGCCCCCATTTTTTTATTAGGCTGGGTTTGTACAAAACTGAACACTTTATCAAGAAGAATTGTAAACCTGTGCATGTGCACTCACTCAAAGGTTATGTCACAATGTTGTATTTACCTCAAATTGTAAGTGCCCGCCAGATCAGGTACTTACCATCCGACATACCAACTGCTCGGATCTTCTCCCCCGGGGGAGTTCACCTCCTCGGCTTTCATGTCCAAAAGCTCCTGCACAGTGGTAGCTTTAGTCAAGTACCTTTCAAACTCACACAATGGATGATCGTTCTTTGCGGAAGCACTTGAATTTCCATATAACTTCCTAAAGTATTCAAAATCGAAAACAATCCCAGTGGCGGAAATGTTGAAAGCTCCCTCGATCAACACAGGTCGTGAATGCTTGACATATTTTTCCAGGACTTCTTCTGGGCGTATGGTTGCCGGGACCCGGTCGATGCTCGTGAAGTTCCTGCACATATCGCAGGCCACAGAGGGTCGCACGGAGCTCAGCATATACGTATTGATCCTCACGAAACAGTCGCTAATACTCATGTTCTGAGCAGTGATGCTGCTGCCGTATTGGAACATAATTTTTCTAGAAACAGGCCAATGGAAATAGAAGCACGAGTAGCAGAAACATCCGAATGTCGCTATCGCCAGCGCTACTACTGCAAATATCTTCCTCCATGGTAACAGCGGCGGCGTTGCCTTCAATGTCTTGATCGAGCTGAGATTTTTTACATCCTCAGAGAGTATCTCGAAATGCCGAACTTTTCTTTTAATTAGATAAAACCGCCTTTCAAGGGCATCTTGTTCTGTACGCTTTCTTTGCTCCATGCTCGAGTCTCGTCTGGGTCACAGGTCTATGACGACAATAATATACACTGCATTGACGGATCAGTGAAGCTGTCGCAGTTAAACGGCTAGGACTGTCACTGTATATTGTTTCGCTTTACAAAGAAGCCATTGAAAACGGTTGCACTGTGTGTTTTATGTGTATTCAATTGCACAACTGAGGTTTACTATCATCCGCTCTCACGGCTCATCCGTTCTCATTACAGCTGGAGTTGTTTTCATCAAACACAATTCGGATATCACTCACTCAGTTCGTTTCTTATTATAGCTCATTGACCGCTCGTGAAAGGTATTCTATGCCCTCGAACTACTTCGCTCAGTCTAATATCTACTCTCAAATAAGTCAGTGTGAATGTAGCATCTCGGTACTCAGGCTTGTAAACACCTTTATTATTCGTTTTCAGTAGAAAATGCCTACGAAAATGAAAACAAAAAATACAAATATTAACCCATTGACAATTGTTGTTAAGGTTATGTGGGTTCCTAGAAATTTGACCAATAATTTGGATAATTTCGGAACACCATGCCTAAAATGGCTGATCTGATGCATATGGAAATTTCAGATACTAAGGTTTATGCGTTATTAGAGTTATTTTTTAAAAATTTCCACTTTTGCATGAAAGGCAATTAAAAGTAGGACTTAATAACTTTCATGAACAAAATCAAATTTGCATAAAACGAAAACGAAATGTTAATTTAGCAAACTGTGAAAGCGGTTTTGAGATTTCATCTTGACATAGAAACTTCGTCATGTTATTGATATCGTTGTTTTGCAATCAATTAGTTATCTTTCTTTTCGCTACATTTTGCCAAAATGATATGCTCACGTAACCTAATTGAATTGAAGATTGGTAAAAAGTGATACAATGATGAATTTATGCATTTTCATACACTTAAGTTGACCCAGTTATAAGTGATCGAAGTTGATCAAACTATTTTCAACATTTGCAGAGATATACAATACATGTGGAGTTACATTGTGATGTTGAATGTTGTTTTTTGAATTGGTGTATGTTTTTCAAGGTAAAAACACTGTATTCGTTTGTTAATACGACATTTGTCATCGCGGCCATTCTTGTTGTTTTTACCGCTAATTTGTATCTCTCGTCTCTTGCATGTTGAACTTACATTGGGGAAATTTGGGCAAGTGTATTCGAATACTTAGTAGTAGCATTTGGCGCAATTTTGTTGTTTTGGATTCAGTCAAATAAAATTGAACGCCGAAATCAAAAAATAATTCAACTAGATTTACTTATCCCTGTACATCACTAAGCGTGTTTGAAAATTAGTATGGGCTATGAAACGGACGAATCGTTCGAATTCTCAACTCCGAGGAAATTTACAACGGGTGCACAGTTTGTTTGGTCAACGCACTCAAACAATGATTAATCCAAACTGGATAGTTTCGTAAAAATTTCGAGTGATGTGCACCCATGGATGCCTGAATGGAAAGAATCCAATGCTGGCGAAACTTTTGAAAATGTGATGCGAGAATTCATTTCTATTTCCATTTGCCTGTCCAAATCGCGTCTTTATGGTAAGAGACTCTATGTCCACCTCCTCGCAAATTGACATAGCACAGACCAAACTCCCAGTATATGCATTCCAGCACACCGGTGAAGTAAGCCGGCAGGTTAGACACAGTTTGCCAAAAACTCGTTCATAGCATATAAAACATTTGAATACTATTTTTATTTGAAATAATTTTTAATTTGAAAAATGGTATATTTTGCGTTACATTTTTGTTGTTATATTTCACACAACTACGCTACTGAAATTCTGATATAACAAGTTGATGCATATTGTTCAGTTGAAAAAGTGGCCTCTAACGTGCACGTTACGCCACGTGCAATTGATCAGCCACTCGCGGTTTTACTATAATAAAGAGACTGTTGTATCGTATCAAGCGGCTGCATGTCAAGAGTGCCTGTGCGTAAGCAGACTCACTATTGCCACGATAGCCACCAGGTCAAGGACGCTAGACATTTTGTCTGACAACTCGTGAACGGCAAACTTGAACTTAAAAAAGGAACTTCTCGTTTATTCACATCATAATACTCTGATCTATGTTCACATGGACTAATGTGCTTTAATAAATGACCTCAACTTTAAGTCAAATATAAAAAAACTACGCTTTGTCAACCATTAATGGAATGAAAGGAGGAAGATCGAGGACTCTAAAACATGCTTCTTACTAAGTGTCTTTATTATTGTCACGTGACCACGTTTTTAAGTCAAATTTTCATTTGCAAGAAAGGTACATTCATGGAAAATGACCCTTCAACTGACTTTACTAAAACCTTTTTTAACTCACTGAAAACTTTAGGTTACGTCTCAAAAACGGGAATTTGCTTTAAAATGCCTAAGTTTTCATGTACCGAACGATGTACAAATAAGACCGCTGTTTTTTTTACAAAAAATCCTTCTGTTTTGCGAGTTAATTTATTGGCATACAACCCGAACTAAGTGAATAATCGAAAATTCCTAACAACGTATTTGAGACATAACGTATTTAGTTTCCAATTAAAAAAGGTTTTAGTAAAATTGGCTGGAGTTATTTTGCTATGAATGTACCTTTTGACTTAAAAAAACGTGGTCGCAGGACAATAATAATAGCCACAGTGGTAAGTAGCATATTTTGGAATCCTCGATCTTTCTCCTTTGAGAAAACATATACCTTTAATGGTTGACAAAGCATAGTTTTTCCAATATTTGACTATCGAGTTGAGGTCATTTATTAAGGTCACATTCCCAACTATCTGCATGAATGTCGCGGTCACGGAACGCCCCCTTTTGCTGCTGAGACTCACATGATTGTCTTTCAGAGTATGTTAAAGTAAAAGCCATTGGCCAAATAGGCGTGTTGAATAAGAATCAGTGTTAACCAATCATCAGTCTGCCGGAAAATTTTGTTCGGAAGTTAAAAACTCAGTTTGCTCTCGTCCCAAAGTTTAGAAAACTAGCCCCGGCTTCCCATCAGATTTGGAGTGTACATAATTATTTTTGTTAGGTGGTAAATCTTCCACTGAAACTGCAGTTGTTCATAGGCTTATGCTTAATCTGCTCAACAGTAATACTTATAGTTTATCGTGGCTTGCTAAAATAAGTCTATTTTTGAATAACTGTGGCCTCTCTTATCTGTGGATGTGGTTGGGCCTTACCTGATGTCAAAACAATGTTATGAGACAGCTGGATGTGCGTTTTTTGTGGCTTTCTTCTATGAAACATCGTTTCGTTTCCATTTGAACAATACTTACCGAGGCTTGTTTAAATGAAGGATTAATATTTTGTAAATTTCATTGTGATATTAAAATTCTACCATGCTGCAAAGATTGTTTCCGCTGTCACTCGTCCAAACTGAACCCACCTTGTGTTCTACTAATTAAGTGGTGATGTCGGCGATGAGTATGAGTACCATTACCTGTTGATCTGTCCTAGTTTCCAGTATGAGTGATATCGGTTTTTCAATTCAAAAAAAATTACACTCACCCTGATATGTTTAAGTTCAGTAATCTCTAATGAACATTTCCTCAAATCTTTGATTATGTCCCGGTTTCCATAACAAGTGTTTTTTTTTGTTATTTTCAAACCTAGTCAACTTTTAAACATTTCATAGTTTATTATATTTTTGATACATGATTTTTCCTTGTATTTGTATATATTTATGCTTGTATACTTCGTTAGCATTTGTATCGCCAGTGTCACAGACGCTAAGGTAGCTTGCATCTAATGCAGTTTTCTTATGCCCCGAGAGAGGTCTCTGTATTTGTCCATAGAAAATAAACCTTTGAACCTTTGGTGTTGCAACCCAAACTGATGCCTGCACCAACCTGACTTGGCGTACTTCTGTTTCGCACGGGCTGATGAACTAGGCGGAAGCTACCGTAAATTTCTAAATTACTGTCGATAATTTTCATTTTTGTAAAGCATGTTCAAACCTGAGATATACTGTTTAGTTTGTCTGAGTCGGAACCAAAGTTGACGATAATGAGCGTTCACGTATGCAGGTCATGAAGATCACACGGAGGAAGTGTCCCGAGAAAGTACTGCGCACCACCCTGTAGTCATTGTCATCAATTTCAGTTCCAATAACTGTTTAAAAACCTATAAACATGACAGACATTTAAAATCTTACGGTAGCTTCAGTTCGGCACTAGCATGGTTCACCAACCCCTGCCAAATTGAAGTGTGCCAGCTCAGTTTGGTGCAGGCATCAATATGGGCTTCAACGGTGACCTTGTTTCGTAGACGCCGAGACCGAAGTTTGCGTTATGTTTAGACTGAACTGAGATACTTTAGACAACAGTATGAGGAATCACAGTAAATTTTGGGTGTTGCGAATGTGCTTCACCTTCTCACTCATTCTCATTTGTCTTTTGGTGGCCATAATATTCACTAGAACTTTGATTTTTGGCCAAAGGCTGGAAGTTATAGAAAGCTGTGACCCAATCGAAGCACCCTTCATTCAAGATGAAGCAATGATCTCGCGATTTCAACAAGCTTTACGCATCCAGACAGTTGCTAGAGCTCCTCACGATTATAATGCTGAAGACATGGTTAAATTTGTTGAGTTCATTAAGCAAGGTAAGTTGTAGGCCTGTGGAGTATCCAGTCAATTTGCCACTTCCGACCGGACCACGTCAATTCCGAATCATTTCACAGATAAGGCCTTTTAAGATTAATTTCCAAAATACTCGAAGTAATAAAATAAATGTATCTCTTAGTCATCCAGTGTTGTTCTGGTGTTATCGTTGCATCAATTTTGAAAGCTGTAGAGCATCTCGTCAAAATTGAAAGAATTTTATGACACACATTGTTTTGTCTGTCATTGTCAAAATGAAGAAGGACTTTCCTTGTTTTAATTTTACTAGTTTTACTATTTTATATTTTTATCCGTTGTTTTACAGCTATCTTTTGTTTAGTTTGTTCACTTCATTTCTTTATACTCTGTAACAGCACTTATGGAGTCTAACAATAATTTTCAAATTAAGCTCTAATCACTTTTCTTTATATAATAAAACTGTTTTCTCTTTTTTGCTTCAGCATTCCCTATTATTCACTCCAGCAAGTTGGTGCAATTTGAGCATGTGGCCAACTATAGTGTCATCTACACGATTCAAGGCAGTCAACCTCAGTTGAAGGCTGTTATGTTTTCGGCTCACATGGATGTTGTGCCCATTGCGAACCCTAGTAAGTGGGATGTACCGCCCTTTGAAGGTGTCGTCAAGGATGGATACATTTATGGACGTGGCACCATGGACAACAAACAGTCACTCATGGTACTGTGTTATATTGTGTGGAACAAAGCCCCTTTCTCTAGTTTGGGACAGTAGGTAAATTTGGGACTGTCGGTAAATTTGGGACAGTCGGTAAATTTGGGAAACCGAAATTAATCCGATCTTGAATTTTCTTGAATTTGAAGATTGGGGCATGAGCAGTTTTGTTATTCACCATGTTTTTCAAATAGCTGCTGAGGTGGTTTATTTAATTAGCATCTGAGAATACGCTTCAAGGCAATTCGTAAAAGTTGCCAAGAATACCCGTGACTGTCATGCTTCTCCGTAGTGTGTAGCATGTTTGTTTGATCATAACTCTTGAATATTGCTGGTTTCTAAAACTTGGTACAAGCTCTGAATTCACAAAATAATTAATTTTCATTGTCCCTTCCTGCTGAGTTTTTACTGTAGTTTTCTTGCAGTCAAGCAATATAGAAATTTACCAAATATTGTGTATGAACATAGTCTTTCAAGTCCTATGTTCTTGCACAGTGAAATGCAGATAGCATTTATTCTGTGGGTGCATGATCAGTATGTTGATTTAGACATTGCAAGTGCACCACCAGCTGGCGCCACCAGCTGATGAGATAAATTCCCACGTGGGGCTACCTTTATACATTGACAAAGACAGTCAGTGCAGCTGTGCTCTTCTGAACATTTTTTATGACAGAAATATTGCACATGGCATTGATTATGACATGTTTGTCATTACAACTTTGAAAAGGTTAATAAGTCTTCTGTGGTCGTTTGCATGAAACAGGCCCCAGTAGAAGCACCACTTTGTTCCCAAAATCTCCTGTGTACTTGTGGACTCTGTATACTCAGTAAATGCGACATCATCTATTGATTTACCCGCTAATTTATAAAACGTAATTTTCACTTTTATTTCATTAATGATATTACGTATCTGTAAAGGGAGCAATTTGTTCAATGAAAATAAACAAAGATCTAGTCCTTGGGGAGGTATTTTGCATGAAAAGTCATGACAACACTGAAAATTTAATGTAGACTCAAGTCTTGGTATGTATCCATGCTAAAAGGTGACTTAGTAATGAAGATAAAATAGGAACTGTTCCATGCATCTGGCCACCTGATGTTGAACTTTTAAAGTAATGGCGTACTACAATCTTCATATCATACAAATTTTTACCTGTTGTGGTATTAGCACTAATGCTGAAAGGCACTTAAAAAAACAAACAAAAAAAACAGTGCAGGTGGTCTGATGTCATTTGCGGTACATCAGACGTGCACAGGCCTCATGGTTGGGCCCATTGCACAAAACACCTGAGCAAAAGCACGAGAGCCCAATTATGGCTCTTCCTGAAGAAAGTTTTCAAGTCTGCCAGTCTCCTTTAGGAAAACGGACAGACGTTTCCTTTCGTTGCCATGCACTATATGTTATAGGCATGTAACAGTGCCATCCAGTAGGTTGCTCCTTAGCCTATAAAAAGCTGGGCAAGAATCTACCAGGTGTTTAGGAGATTCTATGTCAGTACCACACTCGGGACACACTGGGCAGTTAGCTGGTTGTTAGGAATCTTAGCTATTCTGATGTTGCTGTGCATTTCAGGCATTGCTCGAATCGATGGAAGAACTGCTTAAGAATAACTACAAACCACAGAGGACTGTCATCCTGGCATTTGGTCATGATGAAGAGGTTCGTTTTTGTTTGGAGTCTGTCTTGTCATTGGTTTTGTGAGAAATCATCATTCTAAACTATTACCGGGTTAAATCTGTTTGTAGGAAGTCAGAAGTTTGGCTTGAAAAATCACGTACTTTGGATATTTACAAAAGGTTGTTGCTGTGAAATTTTCATTTGTGTGAGGTCTGCATAGTAAGACTTAGACGGAGTATATGTCTTTGCTTTTGTTTGTGTCAGTCTGTCAGTCAATTTATTGGTTTCTCTATCAGTTAATTTATTGGTCAGTCAGTCAGTTACAAACTTTATCGAGAAGTCATTCATGTAATTTTAAATGAGGCTCGAAATGTGCAGACACAAGCAGATACAAGCCTACTGCTTGTGATAAATTCTTGGAAATGTTGTTGTCTCCAAATTGGTCATTTTGTAAATTTGTGTATCATGCATTTAAAAGCAGGTCAGAAAATTGCTAGCGCTTCACCTGTTATATTATGATTGTTACTGTAACCAGGGCCGGGTTGGCCAAGTTTTCTGAAATAAACTAAACTGTAGTCGATTGTTTTTTGTGTGAATCCAGGTTCTGCATCTATTTAACACCTGTTTATTGTAAATGAAAAGCAATGCAAAAAGTGCCATTTTAGTTTGTGTCTGTAAACTATACAGCATAACTCATGGACAAAAGTCAGGAAATAAGCAGCACAGTTTTTACAAGTTTGTGAGATGAAGTGCGCACATTTTAAGTAAGTTGTGTCCGTTCTTCTTTTAGGTTGGTGGAGTAGAGGGAGCCACTGCTATCAACAAACTTCTTCTGTCTAGGAATGTACAGGTGGAGTTCATACTGGACGAAGGTCTGGCAGTTACTAAAGAGATTCTGGTTGGCATTAAGAAGCCTGTAGCCATGTGAGTAAATAACACATAGTTTAACACAGATGTTCTCAATACAAGAAGTTTATTGTTGTTTGTTCTTCAGTTTTTCCTTTCCAATTTGGTACATAAAGAATTACAGGTGTCCTCGATGCCTTCAGTTGGGGCCAAATATCAGCAACATTCACCCATGAAAAATATTTAAAAATCACAGTTTCCCTCATCAGGCCCAAAAATTTCCTTCAAATGATTAAAGACATTCCTCTCAAGGTTATGATTATTTTTTTTGAGGCAACGATGTCCAGGAACATCAACCAGTCTCCTTGGCAAGATTATCACAGAGATGAATTTAATTCTTGTTCATTGATATTATACAGGGTTGGAGTTACAGAAAAGGGCTACCTCACCCTGAGGCTGCATACCAACTATACTGGTGGTCACTCCTCCATGCCAACCATGACGTCGAGTATAACCATTCTGAATAACGCAGTGCTCAAGTAAGTTGGAACCATCATAGCATGTCTCAATCCCTGTTTTATAACCTTGACACACTGACGTTAGAAAGTTATACCGGAGTAGAGACTGCCCATAGACAGTTATTTGCAAGGCAGATATAATCGGACAAAATGACCTGCAGTTCTCCGTCTTGACGACTGTATTGCAGCAGAAGTTCCCCGTTGTGAATACAAGTTTAATTCACCAGAAGAGTTGCTTAAACAACAAGTAATGATGGCTCATTACCCCTGACTGCGACAGGGAAAGCAGTATCGTTGCATTACATTTGGCATGTACTAATACCTGTGTATGTAGACATATCAAGGTTTTACATTGCGCTAAGGGTCAATATCATCACAGACATGCACCCTTCTGTTTGCAATGCACCAATTTGGTCCCGTGTGAGTGTTTCACATTGCTTTTGTTTAATTTTTTTAACATACTGACTTTACTTGACAGTCTTGTTTACCCTCAGGCTTCATCCCAATTCACATCCAAGTATGTTTGGCTACGGTCCAGAGAAACAATTACTTGAGGACATCGCTCCAAAGGTAATTCAACATTTCATTCTAGACATTTCTGAAACTAGAGTGCCCCATGGGCCTAGTTGTTATATATTCACGGGGCATGCTAGATTGTCCCATGGGCCTAGTTGTTATATATCCACGGGGCTTGCTAGATTGACCCATGGCCTTAGCTGTTATATATCTACAGGTAATGCTAGGCTGCCACGTCACCCTAGTTGTTACCATATACATCCACGAGACATTCTAGACTGTCTAATGGCCCTTGTTATTTTTTTGGCAACGCTATCAACCTTGAATGTTACAATTTTGCCAATTATATTTGTGCGGAAGTTTTCAAGGAGTGGAGCCCTTGTAAAAAAAATCATTAAGTGAACTAATTAAAGACATTTCACATTATTACTTATATTTGCAGGCAGACGTACCCTTTCGAGTTGTTTTCTCCAACCTATGGCTGTTTGGTCCATTAGTGAGCTGGTATGTTAGAATTTGTAGTGCTAGAACATGACTGTATAAAATTACTTGATTTTAGCCAAATGTTGTCCAAATGAATGTAGTAATTTGTCATTCACTCCATCAATTACATCTACTCCGACACCATTGTAATTATTAACTGACCCAGAATTTAAGGCAAGACCTAGAATATTATTGGGAATAATAAAATGACAAGAACAACAAATTTCATTGTTTTAGCTCCTTGGTCAAGACTTATTATTTCAAAAAGTCTATCCCAACAAAAGTAATCCCAAAATTCTGGCTGTAAAAACGATAATGTCATTTTAAAAATGTTGTTCATTTCAGGGCAATGTCTCGGAAGCCCAGTGGTAATGCTATGGTTCGAACCACTACTGCGGTCACAGAGTTTCACGCAGGCATCAAGGTTATTGCTGTTTTTTCTGTGTGCACTCTGCAGTTAGTGATTGTGTTAGGTGTAAGAAACATAACAACCTCATCTCCATCTGTTCTTTTGTGTGAATGTCTAAGCAGGTTTCGTCCTACACTTTCAAACATTTAGATTCCCTGTAACCACTTTCCAAACTTGTGGTCAATTTCAGCCCAGAAATCATTACTCTTGCTCTGCAGAGCATTTTAAAATTTTGTGTATTACAAAAATGAGATGATCTGATAATACTTCTATCCGTGGTAAGGAGGTGAACCACCCTAAACCCAATGTCCATCTTCTTTTGCATAGAATTCACCAACTGCACTAAATAAATGGACATAGTATGTAGTGTTTACAAATGTATAATGGATTTTAAAATATTAACCTTACAACAATATGTATTCACATACTTTTCAGACAAAATTTCTAATCTGTGCCATTTGTAAGATATATGCAGGAAAAAGTATTAGTGACCACTCATTTGCTATGCAGCCATCACTATTAAAATATACACATGAAGTAGTCCAATTTTTCCTGTTAATTCTGTTCAGCACAATGAAACCAATTCGCTTTCTTGCGAGTCGAGCATGTGTGTTGTCATAGTGACTACACGTATGTGTCTCTCTCAAGAACTGATCATGAAATACGAAATTCATTATGCCATTGCCAGGCTGGTGTGTCATATGCGGTGTGATGCTCATTGCTTAGTGAAGAAAGCTGGTTCTCACAATGCAGTACCCTTGTAAGCGACACTTACCCATAAAAATATAATATTGTGCAGAGCTGCTTCATGCATATAAACACTTGCCACTGTGTTATTTTTGTTGTTTCATTTATCTTCACCTGTAGTAACAGCACTGTAGTCGAATGATGTGTACATGCAGTAATTCTTGGGACGATCATTTTACAGGTTAATGTTCTCCCACCCACGGCTTGGGCCACTGTCAATCAGCGGGTCCACCCAGCACAGACAATAGAGGAGGTGAGCCTGCAGTCTGCTTTCTAGTAATTTTGTAAGATACATTGAAAAGTAAAAAAAGTATTTTCTAACTACTTGAACACTCACAAGGTGCTACACGCAGCCAACTTTTAACTGTGATGTCATTAACCCCAGGCATGCATTTTGTCAAAAACTCATTAACTTCTGGCTTGGGCCACTCCCTGAGTGCTCTGAATTTCCTATTTTTTGGTTCCAAGTTTCTCTTATTTGATTTCCTGTTTCCTCATTTTTCAGCTCTTTGTATCATTTTATGACTTTATTCACACATAAACGTTTATTTGAGTTAAATTTTACACCACAAAAATATTTACATCACACAAGCCTATTTGTGGAATGATACATCATGTGGAAATTTTTCTTCATATTTTGTCATTGGTCATTCCAAGCCCTGCTCTGTCACTTGTAAAATTGTTGTACCTTGCTTAGATTGGAAAGGATTGTTGGGTATGAGACGAACTGAGAGGTTGTCATTGCTTCAGACTAGGCCCAATAAGTTGCCTGTTATGCCGAGTTAAGTGCCATCCACATACGATCGTATCCTGGCTAGAGCCAGTTACTCCTGGAAGGAGTTGTCGCTAAGTTTGGGTCTGGACTCTGTTTAAACTGGTGCAATTTGCCTTGGAGTCAGTTGTTACAAATAACTCCACCTTATCGAGTTTGGGTAACTTGTTCTAGGGTAACATGCGCCACCTCTAATGGCTGCGTGGCCGCAAACCTGGGGCAAGGCAGAAGTAATTATTGGCTGTGGTTACGTACTGACAGGGTTTCTTTTGTGTGCCATTTTTGCATTAATTCTTCTATGTCATGCACAGAGCGACAACTTCTACCTAACCCTAGTTATTGGATATGTGTGTGTGTGGACGCTTCACTTAAAAGTGGGGCAAGTTGCACTGTCTTGTGAAAGTTGTTCTAGGGTGGGCTGTGTGTGTACGGAACTTAAGTTAGGAGATCTATAGAAGATTTGGCTGCATTTAGACAAATTACAACTAATAGTGAAACTGGGTATCTTAGTTGACGTCAGATTAGTTTCCGTTTCGGAAAGTTTCACAGTCTGTGTTTAGACGTTGTACAGACTTTGTTCCACACAATCTAGTATCAGTTCTGCTCTGATTATGCATTCATTTTATTGCGTGTTTAATTTGCAGGTTATTGAATATGATAGGCAACTTATCAACGATGACCGGGTGAAAATAGAAGTGCGAGAGGTCACAAAGCCCGCCCCCATCTCGCCTTCAAGTAGTGATAGCTTTGGTTATCAAACCGTTAGTAGAAGCATTCGGCAGGTGTTTCAAGATGCTGTCGTAGCTCCAGGTAAGTCTGGCTTATGTATTTTCAGTGAAATTTTAAGAAAACACGACTTTTTCTGTTTCCTTTTTTTAAAAGGCCACACAAGTTGTATGGCGTTTCAAGACGGATAATATTCCCACAGGTATGACAGCATGGGTTTGTATTTGGACTGAAAATAAGAGTGGACTTTCATGTGGGTGGATCTAATATGTATGCGTTGACTTCCACAAACATTCACCATACTTCTACTACAGTTGTGACAATTGTCCTCCCTGATTTCCTAGAATGTAAATCATTGTCGTGTTTTTCCCTATGTGTTGGTGGACGCACGTTTTTACCGAGCAGTGCTAATAGCGTTCGGTGCGATGATAGACTGAAGACTGGTTCGAGTTGATTACTTTATTCCATACGTGCACAAGTGTACTCAAACAAAATGTCCGACGTAATGTCTGTTTTATGATCCTGCAAGTTCTGCGTAGCTTTGACTTGCGAAGAACTTCTGAGACATTTCCAGCAACTGTTACACTCGTTGATTCAATAACCTGCTGTCTCTGTAGCTGGCTCTCTAATGACTGCCAGATACAATGCCTCTTACAATGTGCTGGAACTTTTCACCAATTCTAGCACGTTCTAGAACTTTCCAGAATCTACCCAATCATTCGACAAAGTAATGTATACTAGGCTCTAGAATATTCCAAACTACATTAATCACTAGCACTGAAAAACAAAATAATCTAGTGCCAGTCTACTCCTGCTGTGGGTGATGTTTAAATTTAACACTTTCAGTGTTATTTGGGCATCCATTTATTGTCAACTGAATTTCTTGTTTTAAACCTTTAAAAAAATGCTTCGCACGGCATACTTAACGATTAACGCGCAGTGTTGGGACTAAGTCTATAAGGAAGCTTTGCGCTAACTCACCTGGTAACAGGGTGTGGATGTCAAAGGAGGTTAGTTTGATTCGACTTGAACTGACAGGTAGGAGAGAAGAGCGTTTTCAAGTTGGTGGGATTACATGCAAGAATAATCGAGACGTTGGCAGTCACCTTAATCGTCTTGTACCAATCTTTGGACTGGAGAATGAGAATCTCACCTGAATTTTAATGGGCACGTCATGATAATGTTTTATTCAAAATGGCGGAAATGGAAAGTGTGTAACCATTGAAGGAAGTTTTGTACGAGGTAAATAAAAGTAGAGTCAGTTCAAATGATGAGAGACTATCAAAAATAGACATAAAATATGAAATTTCTCATCAATATGAAAACTATTAAGAAAGAGGTATTGCAGCTTTCTTAGCACGATTTGTTCAGTAGTTTCCACCAAACAACACTAGCGCTTTCCATAACATACAGGTAGGATTAACCTGTGGAAAATGATATAAAATTCAATTTCTCCTATTATTTTTGTTCTAGAATTTACGAATTTTTACCATGATGATAACCGAATTTCATAAAAAGTTCTAAATATTGCTTCGTTTAGTTGTATGGCACTTTTCAAAGGTGAAAATGATTCAAAGTGTATTCAACTCTGACCACTTTTCCAAGTTACCAGTGAATTTAGTAATTTAATATTGTCAGAAATCCGACATTATTTTCACGGTTCATCTTATTAAAGTCACATTAGCGACTGCTATTGACGGCAGTGAAGCTAATGTATAACTTACTCAGAGTTATTAGGTTGCAGTTAGTGTTCAACGTAGTCATGTAAGTGATCTGGGATTAGTATTAATTGTGATATACATTATATTTAACGTTGTGTTGGTGGTATTCATTAATTCTAGATTGTCGATGTGTTTTATTCCAGGCACTATGATAGCCAACACTGATTCACGTAGATATTGGGACTTGACGAAAAATATATACAGATTCTGTCCGACAATTATGTTTCCAAGTGACCTTGCTCGATTCCACGGGGTGAATGAGAGGATTTCGATTGAGAATTACAAGCAAGTGGTTCATTTTTATTACCACATGTTGAAAAATGCTGACAGAGCAAGTCTTCCACCCGTTCACAGTCATGGCAGTGAACTTTGAACTTCGACCTGTTTATGGAATCAGTAAAATGGTTGTGTAAAAGTTGATAGGTTTACATAATGTGCAAGCCTTTGTTTGTAATTCTGACCTGCTCACAAATCGGTAAAATGAGGGTGTCTGCAGTGGCGGATTTAGAGGGGGCCCAAGGGGGCCATGGCCCCCCCTAAAATTCTACCAGATTCCATTTGGCAGTTCGGAGGTGCGAATGTCTGATGGGCAAAATCCTGGCTAATACTCTGCCTTGGCCCCCCTAACTCAAAATCCTGAAACCGCCCCTGGTCTAAGACTTGTCTTTGTATATTTTGGATATTGTGATTCTGTTATTTGAAAAATGCGCGTAGCTTAGTTATTGATTTTAAGCGATACTGTGCAGGCACGAAATACTCGTTTTCACACGGACAAGCTAACTGATAGTAATTTGGTTGGTCAATTTGGGTGTCTGTATGATGTTGATTTTTTATCGTTGTTCATGAGATTTTCTTGCCACTCATAATTGTTATATTAAAAACAGTTCGGCTTTCTATTGCTGTGTTTACGTGCAAACTTTGACTGACTGGGTGCATGATGATTTGTGTCAGTGGCTTGAATGTCTTCAAAAACTGGCAAGGCAGAAGTTTTGGATAAACCTTTTTGCACATGCATGCTGATCACTTCTGTGGTGACACTCTTTTGTGTTTAGATGGGTAGGTGACATATAAAGTGATGATCAGAGATAATTTCCATGGTTTCAAGTTGTGCTATTTCAAATTCATTTTACTTGTGTCATATAATTGTGCTGTGTCAGTTTGTACCAAGTCTTAGTATATAAATAACACAAGTCGTAAAACATGTAGAAAAATGTTGATACTAGTGTAGTCAGACATTTCTAAAGAGGTCGCTGAAAATTCTTGAAATATTTCAACTTAGGAAAGACCTTCTCAACACTTGCTTGGAGACATGTCTGTTCCCTATTTCTGAAATTATTCAGATTGCTTACACAATTGTGCGAGATGTCTGTTGTAGCAATCGTGATGTTGTCTTCATCAGTGTCTCCCGTGTAGATTTCACGTTATAGCTTTCATAGTTCACATAACCGCTTAGCATTTTTATAATGCCTGCTGTACGACCAGACTGTGTGTTTGATCATTGCTATGACGCAGCAGTTTCAGGTCAGATAAGAGATGACTCGTGTTTTGCTTTTGTTAATGAGCTTTTATTGAACTTGTTTGTCATTCCACCTTAGCGTGTACCAGAGACAAACACTCTGCACCTACTAGGTGGTTACTCGTGATGATAAGTGAGATGCAAATATTTTGCTGGTTTGTCACAAATTAGTGCAGTTGTGTATTCTTAATTCTGCAAGTTGCCCTTTGTGAGTGTTGGCAAGTCAAGAGGAGTTAATATCTTTTAAGAGTGCTTTATTGAGAGACGTGAAACATTTCTAATTGACATTCCCACAGTTCTTCTCTGATTCAATACTAAAAATAAAAAACAAAATGCCAACCTCACAGATACAGACCAAATGCAAATTCGGCAATACCAAATACGAAAATACCATGAAAAATACCTCAATACTGCCGCTCCCTGGCTCTCCTCAATGACGCCAAATATGCACTACCACAATGTGAGTAAATCAGTCCGAGTACAACACTTCATACTCAAATGAGGGTCAGGTCACATGCAAATTACATTCAGTCCATTCAGTCATGAATATACACGTGACCATAAGCCACCCGGAGCAAACAAACGTGAAGTATCTTACACCCTTGTTATTTGAGGTGTATCTACCTTCTGCATTTACGACCCGACCACACTTTTCAAATTGTATTCTGTTCAGTTCTTCAGTGTTCATTAGGTCATACCTTTGCCCAAGTGTAACACAAGTTCTTAGTCTAATAGTTAGGTAAGTGTATGTCCAAAATTCCGTGTGTGTGCAGTAATGAAGTGCCTTTAACTTGGGGGAGGGGTTTATAGGTGGAGGTTTTGTGTGTTAAGTCAGCATTCAGGGGTCCTTAAAACAGCAAATGAAAGTACGCTAGGCATGTCTTTTGTGAAGCATGAAGTTGATGCCAGTTTGTTAATTTCACAGTTCACAGCCTCTTACATGTAGTAACATCCAAGGACGCAAGTTTCCAGGTCTACCTCACGTTATGAAAAACTGACTGATTTATTTACAACAGTGCTACATTTATGCGTTAATGGTGGCGCTTGGTTTTCATGTGACCAAATAACATTCCTTTTTCCTGGTAACAATTTGTTTGATTCTTTGAAATTAACCATCAATTAATTGGTGTCTGAGCATTTCAGTTGTGTTGTACTTGCCATGTTCATTCAATAAACGACTTGCAACAGATTTTGATTTTATTAAACTTTTCAAGAAAAATAGCAATCTACTTGGAGATTCAAGCCAGGAATGCCGACATGAACTCTACTCCTTAGGGCCAGTGGATTTAGTTGCAGCACTACCTTACTTCGCCTACTTAAAGACTGGCGTAAAGCCATAGACGAACAAAAATACACTGCAGCAGTATTCATGGATTTTTCTAAAGCTTTTGACTGCCTCCCACACTCCCTTCTGATCTCCAAACTTAAAGCTTACAAATTTGATGACAATGCCTTTGCCCTTGGGAATTATCTCTCCAACAGGAAACAACAAGTGAAACTTGGGCAACACTCCAGTGAATGGAGCCAAGTATACAAGGGAGTACTTCAAGGATCCATCCTGGGACCCCTTCTCTTCAATGATCTTTATCAATGACATCTTTGTGAAAAAATCTACACTGGACAACTACGCAGATGACAGCACCGTCTCCTTCTCTGACAACAACCCACTATCCGTTACTGAAACCCTAAGACAAGGTAGCGAATCACTCATCAACTGGTTCGCTGTAAATGGCATGCGAGCAAATCCTGACAGATTCCAAGCAATGTGCAAAGGGAAAAATGAACACATTTTGTAAAACCCTCTCCATTGAAAATTGTGAAATACCTTGAGAACCGAAAGTTAAACTTCTATAGGAATAGCCATTGATTCCAATCTAACTTTTGACTCCCATATTTCGGACATTTGCAAAAAGAGCCTCGCAGCAAATAAAAGTTCTTAGAAGAATTGGACACCACCTAACGTTAAACGGTAGACTTGCCATTTTTCACTCCTTCACCCTTTCAAATTTCAAATACTGCCCCCTCTCATGGCATTTTTGCTTGAAAGAAAATGCGCTCAAAGTAGAAAAACTTCAACTCAGAGCCCTGTGTTTTGTGTACAACGACGTTAGCTCGCACGAACAATTACTCTCACTAGCTAACAAACCACGCCTTCATCTACACCGGCTTCGACTTATTGCAATAGAAGTATTTAAAATCCGTTATGGCGAATCACTCAAGAACTTCTTTAAAGAAGCAAGAAAAGAATTACTCATTTCGCTACGGCAACCTTCTAGGTATTCCCCAAGTTGAATCTGTCAAATATGTTATTTTTTTTTCGCTTCGAGGCTGCTCGGGTCTGGAACAGTCTACCGAATATGTTGCGCACAACAGAGTCTCACTATTTTTGTGGACTGATTCGGACCTGGACTAGCAAGATGAACCAATTAATCTTGAGGACTACCAATTAACATCTGAAAAAATGTTGAGCACTAATGAAAACTAAAACTACAGCATACGCCAATCAAAAGTAACTCACCATACAGTTTGTGAAATTTATTGAAGAAAATAATTGCACATCTTGCTGTTTATTTCATCGGTGATAACCAAAGGTTCTGAATGTTTCTTTTCTGGTTCCATGACTTTTCAAAGGTGAAATTGTTCAAGAGGCAATTGACTCCGCAGTTTTCCAAGAAAGGTAGCGAATTTAGTAATTTATTGTCAGAAATAGGCCCTAGAGAGAAATTATTTTTTCGGTTCATCTTGAGAGTCACATTATAAAGCTACTGCTCACTGAGTGCTAGCAGAGTTATTACGTCGCAGTGTGTGTCAAGCTTAACACAACATGTAAGTGATCTGCGTATACTGTAGGTTTATAACTGTGATGTTCATTTACATTGTGTTGGTGCTATTCTGTGTCGATGTGTTTCATTCTTCCAGGCGTTATGATAGCTGGCACCGACTCGAGTATGTATTGGGAATTGACCAAAAATATAGGATGGGCGATGTCAGCATTCCGTGCTGCCATTATGGCGTTTTTTGCATGCCCATCTTGCAGAGTCTTAGTTAGTTTTATCTATTACGTCATAATAAATGACAATATTCGCAATCCTCCTCTTGTTTTACTCTGCAACATAGCTCGTGGCGTACCCCGGGCAAAATAGATTACGATAAATTAAATTTAACTTGTTAAATGCATTTATCGTCATTATTTTGACACTTGTCTCNTACAGATTCTGCCCGACAATTACATTTCCAAGTGACCTTGTTCGATTCCACGGGGTGAATGAGAGGATATCGATTGAAAATTACAAGCAAACGGTTCATTTTTATTATCACATGTTGAAAAATGCCGACAGAGCAAGTCTTCCTCCTGTTCACAGTCATGGCAACGAACTTTGAACTTCGACATGTTCACAGATCAGTAAAATGGTTCTGTTAAAGCTAAGAACCAGTGGTGGTTCCTAGGTTAAAGTTACTAGTTTGCATATGTGGAAGCCATCGTTTATAGTTCTGGGACCCGTTCCAAGAAAACTGACTAAACTAAGACAAATCTTCAATTTAAGTCAATTTTAAGGTAAAATTTCCAATTTGTTTTATGTCCATTCCAAGAAAATAATCTTAAGTTTGATGTTTTATTTTAAGTTCGACTAACTCATTACTGGATGTGGAAGCTTCAAAGTTTGAAAGCTGAGACAAATCTTAGACTTAAGTAAAATGAACTTCAGTGACTCCAGTTTCTTAGAATGAGCCCTGGCCTGTTCACATGCATTTTGTAATTGAGGGCGTTGCGTCTTTGTATTTGCATTTCTCTTATTTGTAAAGAGCCCAGTTTAATTGTAAAGGTGGAGGTTTTGTTTGTCAAATCAGCAATCTAGAGTCCCTGTAACAAAGAAGTTGTTGTACCGTTCTGTCTTTTGTTAAGTGTAAAGTTGATCGGCCACTTGGTTTCACTGTTAACTTCTTACTGTATGGTAAGATCCGAGGACCAAGTTTCCAGGTCTATCGTAGGTTATGAAAACCTGACTCGTGTCATTTATTTGCAACACTCTGGGATGTGCATGCGTTCATGGTATCGCTTCATAATTTCGATGTAACCAAATAAATTTTCCCGTTTGTATTTGTATTTTTAAATACCATCAAGTAATTAGTGTCCGAGGACTTCACTGTTCAGTTGTATTGTACTTATCATGTTCATTCAATACACAACTAGAAACAGATTTTAAATTTATTAAACTTTTCAAGAAAAAACAAGCAACCTACTTAGAGATTCGAACCTGGAATTCCGACGTCAACTTTCTACGCCCTAGGGCCAGCACATACAGAGAGCTTATGCTGGCTGCCTCGGATGAACCGTACCCAAAACACAGACAGCTCACGTCAAGGCGGGAACAATGGAATGAACACCCCTTACTAAAGTGAACAGTCAGCTCAGCTATTGTTCATTAGACGCAGACAGCTGAGCTCAAAGCTATCAGCAATAACAACTATATTACTATGAATAACAATAAGAAACCTCTAAAGACAGGGTGTTTCAAAAAGACAGACCCAATTCACAATTATTCTAACTTTCCTATCAAGGCGACTTGATACTGTACAGACAGCTGGCAGTAAGCACACGATGCTACGAAATGGATAACTAACCAATTTTCAGTTTTTGTGCAATATTGCAAAGTATCACCAGAACGAAATCTGGTGCTTTCAAATTAGGCCCATTTGTTGAAACACAATGTACATTAACACGATTTTGTAAAAAGAAAGTAACAGATGTAATGAGGCGCCCTCTGTGGGACGAAAGTGCAGTTACAGTTTTATATTACCCAACTGAGGTTATGTTTTACACCTACATCGTCTCAAAATCACAACCTGTTTAGTGTTCAATGTGACTTCATCAACATCAAAACATGACTAGCAAGATGAACCAAATGCTCTTGAAGACTACCAACATTTAAAAAATGTTGAGCACAAAATAATGAAAACTAAAACTATTACACGACAAACAAAATATCACTTTATAAAAAGTGGCACCTCATGTAGCTTGTGAAATTTATTGAGTAAAATGTTTGCACAAGTAGCTGTTTACTTCATCGGTGGTGTACAAGAGAATAATTCAATAGTCCTATTGAAGGAAACAAGACTTGCAGCATATTGATTTAGCCAGAAACATTGAACACCCATACTGGTGTTTGGATGTTGAAAACTTAAAAACGCATCAAACAAAGGCTGTGTTTCAAGCTGGGATGAACTCAAGATGGTCTTAAAACTATCAGCATGACTGGTGTCTTGAGCACGCTGACTAATCAGAGTGACAAAACACATCAACACTCAGCAATCTTCTCAGCGCAAACAATTTGTTGCTGCTCTTTTAATAATAAATAGTTAATTTGTTTCCCAAATTTACCAGGTGATACAAGGAACCATATGAAACTTGATATTTCATTGCTGCCAACAACTACTCCGCTACTAGTTTTATACCAGTTGATTTCCAGCCTTTGTTATAACATGGCGTGCCACTTTAACTAGGCTATAATTGTCTATCTCCAGAATGAAATACAAAGTTTAACAAACAATTTATCGACTGGCCTAGTATCATTAAAATGAAACCAGAGACCATGAAAAATAATTGACTGGCCTAATATTCTTATGGTACTGAAATAATGGAATAGTACCAAGATAAAAAAATATAGTCAAGCAAAATTAAGTGAAGCAGTCCAAATAAATATCTCAAAACTACAGACACACAAAACATACCAAACAGATTCTCAGTTCCTTGAAAGCAAAGTTTTGTGCGAAACTAATAAACTAAAGAATGGCATAACAAATCGTAAATTTTGGTCAGGCAAGTGGAATGTTCACAAAAATACATAAACCATAACCATGGAAACGTATCATCTGTTTTAACACTGAAATCTGGGAAATTTTACAATTAATTTCGTAACAAATTTAACCAACAATTAACAATCTATAGGAAACATGTTTAACCTCTGTGTTCTTAGACACAGAATTTACGTCACTCTCTAGCAGAAACTTACACCCTTATTCTCAAATGATTGGGAAACTATGTTTCATCCCAAGTTGACTAACTCCCTGACACAAAGCCACTGGCGAGTCCTTTCAAGTTTACTTTCACGTTAGAGTAGACCAAGCCAGGAAAATAACTTTGTCGCAGTGTGCATTGTTTTAAACCCTGTGCCCGAAACGTGCAGCGTTTAAACGCGACAACAGCCCCTCGTGCATTATTTGTAGTAACTTTTAAACTAGCTGATGTTCTGAATTCAAACAAACACTTTGTTAACAAACTTTCCAGTGAAAATAAGAATGCAGTATTTTAAAAATTACCTGAATCTAAATGCTTTTTATTTGACCTGCTGACTGATAAAGAGGATAAGATCAAACAGGTAAAACATGCACCATCAGTTGGCATTATTTAAAATGTACGAGGCAGTAAATGGGCCAATAAATGTGGCGTCCAAACAACAAGTTACCCCAGCAGTTATTCTGAGAATGACTTGTCGCTAGATTTAGTAGAAGTGTGGATGCCAATTGCACTAGGGCAACTTGTCACATGTCACAACTTACCCCACCTTATCAAGATAGGGCAACATGTCCTAGGATAACCTGCCCCAGCACAATTTGTAATATGTACAACCTGCAGACAAGGCAGCTGTGTGAATTCTGTCACACACAAAGGGGTGTCTAAATCATTTTTGCGCCATATTTGTCGCAAGATTTAGGGTGGGCGCTCGTCTTAAAGAGAGCTATAGTAACTCTAGGGCAAGTTATTCCATAGTAACTCGTAGTGTGGACATGACTTGTGACATCTTTCAAAGAAAAACACAACAAATGATAAGATATTAGAGGGAAAAACATACCATGGTAGATATCAGGGAAAAACATACCATGGTAGATATCAGGGAAAAACATACCATGGTAGATATCAGGTAAAACATACCATGGTAGATATCAGGGAAAAACTTACCATGGTACATATCGGGGAAAAACATACCATCATGGTAGATATCAGAAGTAAAACCCTGTAAGGGATAAGTAATACAAAAAACCCTAACTTGGTAAATATCGGGGATATCGGTAAGGCACATTGTCCTAAATCCTCAAGCGCATAGACCTTGACTAAAATTGCTCGCAGTGCACCCCCCAGTGAGTGAACTCAACACGAGTTACACCAGAAATCCACTTTCAATACAAGAATTTGCTTCAATATCACATATTTGGAAACTTGCATGAAAATGAAAACAAAGTTCTAACTACAAGTTGTTAGTGTTAAGTCTCTGCGTTGTTTGACCTGTAATGAGAGCATTACAGTTTCAAAATTTCTGGTTCATTCTCGGGCAACAAATTAAAACCAGTGGACCCTCATAAAGAGACGACAAAAGAACTCAACATTACACCAGCAAACACACTAGTCAACTGCAGGTCAGCTCTCAATTTCATTCAATTCATTAGCCAATCATAGGCCATACTATTCTGATGAATACATTAACTACTCATACATAACAGCCAATCACAGAAGAGTTTACCAGCATGAACGAATACATTCACCACATAAACCAATCACAGACCACATACTCCATACTGTTAAACGCATTAGCATACACAGTAGCCTATTGCTGCCAAAAACCCATGTTGTGCATAAATTATTCACTTCATTCATAAGATAAACATCTTTAACTTGACATTGCTTTAAGAGGAAGCCGCAATGTGGCCCATTTTTCAAAAAGGGTTGATTCGAACACCAGACAGCAGTGGCGAAAAGGGGTTCACTTTTGCCCACATTAGCGCTTCGTTGATAGAGATGGCCGACTGACCGTCTTCAAGAAAGAAGGCATCACCCTGCAAACAAACAAGATGAGAAGCATAGACAGTATTAATCACCTTGTAGGACAAATATGTGACACTGAATGGCTGGCTAATTTGATAAATCGACGATTACATACACTGAAAGACGGAACTTTTCTACATTAAATCTATGAACCAGTCAGAGGTTCACTAACTGGTTCCTAGATTCATTGCGTCAATTGAAACAACCTCAGAACAAGAGAATTATACCAAGTAGTTCAAAAACAATGATAAAGAAATACTCCACGTTTAGTCATAAGTAAACACACCTGTGACCTCTCAAGGCACACTAAATGTTAAGCAGACCAATTCACCTTTTACAACCCAGTCATGACAAAGAACGTGTGCATTGTACCCCTCATCAATTACATTAACACAATATGGAAGAACAGTGAAACTTAAATTTCATCAAAAAATTTCTGGAAAATATAAAAACAGATAGCAAGAAAAATTTCCTTCACAGTTAGCCAGGTGTCTTCAACATTATGTTGAAATTCTCAGAGCCTTCTGACAAAAGGAAAAACGAAAATTTAAACAAATACTTTGCACGCAATTTAAAAATTTCCTATAGCAAAATGCACTCTAGCACCAGCTGCAACCACGACACACACCTGTATCCTCTGACGAGTGAAGTAGCTGTGATGTACGTCCGAGTGACTGGGGAGGTTGGAGCCTGTCACAAAGTCAGGACCCAACATTACCTTGTCTTGATGTGTGCCACACTTCCTCATCAGGTTGTCGTATACAGATTTAAGCTCCGGTTTCCCAGAAGTTTCAGCACCACTGAAGGACAATGCAACAGGCATTAATACATCAGTGTAATAGACCATAGATAATTGACAATAGATTTGCAAATCTGGTGTTTTGAATTCAGAGGAGGGGCCACTCTCTTCCAATGACCAACTTGGCTTCCGGTTAGTGAACGAACGACGTCCTTGCTGAAAGTAAAATGTGTACAACACCAGGCGCTGCTAGCAAATAATGACATAATGGCTTGACATATTTTGTGCCTTGAGACTACACAGGACCAGACTGTGCGTGTACTAATACCCTCTTAACATAAACATACTTCAAGAATTGAGTACTAGGATGATTGAACAGAAAGAGAGTTTACTCAGACTGACCATCAAACCTCTAGAGTTGCTGTTCTGAAACAGCACGTCACAAACTTACGTAGAAACTGATGGGATCAAGTTGGCAAAATCAATATCTAACTCAACTTTCCCACAAGACACCGCAACGACCACAACAAAAATCAGTAGGAAAGTACTTAGCAGCCAACCTTTTACTTCTGGTCGGTGAGAACTGCCTCCAGGCGTCCAACTCACTGTTACACAGCTCAGTGGTAAGGGGGACATCGGGTGAGTCTTGTTGCAGTACAGAGCTATCAACAAAAACACAATCATGTTAGACAATATAACAACAAGTATACAACAGAATTTAATTTAAGTTTATAAACAAGACAGCGCATCTTGACAAATATCTAGAAAATCATCAAAATTAGCTTTGTAAATATATTTTACAAACATTTTCTGAAAATGGAAGGCCATGGACTTATGATTTTTAATTTACTAAAAAATCTGTGATTACTTAGCTCTAGTCCAAATGACTCACTATTCCTATTTATGGGGCTCTCAGTACAACTCTGCTTGACGTGCATTAATTCTTAGATTAAAAATGATACATGAATCTCACCAGGCTCCGTAAAACAGTGCAGGTACAATCGCATCGTACATTCTACGTATTGCCAACAACGCCCCCACGTATGCGCTAATGGCCAGCAGTTCAGAGCGCTCGCTAGAATCAAAGAGGTGATTTTTAGCAGATGATATGAAAAACTGAGCGCTCACTTTGATGAACCTTTTTCAACAAACCTCACATTCCACCACCATCAAACTAAGCATCATTACACTTACAGACCAACTGAACTACCAATTAAAATTTTCACTGCATTCAAAGACAAAGAGAAAGTAAAATTAGTGAATTATATAACAAATCACACAGAATGCACACTAAAGTCATGAACAACTAACCCACAAGGTACACAGATTATGTTACAAATTGAACAAATCATAGCCAGTCGAGAAAGTCTTTTGCAGGTTACACAATTGCCCATTTGGTCTCCTGGGTTCAGGGTCTAATCTCCCACCTCTTTAACTCCAAATTATTTTGACATTTTCTATCTACTAGACAAGAGTCCATCACCTACTCTCACACTAAGTGAACTTGGTGTTAAAGCAACAAGTTTGAGTCTAATTTGAAATCTCCAATTTGACCTAGTTAGTAACTAGAATACAGGATTATCAAGTGCGAATTTACGGGTCATCATGTACAAACTTAGACTAGAAACTTACCAATAGTGAACTTAAAATACTTAAGCACACAATCATATGCACTTATCTAGAGTCTCTGCTTAAGTAAAGAGAGAGTTACAGAAAAAGTCAAAAATAATTTGTGTTCGAGTTTGGAGACTAGATGCTGAGCTCCACCGATTTAAATCGTACCTGGAACACTTGGTTTGCTGTAGAACATCTGTTCGTATCGAGCCCAGTAGTTGTAGAATGTCCAACACATTGTCCAGTGTCCAAGATGAGCTCCTCAAACATTCTAAAATATGAGATATCACCAGTTGGAATGCGTCTTGCACAAACCATCAAATTCATTCACAGCACGTTTATTTTGTTAGCCACCAGGAGAAAAGAGACAAGTGTCAAGAGACACCACTTGCCATGCAGACTATACAAGACTGGCTTTGTTTAATATTCTGTAACAAATATAACACTAATGGAATTTCAATCCCAATTCTGTATCCACTCTGGAATAAGCCCATGGGCGTATATTTGAGGAACACCAAAAATGAGAAAAGGATCATACCAGTGGTCTCATATGTTAATAACATGCTGCAATTTTGTGCATAAGCTTGTAATCGCACATTCGATGTATGATACACGAGCTATCAGATCTGTTGTTCTCGACAACTTTGCGCTAGCCTTTTTAGTGCCAGAGGGCACAACCAAGAGAAGAGGTTGGTTTGACATCGATTGAACATAAAGAGGAGTGGGTGTATACCCGAGCAGGGTGGGCTTGTATGGTTTTACACCTGAGAATAACTCAGAGGTAGGGAGTGGGCATGTACTCGAGTCAGTCTTACACCTGAATGAATATGATATCTAAAGAGGATTAAACAGCTTAATGAACAGGAGCTGTGGATAACCTTGTGAGTCTTCAAAATTGCTTTAGGAAGTCGACAACTGTTTTTCTAAGTTATTGGATGTCGGCCTAATGACAGGAATAAACTAATTTAGTCTTCAAAGCTACTTAAACACAAGTTCCCAACACTGTTTTTCTTGGATATAGACCGTCTTGAGGACAGCAGTAGTAGAGGCTGGTACAAACCTTTAATATACTTCATGCCAAGAGACAATCCCTTCACTGGCATTACTGAGATAAGGTAATACTTGACAGCTTCATAGACGTTCGACTCGGTGGAAAGCTCTTCAGCTTTCTTCAAGCATTCATCCAAATTGGGTAACCCACACTGTTGAAGAAATACGTCAATATAAGTGTCTACGTGAAACTTAATATACTTCACTAGAATCATTCAGTCTGACAACCAACAAGTGAACACAATAACACTGCTTTAATATGGTCACCATGCCTACTTAAGTGGAACAACACAATGCAAGTAGAGTGAGTGTCAAGTGGCAGCGCTATCACTTAAAGTACTTTAAATTATTTAAAACAATTCTTCCATAACGTACAAAACAATTCCTACATAACGTACAAAACAATCCAATTTATTTTGCTTTTGCTCAATGCTCTTGGTCACAAAGATGCCAACACATCAATACTCTATCTGCGCTTATTTATTGCCTGAAGGAACATGACTGTGAAAGAACTGGTGTGCATGTCAGTAATCCACCAATGTCCGCGCGCTTGACTATTACGACAGTGGTAAATCACTTTTTTCAAATTCACCTACAATAAATTAGAGAGTATTCGCGCAAAATGACTCGTAATTCTCCGTTATGACCAACAATAAAGGGGAGTTGACAACAAAGTTAGAGGGGTGGCTAAGCCATTTTGTAATAGTCATTACCGGTCACTTTTAACATAACTAGCTTTAAGGATAGGGAAACGGTATTTTGCCTGAATTCTTTTGTCCTGCACTGTAAAAGCACCAATTATGCACAATAACATCAGGGGGCGAGTATAGTTCATTGATTGTTTCAATGAGAAGCTAAATCACCCCTAACTTGATTAACTCCACCTTGAAATTTGTCATTCTGGCTTGTATTATTTATAACACTGCATGGGACAAAAGTGATCAGTTTTATTAGACTTCAAAAGAACCAATTGAAAACAAATGATTCCGGCCACCCTGAAACATTTACCAAAGCCACACTTTTCAAGGTACAGAATGCACAAATTAAGAAAGAGGCTCACCCGTTCATGAATGCTGTTAATATCGGCTAGAGTACCAGAACAACGGGCGCACACTCGCACCAAAGGCTTGTTGTTGTCTTCAATAGTTTTCAGCAGGTCCACGGCTAAGTCCCTGCACAGGAAGTCGATAGGTTAGTTTTAGAGTCCAGTTTTATCAAGAGATCGTTGTACTTAACACTACACGGGAAACAAATATTCCATATTTTAGCATTAAACGAGTGCTTCCAAAAATCTTGCGGAGAAACCTTCACATGCAATATTATATTGCACTCCCACAGAAAACATGCACCCGAAGTGTTGAGCATTGTGTTCACTAATTAACAAGACAATATCCCTTGAACTGTTATCAGGCTTGACATTATGTATTTCAAATGACACAAATACACTCATTTCAAAGTTCAGATATTTTGTGCAAACACAATAAATGCAATATTATATGCCAATTTAATGAACAAATTACACATAAAACTTGAAACTAAATCATACAAGAGAGTAGAATTTTGCCATCAAAAACATAAAATTCCGATCGTACAACACACACAAACAAAGCAAAGACAAAACGAAACAACAACAAGGTTATGCAGAACCTTAATTTACTAGCCAAATACCAACAAATTTTAGCCCAATGAAAGCATGCAGTTTCTGAAAGCCTGTTGCATTTAGTTTTTTGACTTTACACTAATCTGACATTTATTGGGTCACATGACCGTGTCTTCTTAGTAAAAATTTTTGGCAAAAACGAAAGGTAACATTTAATTCATACCAAAACAATGGTATTCCGCAAACACAATCAAACTTGGTTCGATATAGATGTTCATGTCAAAAATGGCGCTACAGTTTTCTAAATTAACATTTCATTTATTTCATTTTATGCAACTGTTGAGTTTTTCATGAAAAGTCAAAAAACCTTCATTTTTGACAGGCCCTCATGCAAAAATGAGACATTATAAAAACAACATCCGAAAAGCTTTTTGAAGAACTTTGCATACAGCATATTTGAAAGTTTCCTATGAATCCGTCCAGTCAAATGACGTTCATAAGTTGGCCAAATTTTGAACACTTTTTCTAGGGTCCTACAAAACCTCTTAACAAGCACATAGAGACGGATTAGAGAGTTTTAGCAAACACCAACATGGTACCTCCAGTCAAAAAACATGTTAAAGTCACTGGTTAGCACAGGAAATACAAAAAATATACAATAAATTCTAACTAAAATGGTCATCAAATAAAACAACAAATTCAAACTCAATGACTGAGTATTAACTAAAGAAAAAACGATATCCCAACATGTATTGCTTAGAAAAGAGCATTTTCCCCATTTCAAAGTATTAAAATGACACTAGACAATTAAGACTGCAAAAACAGAAAAGAAAAATTAAAGCAACAAAATATCCCCTATGCGTTATATACAAACAGACTACTGCAATACTACTTTAACTACTAGACACCAAATAATATGACACGTTTCATTCCCATTCAAACAGAAAAGTGCTATTACGAGGCCAAGCCTTTACCCCACCCTCCTCACCATTTAGCCAGTCTTTCACATCGCCTGGCCAGGTATTCCACAGCCTGCCCAGTCAGTGCACTACCTTTCTTCAATACAGTGCCCACACCAACAGCAAGCTCCAGTTCATTGCCACGGATGAGTTTGGAGATGGCCAACTGAAAATAGGCACCACTTGCAGTAACGATAATTTAACTGATCAGAATAAAAATCTGTTCATGATGGACTATATGCTAATCCGTACAGTAACTTATTCTTTGCACCCTTGTAATCTGCATGCTATTAGACTGAATCGTCAAATGAAACAAAATTCAAATATTGAATAAACTTGAAAGAACATTTTACTATATAAAATAATTGTGAGTCATAATAGCTGACTTTCAAAAGTTACATCATATCCTAAAATTAGTATCAGAGATTCCAGAAACAAATGTCAAATTAAGCAAAAAGTTCTTCAAAAAAGTTCGAAGGCATTTTAAAAAGCAACATGAAATGTTTAAAAGTGACTTGAAACACAAAATGCTCCAGACATTAGAAGACTATAAAGACATGCGACTCTCACGTTTGTACAAAGCAGCACAAACAGCTCTAACTCTTGGTAAAACAAGTCTCATAGATGAACATTTGGTATCAAATAATCTCTCCCTACCTCACAGTCATCCACCGCAAGGTGGCAGCACGCTGCAGTGATGGCTGACCCGTTCCTGAAGTACCAGTCGGCCAGGCGGCAACTCGTGTCGTGTAACAATCTGCCATGGGATCAGAACATGTTTCAAACGGGGAATTTCTGATAGTAGGCCCAGGGTGTACCTTCATGCATTTATGACTTTAGAACATTACTGATAAATGACAGAAAACAAATGTTAAGTCATTTTAGAACTGTTTGAAAATGACAAGACACTAACTGGAAACATACAGGACAATAACTGACTACACAATATAACCTGTCTGATTTGAGTACCACTGAGATTTGCGAAATAACCAATCTTAAATTTATCATACAAATAAACCTTAATTCTAAGCAACTTAATCATTGTACTGAGCTGCCACCCTCACAAGGCAAACAATGGGATATAACAGTATACTACGGAGAAACCTGCAATAGACTTTTCATTGAAGAGCACATCATACAAAAATCGTAATCTGCTCACTTGTCCACATCCTTGGAAGTCTTCACACCATTAACTTGGCCATTGTGGGCCTGCTCTGTATTTCCACAGTTTATGCTGCCCTCATGTGCCGCGGTGGCGGTCAGCATAGCATCCTGCATGTGGCCGTGCTTCACTAGCAGGTCAACCAATTGGACAGCATCGCCTGCTGCGACACAGTAAGGTACCGCCTCTTCCTGGTCCTGTTTCACCAGGTGGCCAACATACCTGCAGAGATGAGAAGTTTATATTTCATCCCTAATGCTAGCTCTCCCAATAATTGATTTGTTTGACTGTCAGTCACGTAATGACTCCAGTAAGTTTAAAATTCAGTTCCAGGGCCACAAGCTTAGTAATCTCTGAATTCCAACTTCACTTTGACATTTCCTCTTCTACTTTAGTATGAACTAAAAGTGGAACTTGCACGCTAATTCCTTATCTCTGTGATTGGTTGGTCAAATTAGTTAGAAACACAACATATAGCGATGATGTGAATATGAAGTAGGTTGAAAATTGCCAAATGCTTTTAAGAACGAGTTTTGTGTCGAAAGTGATTGGTCGTAAATCACTCAACCGTGTCTAGTAAGTATCGTGACGTAGTGTTGGAGAATAAAACCGCATGATGTGGGTTATGTGAGCCCCCAAGGTACATCATTAGTGCAAAGGTCATCTATTTTTTGTTTTTACAAGTTGCCAGTGATTACAACTGCCCTTTGTTTGGCGTAGATGATGTTCAAATAGCATTGTCATTTAGTTCCGGTCATACATTAGCATAGTTAGGAGCATGCAAATCATTTTGGCTTTAAACCTACCTTAAACAAAAATACATGATTTCGCCTCCTTACAGCCATGAAATTGGTCTCAAATTGGTCTCTAATTGTATAGCAGAAAGTGGTCAAAATCAAGAGTTTGCTTCTTGGGCAGAATGGGACTTTATAACAGCCTTTAAGATTAGTCTATTATTATGAAATGACCCCATTCCATATCTATGCAAGAAAATTCCTTTTTGGTTCATGTTCCAAACAAAATGCTGTGACTGCCATACTTCTTTGACTTGCGAAATGGTCACTGAACAATATTTATCTTTTCAATAAGGTTACACTAAGCCGGCTGAATTTCATTTTCCTTAGTCAATGCATCTAACTAACAGCAATTACATGTAACCTTAGTAACAAGCATCAAAAGTACACTTATGTCCACATTATATTTAGAGCTAGTGCTAGGTTTTCTGCAAATCATCACTCGAAAGCTTAATTGATTCAAACAACACAGACTCTAGTTCTTTGAAATTACCTTTCTACGAGTGACTGCCAGTAGTCCATGGATGCCCCAGGGGCAACAGACAATGCTTTTTCCCACTAAAAAAAGAAATGGTTACCATGGAAACTAAGAGTAACACAATCATGCAATTACAATGCACCATCACGTACAGACTGAGTACAATGTACATTGAACAAGAGAAATGTCGAAGTAATCAGTCTTAAACTTTTACTGAAAACTCCATAGTGTCAATTTTGTACCATTCAAACTAAACTCTTACTCTGCCCCNGAAGAATATCTCAAAGAAGCGGCCAAGGATAAGGAGGTACAGTAAAAAACCTAAACCAAAGGCAGCACAATTAAGGTTTATACAGACTGTTGTAACACTACCTTCAAACAACAATTTGGTAATTGACATAACATTTGATTTACTCTAACTTAAAAATTGGTTAAGACCCGGGGGTTCTTGTGCAAGTAGGTAGGTAGGTAGGTAGGGGGTCCAGCTACACGTTCAAAATCTAGGCTGACCCAGCACCTGGGAAACTGGGAAAAATGGATATGCAACACTGTTATGTATTGAGTTTCTAACAGAATCTGACGTTTATTAGTTTCAGTAGCACTTAAAATGTATGACTGTTAATCACGTGTACTATGGCGTATAACCTTAAGTGTGTATAATAGTTTTGTTGCATGTGTTTTAGTTACTTTGATGTTGTTTGCTTCTGTGCTCATTACTTTGACAATAAAATTCTCATATCATTCAATTGGTTTTATATAAAACCTACACCAACGACGTGACAAACACCAGTTTTGAAAACTCCCTATTTTCTCGTTTAAACCATTGGGGATGATACCACCAATACCACAAAATATTCACACACACACAAGATACCCAAAAATAATCAACCAATCGGATACCTGAAAGAGTAAATCCCAACTAAAACACCTAAGAGGACAAAATGTCCATCCAATTAGGTGAAGTGTCTTTGGGGCCTTTCTTAAAAGATAGCCCCTCCCCGTCAAGGAATAGCTACACACCTGTCCCAGTCCCACGAGGATCTCGCAGTAGTTTTTAACATTCCCCAGACGTATATGAATATTGGCAGCCTCCATCAGTACATCTTCTCGCGTGCGTGACCTTGAACTTAACCCTGTTGCCATAACTATTTCTAACTCTCGTGCCTCACTCTGAAACCGAGCAATGTATGGTAATAGTAACAGTTTTCTCCATTGAATAATGGGCATTAGAACGGTTCTCAAAATTGGTGACACCTGGAGGTGACCATGACAATCACCCAATGGAGACTAACTGCTATCATTGAGTCACCATCGTTCCAGTGGAAACAATATACTTTATAAGGACTGGGTAACAGAAAAACAGCCACTTGATTATAAGTTGGGCTGGCAACGGAAGAATTAATTAAGAAATGGTGAATGATATGATACGTGATAATGCTGTGCAGCTTTTGTGCAAAAAGTTATCATGATAATGCTATTGCGTCAACAAAAATATTACTTAACAAATTAATGATTAATTTTTACAAGTATGATATCATTTTGCAACCTGCTCTCTTTTCCATCAAGGCTCATTCTGACGACAGAATGAAAATTTCACCTCGCTTTACATGTGAATGTACGGTCATTTGCAATGCGACAGTATCAGTACATCCCTTAACAACTAAATATTCCAGTGCTAAGCCTATGACCTAACTATAACCCCCTTACCCCTTTAAACCTTGTCAGGTGCTTGACATGCATAATACCCTTTTTGTAGCCCTGTGACAACAAGCTGTCATCCATGCCGTTCACCACAGACACAAGCTCCCATAAGTTCTCCACACCTTTCTGAAAACGTGAGAAACGGTGAAGAATCAGTGTAGGATCGTCCAAATTATTGACATTTTCAAAAGCGAGCAAAACACCTGCGTGCAAAACCGACGTATGAATTAATAAAATAAAAAAGTGAGCTTTAATAGTTAATTGAGGAAAGTTTTTAATCTTAAAATAATACTGAGAAACTGTCCCAATTTATACAAAATGACTGGCTAGACAAGAATGTTCAGTTTTAAAGTTATATCTGAGGATTCAGTGGTGACATCTAGTGGCGCCGTACAGTACACCAGTAACACTAGAGGACACAGGGATTGCACACCTTCCCCATATTGCTTTGTGCCTGATAAGGATTTATGTGTGTAACAAAATAGATGACTTACACTTCACATTACTCCCCACAATTCGGAATTATTTTTCAAAGCCTAGTCAGTTTGTATGAATGCGTTGCTATAAGTCCACAAGTTGATAAGGCAAGTATAAGAATTGTTAATCTTGAACACAGCTTATCAACGTGAGAATTCATAGCAACGCGTTAATCCACACATTGATAAGGTATGCAAAAGAATCTCTGAACTTAAACGCCATATGTTGAGAAATTGCAGTCCCAAATTCAAGGTCCAGTTGCTACAGACACCTTTTCGGACATAAGCATAGGTTACATTATGTAACCACCATATGGTATGTAACATAAAACACGCGCCTTACCCTGAAAAACTTAGAGATGGATTTCAGTGTTTGGCAGTGGGTATCTACGTCACCCTGGCTACTGTTGTCAAGGCACAGCTTCACCTCTTTGGATACCCTTCCCGCCAGCAGAGGTAAATGACCAGTGGACATGGCTTGTTCTGAAAAAGACAAACTTAAATGAAAATTTTCAAACTCAAGGTAACAAGCCAGCTTGTACATATACGTTGTTCAAATGGTTTGTTTTAAATAAATAAATTTTTAGATGATGATGTTAATATTTAGTCATGTAAATCATTTTCCACTACGCCGTCCTACATTGGCCAGAGAAGTTAAAGCCAAATTAAATTTATTTCGTAGTTCAAAGACTTGAAAGACTAGGAATTAGCAAGAGTAAAAGCAATGTACAAACAAGATTTCTTTAAAAGCCACACAGCAATCAATAACTCTGAAGTAACAAAAGCAGAACGGAATATCCAGAAAGTTTTTTCAAACCAATTGAGCCGGGAATAGCACGTTAAAATGAATAGCATTATTTTATAAATTGACGACAACCAGTGTTGAACATAGCAACCCATTCTTTGCCAAATAATAAGCCACTCTCAGATGGTGGCGAAGCAGGTTTTTGGTAGAGAAGACAGTGATACAGGCGTTTCAGTTTCGAAAGCTTAGTCGAACCACTCTCTTAGAATGAAATGTATTATGAAAACTCGTCACTCATAAATCATAGCCACAATATAGGAACAAACCGTATCTGACAGCAGTACAGGACACTAGAAAGATTGTCAGAAGTGAGCGATTAGTGAGCAGGCGGTAGATATGATTATCAATGATAAAGATGTGAGAAGATCGGACAAAAGAGAACTTGGCATCGGTGTTATCAGAAATCAAAATATTAATACTTATTATTTACAACAAAGGGTCAAAAACAATAAAATCTGAAAATATTCTTTGGAACAACTGTTGTAGGTACTTACAAAAAACAAGCCACTAACTAAAACACACAGTATTAGGCCAAAAACACATAACTGGTTCTGGTCTTGTGTTTATTTTGTAATCGAGTAAATTTATTCAGTTACTCACTTTAATTTTCAAAAAAGAAAATTCACCTGAGATGAGCAAAAATGATGCGCAGCTTGTACCCATCGCTTAGCTAATTATCTTGTTTCAAACCTTGCTTATTTGCCTGTGCGCAGTTTTTCAAAAAACCGTCCCGAAACCTTGGCTGAAAATGATGGGGGCGGGAGTACAGATCTCAGAATGAGTCAAGGTATAGACCAGAGCCAACTGTGCTTTTTTGGTCTGACGAGTGGACATTTGCAGGCAAATTAATTATGAATCACAACTGACAAGTAAAAAAGATCCTGCAGCAACATCCTTCCAATTTGTGTTGAGTTTCAAATCCACTTAATATTAATACCATCTATTGCGGTCACCACTTATACTGTGCTGTCGTTTTCCACAGGTTCATGTTTTCCAGAAATGAATTTGCTTTTCCACGACCCATTTTCCCCACAAAAGTAACCAGTAAATTTTACTAATCACTGTCACTAAGCATAATTGAATACCTGAGCTTGTGACGTGATCTTTTTACAGATAGTCCAGTATGCCACACTACAGTGCATTGTGGGATGACGATCATTCAAATCAGAATGAAACCAACCAATGAAAACAGAGAACACACACCTTCGCGTCCAGCCAACAGGCTGGACGGATGATGGATATTTCACAAATCGCGAACCACAAAAAGGTCACTGAAGGTGTTTATTACATAATCTAAAATATTAGTTGTGAGATTTCCACGAGTTTTTTCCCATTTTCAATCTCCATGACCACTATGAATGGAATAATGAAGATGCCACTTCCCAGATTTCCCATGAGTGGCAACCATAATTAATGGCACAAATGATGACTAAGGTAGAAGGCACAGGTCTTCACACTGTGCTCAGATCATTTGTCCCAAGACAATCGTTGAACTGAACAACACTAAATGAAAAACAAATTACACTTGACGACTCGATGCGGGAAGTGAGGAAAGAGTCAATTAGTCTTGCAAATGCACTTTTGAAAGATGGTGTAAATTTTTTAAAGTTAGAAATAGACGGAATAAAATTTGAATACCATTGAGGCTCCCACTGTCTCCTGTAATACAAGATGTAGAGATATGAAGTAGCTGGAGCCAATATCTCACTCGTCCAAAGCAAATAACAGGCACTCATCGAAGTGGATATTGAATATTCATAGGAAGGTGATAACCAATGACACCTGTTACCATAACGATTCATTTGGCAGAATCCTGAGTAGTTATCAATATTGAGACCACACCAAGTGAGTGAAACAAAAATGGCCGAGCCATTACGCCATGTAGAAACAATTCAACATACTTAGACATTACTCCACATTTAAGACCTGCAAAGTAACAGCTCAAAAAGCACTTGAAGGCTAACACTCAGTCAGATGTAATGCCTTGTAGTTTGTTTGCATCAAAATTAACCTGATGTTAAT
The DNA here is from genome assembly GCA_002633005.1 of Phoronis australis. Taxonomy (NCBI): domain Eukaryota; kingdom Metazoa; phylum Phoronida; family Phoronidae; genus Phoronis; species Phoronis australis. Next base: position 96,228 of record NMRA01000152.1, read on the forward strand.
ATATTTACCTGGTAAGGCGACAATATCAGACAGGGGTCGTTTGGCAATGATGTTCATTTCCAGGGGTTGAATAAGGGGCAGCAGGGACCAGATTCTTAGCGTGGAATCTCTGGAGCATGACGCAAGCACAAACGGTCGTCGTGGGTGACTACTCAAACCTGCCAAAGATGAATATATTATAAGTCATAAATTATCTAGATCTCAATAGGACTCTATGAAAAATAATGTTTGGTAATAACAGGGTGCTACATTTCACCCCACAATGCCCATTCCGACAATGATTTCTGTTTGCACTTTGTAATCATGGTGCGTGATTTCGGGTTACTTTGTTTGATTATTTTTGGGGTATAAAATACTCTTATTTCTCATGTTTCAGTTTTAAACGTCTGAAGAAGGAGCACTGTATCTACCTTCAGAATCACTCGTCACTTTGCCTATAGATGGCGCCATGCTGATGCCAGAAGAACAGCTTGACATACTTTGATTTCCGACAAGATGAGTATACAATAACGGCAACCAAGACACAGGGCTTGGAATGACCCATGACAAAAAAGAGGAAATTTTTTACTGCCCCAAATATACATTGCAGTCTAAACAACCATATCTCAACAGATCGAAAGAAAACATTATTATCACAAGATTCCCAGTAACTGTGTCGTGTTGGCAAAACGCACTCATCTTAAGCAGTACCTGACATCTATTTCAGCAACAATAATGAAGGCACGAAGATGCAACAAAAGATAGTTTTTAGAATTAATAAAAATGATAAAGATAATGATAGAAAATTTGCAGAATGAGTGACAGAAGCTTATTCTTGATTTGCTGCAAGAAGACCTATAAAATCATTCTCAGTTCTTACAATTACGATACAAAATTATGAAAAAATTTTGAAAATCAATCCAGAGATTACCTGGAAAGCCTGAAATACATACCCACTTAATTCCAACAAAAAATTTAATTCCAACGCAAACGGAAAAAAGTCAAGACAAAAACATGTGGCTCATAACCTAACTATTAGCATGGAAAAAATGAAAGTCAAAAACAACATACTTTAAACCATAAGAATACAACAATCATAATCCTCAGTTGGCCAAACTTTTCAGTTTCAAACAGTAATTACAGGTGTTAATTGTTCATAAGCCACGCTGGTGTGGAACAAACTATGTAATGGAAGAAATAACAACAACGACACTCAAAACAGGCTACCAGAATTTGTGAAAAATGGCTTAGACCAATCAGATCATTCAGAACCTGGCACGTGACTACTTCTCTCTTAAATCACAAAGCCCAAGTCGGTCAAAATAAAACTTGTTAACAAAATAAAACATGAAAAATGTCAAAATAAATTGGAATACACCAACCGCAATTTAAAACACATTTGCAATCAAAATAGCACTTTGTAGCCTGTTTGGGCGGCATGTACAAAATCGAACTCAGGCCTAATCATAATGACACAATGTAACAGCCAACTTGGCAACTGCCGGCACGGGCGTGCACGTGGGATCAAACAAAAGAATTTCATACATCACTTACATCCCCCGATTCCAATCCAACGAATTACCGGTTACGGTTGAATTTTATTTCAGAAAGCGTTTTCTTTGAATTCTTGTGTTTCATCGTTTCAGATGGTCCTCCGCGATTCGGCCAAGCACGCCGTAATGTCCCTCTGTCAAAGTTTACAGCGCGCAAACCCTGACTTTTGTTGTTTGCAAACGCACTGACCATTTCTTTTATCCACTTTTGCCACGGATTATTCTGTCTACTGCAAGCTCCACGCATTTTTAGCTGTAGAATCGCACTACTTGTCAACGAGATTTCATGTATGTATTGGTGAACCACGCTATCCCAGGTGGCCCGGCAATTAGGATTTTCGTTCCTCCGAAACATATAGAGCAGTTTCCGCTTTTCGAGTTGTCGGTAACGCCACATTTAGAAACCAATTTGCTGCGGAAATTTTATGGCAAATCAGATTTTTTTCCACGGAAATATAACAAAAATGCGTAAATTCGCACTTCAGCGGAAAATTCCAAGCCTTGAAGACAGGAGAAAAGAAGAAAGATTCGGTAATTTACATGGTACATTAAGTGTAAAAAATGAAATGAAAACTACAATTTCATGTTTAACTACTTTTTAAAACCCAGACATTTCAACCTGTTTTATTTCATTAGTACAACATTGTCCCAAAGGCTTCTCCAGTTCTCAAATTAGTGATATATTGCTAGCTACATTTATATCTACTTCATTTTTTCAAAAAACTGATTAATTAATTTGAGACAGAAATTCAAGGTCTGTTGCACAAGCACTCACCATAAACATCAGCACCGTGATCGAGCACCGTGTCGAGACACGCTCCATCCCGTGTATCCCACATACGAATAGAATAGTCCCAGGAGCCAGAGACCAACAGGTAGGGTATCTCTGTGTTCCACAATAAGCCCCTGACAGGGGCCGAGTGTGAGCACAGGACTTGGATACAAGAGTCCTGCGTGTAGTCCCATATACGGATGGTACTGTAAGAAGAACGTATCAAAGGGAATTAAGCAGAGGAACCAACTGTGAGACGTGTATTTTGTGTTAACAATTTAAAGTAATCTATCTCATTGAATGCCACTGGTTGGCTTTAACTTAAAGGGTGCAGAACAGTTTTGAGAATTGGGATACTGATGTTGATATCCGTGACTCTAATAGGACAACTTTTGCTTATTGATTCCTAAATAAACAAAGTAGCCGAGTTATACACAAAAAACAGTAGACAAATCCATTAAAAGACCTGCAGCATAAAACACTTTATGCTAAGTGTTAACCTTTTCCATCATAGCAACTTATTAACACAACATGAGTATGTTGTCTATAGGAGATTACATTCAATAAAGCCATAGCTGAGGTTTCAATAGCATCCTTACCCATCATCAGAGCCACTGCACAGAATGCCCTCCCTCAAAGGCGACCACTTCACCTGAAACACCTTTGCCGTGTGCCCGCTGAATGACTTTAATGGCTGTGAAGTTGTCGTGGCCAGGTAGAACACTCTCACCAGCTTGTCATCACAACCGGTAGCTATCATATCTCTGCACAGAAAATAACATAGAAATTTCTCTGCATAGAAAATAACACAGAAATTCTTTCCAGTTACTTTCTAAGGATCAGTTATAGCATTAGGTGCATACTACATAATTTATGAATATGTCAATCTCAATCTACATAATTTATGTACATGTTTAGGCCTATATGCCTTTACCAAAAAATGTGATTTTTGAATTTTGTACAACAGATTTGGCCCAACGTGATTCCCAAACAGGCATATGGACGTATGCTTTACTTACAAGCTCATTTATGCTATGCCTTTTATGTGTCAGTCTTCAAATTGATTTTTCTCAGTGTTTTATCTAATGCATTCTTGACACTTTTCATTTATCACCTGCCTGATACAAATTCATATCAAACAAAATGGCGGTGCAAAACCACTATTCACAAAGTCTTATGTAAGAACAAGACCTAGACAAGTCTGGTATATCTTGTGAACATACTTGTTATTAGGCGACCAATCACAGCCAAACACTGCAGCAGGGTGTTTGTATCTGTGTAAGAGCTCTCCATCTACGTGTCTAATGATGCTGAAATGAAAGTGGTTGGCAATTACAGCACATTTCATCCATAATGAACTCACAATTACACATGGTCTGTACATTAAAGAAGTACTTGATGTAGAAATTTCAGAACTTCTGTTACCTAATGAAGCACAGGATGATTACACAATGCAGTGCTTACACAAACTAATAGATGCAATGTTGATGTGCTAGCAGTGAAAGGCATACTGTTCGGTTAGGAACGTTGAATGCGCGACACAGTGCGAGAACGCGGTCCAAGGATAATACTAGTCTGAAGGAGGATAATAGTTTTATTACATACTCTTCTACTGATACTACTGAGTCTGTTACAATCCATGCGATCATACACTTATATAGTGACATACATGAATCATAACAGGATATACTGAACAAACATGTTTACTACAATTCTTCATGTTGGGGGTGTATTACGTAACACTTAATTCTGTGAACTGCTCCTACACATGCACTCACTCGGATATGAGATCATACTCTAACATGCAACAAAAAAGAAAGTTGCCAAATCCATTTTTCTTAATGAGGCATCTTTCAACATTGTAATGATTTAACAATTGAAAGAATTAGCAAAGTACTGCTACTCCAGCCTAGTTCAATCACATTGCGATAAAATGTTGAAAGAGAAAGGCCAAAATGATTGCCAATTACGATTCTAATTAAGAGAAACATACCAATATCCATCTGCGCCACAGGTTGCTAGGCGACGAGAATCTTTGTGACACCATGCAACAGAGTACACACTACTCTTGCCATGCTGCAAAATAAAGGAAACGAAAACCCACTTAGAAAAGACCCTTCGACCAAAAAAGTTATTGTCAGTTTCAACACTTACCAATTCAAATTTATAGATTAAACAACATTACAAAGCTAAAACTTGTCCGTTCTACACGTTTTGATACTTAGACAACTTAATAGCTTCATCCACTGTTTGAAATTTTTTGTTACATATGGTGCCAGCATAATCTAATAGATACAAGCAAACCTCCGGGAATAGCTTTCATACTATACACAGGTTCTCAGTCACTCCCTTGCATACATTCAATACTGAGACTGAGCCCACATTAGCAATATACACCTACGAGCAACGTTTGATAGTCTGCTAGTGTTAGCCTAGAGTTGAACCCAAGGTATCCCCAACGAGAGTCCTAAGCTCAAACTACTAAGCTATAATGCCCCCTCTCGGTACTTAGTGGTCACACTTTTAAATTCACTTAGACATAGTACCTCAGAAAATCTGTTGGTTATTTTCCCCTTGTTGATATCCCATATGAAAGTGCCATGGCGTGAGGTTGAAGCAGCAATACAGTTGAGGTCAGACGGTGCCCAGGATAGACAATAAATAACCCCTTCGTTACCTGGGGACGTGTGCAGCTGTAATAGAATAACCGATTAGTTTGAAATCAAACAACTATGAAAAAGCGCATTATAGTTTGAACATTCCATGAAATTCAAAAGCGCTCATTGATTATATTCTGCACAAAAGATACATTTAAAAATTATCTATGTTGAACTCAGGTGACCAAAAAGATTATTACAGTATTCAACACGAAATTAATTTGTATTGACAAGGTTAAAAGTAATCCACACAAAACAACCATTTTTGACAAAGCAAGCTCAGAAACACCATGTCTGTCAATTCAATCAGACTCATAGTACATTTTTCTTACTTCATTCTTATAAGACATATCGTCTTAGTTTCATTGCAGTTTGTAGCTTTCAATCCCAATCCCCTTATAGCCGAGACGGAAAAACATGTTGAGGAAATTGCCTGAGCAGCCTTTACTGGCCATAGAGCCAAGACAATTTAAAACAATTACAATGGGCAAGATTTAACGTCAGGACCATTCCAAAGAATCTATAAGTCCCTTAAGGCTTCAATACTTACGGCAGACATTGTGTTGATGTCCCAAATTTTGATAGTGCCGTCAAAACTTGCTGTGGCTAGATGGTCGGGATTGTTCGGTTGAAACTTACAGTCAAATATAGTCTCCACATGACCCTGGAATAAAGAACAAGAGCACGTATTGTGAGCTCTAAAAGAACGTGAATCGATGTAAATAACTGAATGTAAGAGGCCATCTCCATTATTTGGAAAATTCAAGACTGGTGTGTTTTGCAAAGAAATCTGAACTCAGGATGTAACTGACGCTAAAATGAAGTCTCTAATGAATGTAACAGTTGAAGAAAAAGTTCGAACAGTAGCGAGTTTCCAGGAAAATTAAAGACAGCTTTACAACATTTGGAAGCAACCTGCTGTTGAGACGTTTCAAACAAGATATTAACCAAGTTGGCTTGCAAGTCAAAAAACTTCACAATGGCTCTGTAAATAACTCTACGTATTATAAGATGAAACAATTATAAGTTGTGGTATTTGAATTGGCTGTGGTTCAATCGGTGCTTCACATTCAACATACCAGATCGCGCAGAAAGTCCCACCGTCTCTTTCCGAGGTCATACAGACCCACCCCACCATCACGAAATGTGCAGACTGCGTGGGCAGGAGGTAATGCAAACCTGGGAACATAACGGAACCTTATAAACTTTAAAACAAACAGATTTTCAGAAAAAAAAATTACAGGTGTTGTATAAACATAAAGACCTTTCATACTATGGAAAATTATGTTTGCTTCACAAAGTCTGACAGAGACTAAAACTGCACAAGTTCTCAAAAAGAGTTCCTTAGTTTTTGTCGACATTTTCAGTCTTATAAGGTCGACAAAACGGGATTGTGATATGACTTCAGTCATATTCGATCTTTGTGGCAAACATGGAGATCAGGTAGAACTGTTTCAACCGTTTCATTCCAAGTCATTCCCAAAAAATCTATTAAGCATACTAACTACTGTTAAGTCACTCCGACAAGTAAATGCTTTTAGTCCACACCTTCCTATGCTCAGCTTAGAATTAGCCCAGTTTGGTGGTAAAGAGCATTTTGTGAGAGAGGTTACCTTGCTAATTGACAACATGATTTAACTGCAAACTATTCCTGAATTTGAAAGCAGCTTCAATCTTTATTCACAGCCACTCTAATTTTATTATTCAAGTGCCAAAGAGTTTGTTAATCATTTTCAGCAGCTACCTTGCACTGTTTGTCGAAGGTTCCAGATTGGGTAGACTTTGACCTTTGACCTTGCCAGAGGTCAAAGATGTGTTGAACACATGAAGGGCATGAAAGCCCATTTTCTTGAGCTTGATGCTTTCAATAGGAGTTGACTTGGACACGTTCCACAGCCTCATGACACCCGAGTTGGCGTCTAGAAATTAAATAAAAATGACATGAATTTCAAATGTCAGACAATATAAAATTGTTCTCCTTCACATAATTCAGAAAAAGAAAACTACGTGACCACCTCAGCTGACAAAGAACTAACCATAACATTCCCTAATGTGAACATGTCCAGAGGCAGCTTGTCTGAGACTGCAGGCATTTCTCTTAACTAAGACTTTAACAAAAACGTGACAACTGGCTCTTAATTCACACATGGTGGCCACAGTTGATGTCTTCATTCTTGACTGATTTTCTCAGATGTGAATTTCTCACTCCAATACATAACATCAAAGAACCCTTAGAATCCTTGACAAGCATTTTTCAATTAGACAATTACCAAGTTCTGAAATAATGCAAATGACAAGAATTTCAGATGCCCGAACAATCAGATCTCAAGTCAGATGACTCCACGTAGGACACTAGCCAAATACATGCTTGCGTTTATCAGAGCACATTTTTACGGGGTCCGTGTAATTATTAGCTAGAACCAATGCTAGCACAGTGGTCCTACATAATAGACAGTCCTCATGCTTAGACTTCAGATTATAATCCTTTATTAACGAGATGTTATATTAAATCCTAATAATCTACAACTGCCAGAGCCAACGTAAACAACCGTCATGGCTCTCACACTCATGGCTAACACTCGCTGTTTGTACTTCATTAATCGAAGTGTAAAGTTTAACAATCAATAGCTGTGCGAAAAGTGAAAACTTAACTAGCATGCACGAAGCACCTCAGTAAGCTTTGAAAATCAAGAATGTGGATGAAAGCACAGATAAATCAATTTACTGCAGCATCTCAAGAAACCACACCGAGCCAATATGCTTGGCATCACTCTAAACCAGACAATTAAATCGTGTATTCATCCAATTCAAGAAACTCTACTGAAAACAATACCGTGGTTATTCGGATGTGTAAAAGCATTTTAGGATAATATTCAACCAAGGTGAACATTCTGTATTCTTCTGAACATATGATACACTTTGCCTTCTAGTTCATCATGATGGCTTGCAAGGTGGGGACTAAAAAAATGCAGGTGGCCTGATGCCTTTTGCGGTACATCAGGCGTGTTTAGGCCGAAAGGCCAGGGAGACTAGCAGAACATAGACATAAACCAAGTGCTTGCGTTTAAATGGGAAGATATTAACAAGCAGAACATAGACATGAACCAAGTGCTTGCGTTTAAATGGGAAGATATTAACTAGTAGAACATAAATGATTCTAGTGCCTGCGTTCAAATGGAGAGATATTAATTAGTGGAACATAAACATGATCCTAATGCCCCAAATAATCTAAGAACCTGTGCTATGTTCAAATGGGAAGATATTAACTAATAGAACATAATATGATCCAGACGGCTGCTTACAAATGGGAAGATATGAACAAGGCAAGACCAAGGCAAGGTGATTTTTTTTCAGAGAACAACAAGCACGCCAACGCTGCTTGTCACAAGTTAACAGTAACTAACAAACTGCAGCAACTAGCAACAAGTGAGGGGAGAGTTGTCGCAGAACTAACGGTAAAGGGCTGCGCCTCCATAGGGTCAAAAACTGGACTTATATCAATAATAATCATGATTGTCAAAGGGCAACCATATCAACACCTAGATTACTCAAATAACCATATACTCATTTCTACCATAAACATAACTCAGTTAAAAAACAGAACCGATATCAAAATGCTGCCAATTTCAGTACCAAATTTATCATGAAAGCTCTTCCATACGTCAATGCTAAAATCGCAAAAAATGATATATATTGAGGGGGGACCATAGGTACCACTCCCTAAAGTGGAAAACTCCAAACAAACACAATCCAATTGCTAATATTAATCCTAATGCACTTTAAACATTTACATTTTCCACAAACAATGCCTACTAAATTGCAAACACACAAACAGTAGGGATCACCTAATGTGTTATCACAACTTCAAGGGTGCTGATTATGTCACGTGACCTCCATGAAAGCAATGATTGGCTCACCTCCTGTTAGGAACATGCCAGGAGCTGAGTGAATCCAGGAAACTGACTGCGTACGAGCCGCGGCGCTGGGCAGATTGAACGTCATTATCGTGGCCAGGGTCTCGGTATCAACCAATCGGACGCCGTAGTGATGGTTGGCTATCAGTAAGTATTCGGAAGAAAGCGGATCCCACTCCAGGCCCGTGACAGGATCGTCATCGTCATCATCTTCATCAGGAGCAAGGACATGTTTCTGGTTTTTCTTTTTATCTATTACAAATATCAAAGACAATTACACAACTATGGATAACGATAATCCTAAGCCTCACTTCTCATCCCATCTCAATTGCCTACTAGTACTAGACTTAAGAGCATCGTCCCAAAATACAATGTCGCCACTGAAGTTCTGAGTTGAATCCAACAGACACTTGCCTAGCAACATCACTTGTTGCTTACTGTTGCTATGCTGACAGTGATTTTCCTTAAAACCACTGACCATGTTCTGGTTTTAAAGTATTACAAGGGTTTTACATAGATAAGCCCACCCAATGAAATGCCCATGGGCGTTTATTCAGAAAAATTGTGCTAAATAAATTTGGTGTTACAACTTCTGGTGTCAAGTGTCCAGATTGTGGGGAAAGTTCAGTTTTGAGGAGCACTTATCATTTGTAAAAACGAACAAAGTGTTGGCGAATTATGTATTTATTAACTTAAAATTAAAGAACACTAACTATTATTTGATGCACAAAAATCGCTGGTATTTTCATATCAGCTGAGGCTATGACTTTCCGTTTACACGACTCCCTTTCCGAATAATCGCCCGGGCATTTATTTGGTGATACTGAAATGCGTAAAATTTTTCATTTTCCGAATACATGCCATGGGCTTATCTACGGATAGCCTCGGTAACTTTGTTCATAGGTGTACCGGATTTGATCTTCCAAAGTGATGTCATTGTGTTGTTATCCTTTGTTCAAAATTGAAATTAACTACTGTAGCCTGAAATTCGCTCATACTGCTTTGGGAATCGAAGCTACTCTACTGTGACAAGTAACTTAATGGACTTGGGTCTAGAATCTAATATTTGTACACGAAATGAACTCGAAATTATTTTTGGCAATTTCTCTGCTACTTTTGTGCGAACTCGAAAATAAGTGGTTATTAGACTATCCTCGAATACATAATAGTTTACGCATATGAGTTTCTAGTCCAAGTTTGCACTTAATGACCCTTATATTCGTGATACAAACTCGAGTAAAAACATGAAATTTCCAGTTCAAACTCTAATTTAGCCTTAATGTTGGGTTTATCAACTGCAAACTAGGACTAAAAAATTATCCATAAAAGTCATTATGTGTTCGAGCATAGAATAATAGACACTTATCTTGAGTTCGCAAAAGTAGAGTACAAAATGCCAAACATAATTTTGAGTTTTATTTCGAGTAAAAAGATTAGAACCTGGGCCCTGGTCCACACAGTTCTACTCAGGACTAGAAATCATTTCTAATTTGAATAAGGAACAAGAGGAGATCAAAGCTGACAAGGCATCAATTCATTTCCCCTTCGATATTAGTCATATTCATTTCTCTGACGACAACCATTACAGCATGTTTTCCTCAATCGCACAGTGAGTTAACATGCTGTGACTTTCACAAGCTCAACAAGAAACAGTGGATGTACAGTGTATCGTTCTCAGCTCAAACCATGTGACATTTCAAAAAAAATCTAAGAACCTGGGTTTGACTAAATCAGAAAATAAATACACGAGGTCAGTCAATGTTACAAGAAGAATAACCAACACTAAATACAAACCTAAAAAGAAAAGGGATATTGTTCCATCCGTATGGCCAAAGACTAGCTTCCCCTTCTTTGTGTGATGCCAACGAAACTGGCAAACGGTCCGAGAGAAATTCTGCGCCTCTTTGTGGACGTTCACCTCCGTCGTTTTAATGTTCCACATGAAAAGTGGTCCTCGTTCACACACAAATGCTATAGTGTCCCTGTCAAGGTCACACCAACCTATACAGCTTGGCACTGCTTTGATGTTGTCAAGTTTGAACACCGCTCGCTGCTCCACGACATTCCAGACGATGATGATGAGATCGGCACCACAGCTGGCCAACAGGTCAACATTGTTCGTGTGCCAAGAGATGGCAGTGATGGTCTTCTTGTGCTCGGACATAATAGAATGCAGTTTAAACTCGTTGTATGTTCTGTCCAGCTGAAACACACGGGACAACAGTTTACTGAATATGGAGATTGATTCATCTATTATGGAGAATGGTTGACTGGATCTGGAACTACCAATGAAACAAGGAAACAGACAAAAATATCTTTTACAATACAGGTTAAATACCGTTCCTCAGTCATGACATTTAATTTTGACCGGTACTAACTGACAGGGTGGCAAAATTGTAATTATTATCGAATGGCTTAGCCACCATACTAACGACTTTCCTGTTAATTACCCTTCATTCTCAGTCATGAGGGGTGACGACTGGTGGCGAACACAGCTTAGACCCAGCCGTGATGATGGAGAATTCTGGGTCATTGTGTCTGAAAACTTTTGGCTTATACAGTACTATCAGTTGTTACACGTGTGTGTAGTTTAGTTACAAATACAAACTGAATATTAAGCAGTATTTCTGAAAGAGCACTGAAATTGCGCATAAAGTTTCAGTTAATTTTCAACTGATACAGACAACTGCAGTTCTAAAATTTTAATGTCTCATTCCTTCAAGCTTTTATTATTTCCATAAGAATAAAGTTACCGGTTAAACTAAAACATTAAAATACTACAACTAAACATCTGTGTAGATAAGGTGATTGCAAAGTTGAGTATGGGTGTTTAAAACACAAATTGAATGATAATCACAAAGGAACAGAACTACAACCCACCCTCTATATATAATTAGGTGGGCCTACAATTCAACATGGCTATTTAAAGAGTGACGGACATTAAACCAAACAAAAACGATACTTCTTTCCGACTCATTTTCCTGACATCTTTTTGTCAGCAGGAATGTGTTTTAGCTCCATTAGGGATGGGGTATGAACAGAGATGACGCGTGTAACATCAGACTGCAATCACATGTGAACAAACATTTTTGAAAATAGTTGTTCAGCTGTGGTTTAATCAAATTACTGCACAAAAGCATTTATTATATGGGCAATTCCATTTGTGACGGACGTACTATCAGAGAACATTGTGATCAATTGTGAAAAAAATGTTCACCCTAGGAAAATAATTATTACATCAATTGATAGGTCTCACTGATAGCTTTCAAAGCATGTATCAACTTTTCCCCTATCTTTAAATCTGACTGAGAAAATTGTCTTTAAAGGGGTGCGACGGACGTACGCAGAGAATTTGAATTTTTTTTTTAATTTTTAATGTTAATTTTCTGTAAGTTGCATTAAGATACAATTTTATATTTTACATGATGATTTAGTGGAATGTTTGCAAAGTACAACACACTAATTTTTTGATGATATCTGCTAAGAAATTTTTGTCAGACAGCTCCATATAAGTTGAGTTAGTGTGAGGGACGCACATGATGGACGTATGCTCTGAATTTCTAGTATTAAATTGTTTGTTGTGACTAAGTATCAATTCAGAATGATTCAAACTTTTACAGCATTTAACCCTTATCCTGCTGTGCCTCTATTCAGACTACTTTCCCTGTGTGCTGAGCTAAGTAGGTCACCTCTACTACTGTACACTAAGCTGTTGTGGAGGTCACCCAGACTAATGACCTAACAATTTTAAATTGGAAATTTGAAAGGGAAATATTAAACTAACAGAAAAGAAGTCAATACAAAACTTGTGCAGAATTTAATGGAGATTTTCACCATGTGTAAGTCTTTATCATAGCCTTGGTGAAAGTAAACTGATCCACTGTCATCCTCTCCTGTATGGCTCCAGCCATCTAATGAAACTATGTGTCTACACTTACATAAACCTGCCAATATCTCCCAAACTAGTAATCACAGCCATATGGTTTAAATTGGAGAACAGTAGAGGAAGTTGTGAAGTATGGAATGCTCATGGTCACATATCTAAACAACATTCCAGGGCTCTTACAATTTCTGAATGAAAATCACAAGTATCCTGGGGTGAGTGCACTCTCCTAGCGCAGCCCAGCTGTAACTTATTATAGTCGATTGAGTACACCCAACGCATTTTAATAGGATAATTGGCATGTCGGCTGACCTCGCCTAGCGCAGGATAAGGGTTAAGCTATATTCGTCTTTTGCTACTAATTTAACCTTTTTCCATTAAAATGTACCGACAGACCTTTTACACAAAATCATCACAGGTAGGGCTATACTAAAGAATATACTCCAGGATTTCAACTTTTCAGTACATTTGATTAAAGATATAAAACAATCACCTAAAATCTTCACTTCCTTTTGAAGATGGTAAGCATTGTCGATGGGAATTAGAGTGATAATCATTTTGTATTTGACAGCTGTTAGTTATCAGGAAAATCTGTTTTTAAGCATTAAATAGAACACTAATTCAAAACTAATAAGTAAATATGACGGTCAAAATATAAAATGTGAAATTAAGTTTGAAACATTACTAATAACTGTCATAAAAACGCATTTTAATTAATTGTTTTTCAAATTAGAATTTGGCCTTGGAGCTTGTAGAAAATTATTCTCCGGTCCATGCTGTCGATGGCTCTGATGCATGCCCATATAAGTAATTACTGGGATGTTTTTAAAGTATTAGTAACAGGACTTCAGTATCTTCTTAAAACAAAGTGTGAAGCATATGGTTTAGTAGACATCATTAACTTTTGGCATTCATATTTTGATTCAAATCACCCGTGCTGTCTTCCAGTGTGAAAACCCGACATTTTAAATTAATTGGATTTAGGATTATGATTTAGGAATGTAGAGCTAACTTATCAGATGCTGATTTCTATTTAAATATTAAAATGGTTCGATTTCATCCAGCTCTTGTAACTCATGCCTTCTTATCAAATTTAAAGAGAGGCTTTAAATAATGCCACATCACAGTACGCACAAGTACACTAAGAATTTCTTGATCCACGATGGCATTTTTTCTGAGTTTCTGAGAATATTCCAAAAGATGTTTATTCTTCTCCCAGTTGCGACTGTTCTTCCGGTGGCCTCCAACAATTGCCTCTATCCTTTCTAAATGCGGTTTAATCTACTCGAAGCTCAGCAGAAAAAAATTAGTTGACTAATTCTTAAAAAGATTGAAGGCTCAAAAATATGTAAGATGAGACAATGTAATCATTTGCTATGAAATAATTTCATACAAGCCACCCAATGACCCAATACAGTGAAAAACTCAAAAAGAGTGCCTACAGCCAGTGAGGGTGTGACAAAAATGCTCAATAAAGTAGGTGACAGATTCCTACCGCTTGAAAATTCCCAGTATCGGCTTTTTCAACACCCAACACAGCATAGCAGGTCGGAACAGAAACAACATGTTGATTCCAGTGCAATAGCAACTTGACATGTATTCCTTTAGGTCTCTTGTTATTTATACTCTAGAGCACCTTAGGATTTCTTTTGTATGAATAATTTTGTATCTTGAATTTCCCAAAAGCTAAGCATTTTTTTACTAATAGGGGTACCAAACAGAAAAACAATAAGTTTGTTAAATTAACATTTTGTTTTATTTACATTTTATAATGTGGTCCAACTGTTTGATTTTAATAAGTTGAATTCTACAAAGGATAACTAGATGACATTGTAAACTATAACTTTTCTGCAAATACTTTTGAAATTGAAAAAAATCAATGCATTTAGTTAAAATCTGTAACAACTTCTCACTTAATTTTAAATCTGCTTTTGTAATATTTTATCGTTTTAAGGTTATTAGGTGTGAGATACATTTTATCATGCAAGTTTAGAAAGTAAAAATATGACATAAGGTTATTTTATTGGCTGAAAAATTGCAATTTCATGGGTGCGATGGACGTACGTGACGGACGTACAAATTTGCTGTACGTCTGTCACACAATTTCTCATTAAACAAATAATCCCTGGGATCCAAAATTTTAGTCAATAGTATTGAGTAACAAATTAAAAGAAAATCTGAACTTATTTTAATTTTGATTAAAAACTTTTAAGAAAAATAAACTTTTTAACACTTTTTGCGATGGACATACGGCACCATGATATCCACGAGTTGACCTTTGACCCCAAGAGGTGAGTGATGTGCCAAAGTTGAAATGTTATTTTTTATAATGTTTGGGATTCATGTGATTGCACAAATTTGACAGTATAGTGAAATACCCATAATTAGCTTTTTATGACCATAATTAGCAACACACATGAAAATCGAGCTAATTTTTTAGGGTCAAGTGACCCCCAATATGGTTCCATTTAGGCAAAAAATTTAAAGTTATAGGACAGTCAAATATGGGTCCTGAAACTAGAGAGATTGGGCTTTCAGATAAGACCACAAATGTTAGTGTAGCCACAATTTTAATTTTTTGTCTCGAGGTTGACCTTTTCATGAAATTGTCCATACGTACACAAAGTCATACCTACACAAAGTTCTACAGCCAACAATCAAAAAAATTGCTTCATGTTAGGGTCGTGTATTGACAGGAAGGAAACTACCCATTAAGTATTGATCAGGACAGAGTTTAATGACAGCTGGGCAATTAATAGTTTCTGTGCAAGCGAACTTCACTTGAATGAATTAAAAATCAAATCACAAGATCATAACGCGTCAAGGAGGACAAAATTGATTTTAAAAGTATTTCTTCACATGGCCTTTGTGAGTGCATGCTAAAATACCATCAAGTGAGAAATGAAAAATTCAGAGCAAAAAGCATCGATACAACTGTTAACTACGAGAATCCTTTAATCAGCTTAGGAAATAAAACGTACAATGTTATCTCCCTTAGATTACAAATGATGTTTACTAATCCGCCTTCAGGGATTCTCCATATTATCAACATTTTCAAAAGCACACAAAATGCACCCTAGGAGATAAT
This sequence comes from Phoronis australis, assembly GCA_002633005.1. Lineage (NCBI taxonomy): Eukaryota > Metazoa > Phoronida > Phoronidae > Phoronis > Phoronis australis. The sequence goes on from NMRA01000152.1 coordinate 112,074, forward strand.
GGATGCTGAATACTTTTAACACTCATCTATTGGGGAAACAAAAATAGACAAGAGAATGGCGCTTGAAAATGCTGATGATCATAAAAGACCTTTTTTTCGGCAACAAGTTTTAGCAATAGCAAACTGTACATTTCTCCAGATTTGCCTCTGCCAAATGGAGTGAGTTGACAGCCAAGCTGTTTTTTAACAGCACCCGCAAAGACTGAAAGTGACATATTTGAGAACACACCCAACATGTATTTACTTTCTATTCTATATTCTTCTAAAGACAAATACAAAGGTCAGCATTCAGAAAGCTAAGAAATTTTGAGTAAATAGTTCAAAAAAATCTGTAGGCACAAGGTACTTGTGAGTGCAACAGCGACAGTTCAATGTAGACTTTATTGTCTATTACCATCGCATCCTTATTAACCCTTTGGGCTAATTCCACTGTCTTGTCCTCTACACTACGCAGAAAAAATACAGCGGAATTCCCCCCCC
>NMRA01000152.1:119899-235976 GCA_002633005.1 Phoronis australis
CAACTGAATCACGTGAGTTAGGCAAAGGTTAGCGCGAGACTCAGCGAAGCGCGTGACGCTAGCGCGTGACACTTGTAAAATAGCATGAGAAGGTATCGGGTGAAACTTGTAAGATGTGTGTCCCTTAGACTTTTTATTCGTCAACATGTGTAATTTCACGTAACTTCCTCAAAATGGCACCCGGTAACTGAGAGAACTTGACTCGAGCAAACCGCGACAGATTTTCATGGATTTGTTCAATTTTTGCAGAATAAATTGTATCCAGAGTCGTGGTATGTGTTAATTATAACTCCGTGTTCCTATATGTATGGTACATTTGATTTTATTTGCTGTATTTTGAAATGAGTAACCTTTTGTGAGGATGTACTATCGCCCCTGAATGCCTGCGGCATCCAGTGCGATGTTATTGCCTAGGGGCCATCGTGTGTGCAGCGAACATTTTCCTGGTGGAAAAAAGACGTATGAGAACAACATTCCGACGGAGTTTCCTCTTAAAATTAACGTCTCTAGCATATCCACGGCGAAAGCTACCAAATTTAAGCAACCCAAGAACTATAAACTTGTCTGAAACCGGAGATTTCGAAATCAACGCCGATAGCCCCTATACTGAACATGACAACAATCGTGCCCTCAGTCACACGGTTACTGATCATAGCTACGCTGTGTTTACAAACGAGAGAGAGGACTTGCTTGGTATTATAAAGCAAAAAAAATGAAACATGGTTTTTAGTTTGCAAATCACTCCAAATGCACACACTATCCAGCCTGCTCAAGACATGCCTGACCACAAGCTATCCCATGAGCCTTCGCGCAGGAAGTAACTCGCACATGCGCAATGCGTAGTTCGTTTGCGCTGCAAATCCGCTATCGGCAAGTGATCAACTACTGCAGTCAGTGCCACCTAGGATTGGATTAAAATGAAAGTAACAGACTAAATCATATAGGACTGCTCACCATTGGTTATGTAACAATTGAGAAAACATCATAGAACATGTTTTGGGAGGAAACATATTTCCTTACAACTAGACAACTGATGGCTGCAGCAATGTTTTGCTAGGATTTTAAGTAAGCAAACAGACTTGAAGTTCAAACATCCATTTTGTAGGTTAAACCCAGTTTGAAAAGGCTTAATGCTGACAACTTAAAACATTAATGGTGTCCCAAAATGCTTTAAGAGCTGGATAATTAAGAAGATGGTGTAGAATCAGGCCATCATTCAGATGGTGTACAAGGCATCCAAATAGACACCCTAGTTAAGATGCCCTGTTCAACATTTTGACACCCAAGTAAAATACAGCATTTCAGTGAGCATGGTGTCTCTTTAATTAAAGTTGAGATCAGGATATACCACAGCAGAGCCTCGAAAGCGCCACGTTTTACAAAGTGAAGTGTCCCATAGCATAGCGCACAAAAGATTTCATTGGCTTTATTAGCATAAGATTTGCATACATAACTAGCCCCAATGTATGATCTGGGTAAACTGTCAACTGACAGGTCATAAAACTTTACTACTTCATGTAGCCTAGTTGCTTTAAGTTGTAAAACACAACTTCTTAACTTTTAGTCGAAGGCCACTTTTGATATGTTATTTGAATTTGAGGTGGAAAATACTGCAAAACCATACCCTACACATTTCAACTTGTTGTTTACTGATGCATTTTTCAAAGCTCTTTGACTCTGGCCCAAAGTGCGCATTAATATTTATCTGCACTTTTCCACTCGTTTAGTTCATTTTATCAAACAAATTTAAAAATTAGCGAAACATGTGTTTGAAGACATTTGACAAGATTTTTGTTGATTAGTATCACATACATTTCATTGCGCTGGCGTAATTTTTTGAAACTACTGCCAGTGTGCATCAATTATGGTAGTGACTTGACGAAAGTTTGTTCTCATCATACAACGTTGTCGGGCATTTCCAAGCATGACGATCATCGAATAAACGGCTATACTGGCAGTATTTAAAAGCCGCGAGAAGGTGCAGGCAGTGGTCGAGTTGCCAGCAGATTGGGCGAACGCAGTCATCGACGAGGTCGCCACACCTGATCGCTACGTTGTCCGTTTCCCAGGCCGGCACAGTAATGAGTACTACACAGTTTCATCCAACGAAATTCGTGCTCGAGTACTTCCACGGCAAGAGCAAGAAAGGTATAGGTTTTTCTTATTTTTATTATTTTATTATGTTTATTGTTCATTTTAGTGTGATGGTGTCTAAGACAGTCAGTCTAACAATTGTCGTTAGCCGGTTAGGTAGGGTTGTTTGCCTCTGCTACTACATCCAGGGTACTTGTAAATGGCATACCGGTAAGTGTGCCAAGTTTTAGAAAGCGTGTCACTGTAACTTCAGTGGGGGCGATTCTGCATGTTTAGGTGTATAATTTATCTCAACCAGTGGTGCCTGAATTATTTTAACACAGGGTTATATTAATTTACAATTCCAAATCTTGGAACTTTTCGTTCAAACTTAACCAACAAACCTTCTAAAATTTCATCATGAAAACAATCGGATCACAATAGTTCAAACTCTGTTGAAGAGCTGTAGGTTTAACCATAGATCCTGGTGTAACAAATGTGTGATGTGCAGATAAATATTTATTTGATAGTCCGAGGTCTCAGCAGAATAATCGCACAAAGCATTATATACGTCATGAAACTATTTCAGTCTCAGTCGAGACTGAAATAACAATGTCATCATTCTCTCACGTTAGACTGCACTTACTCAGTGATGACGTCATAGCAGCAATGAAATGTTTTTAGACTCAAACTTTCATGAAACAGAGCCCTGGGCTTAAATGCATATAATTTACTTGCAGCAACCCTATAGCCAATCTTCTTTTTATGCTGTGTGAAACTGCATTTAGGATAATGGTCCCTGGTCATTGTGTACAGGTTCGACAGCTTATACTTTCCTGTTTTTGTGTACGTGCGTGTTGAGAAGGGATTGTACTCAGTATTACATTTTTATCATATTGTATGCATCCTGGCTTGTTCACAGTGATTTAGAAAGTCGTGCTCTAACATTTATAAACCTAGTATGCTATCCTCACTCTTGCTCAAGAAGTGTGTTATGCTTGTAAAAACTTTGTATTTTACGTAAAGTATTTTAAAACTAGCTATCCCATGTGTTACTTTTGTGATTGACAATCGAATGTAACATCACTTCGATTTCTGAATTTGCCTACCCATTAACAGTTTAGTTGTTCATGCTCTACTGAATTTCGATATAAACTTTTAGCGCCAAATTAAAAATTGATGTCTAGATTTATGGTTATCGGACACAGACTGATGAAAATTTAGTAATTTTGTCAAGATCGTATCACAAAAACAAGTAATATGACTCAAATGAAACTGTCACTATGACGTTATTCCTAAACAAGCTTGTTTTTGAATACACCGCCAAAAATTGAGGCTTTCATAATTTTTGCAAAAATTTTGATTTCCAAACTGCATAAAATAAATAAGAATATTTTGGAAAACTGATCTTGAGACTTGTTCATGAATATTGATGAAAACTTCATTGAAAACACAATAAAACTTTCTGTTTGAAAGCTTGTTACTGAGTCGCTCATAGTGTCGAAACAATCTGCTTTCTTCAGGTGTGCAGCTATATAGCAAAACACCAAGACACGTAACAAACAAACAAATTAAAACACTAGCTATATTTCGAGACTGCATGTCTCATCATCAGACAATAAGTGGAATGAACATCTGTGTAGCGAAATAAACTGTGAAATACACGAGAGAGCAGGAAGAGGGGCATACAAGCAGAGAGTGTGAATGAAACACACGGCAGGAAGCGGACAACCTTATTGAAACAGAGCCAGTGTGCGAGACACACCTGTGAGCTGCTCATTCAACACAGGTTTTTCGTGACTAATCAATAGTGATACAAAATCTTTCGAAGCTGAAATGTGTCATTTTAAACATAGCGAATGATGGTATTGTATACAATCTCTTGCCTACGGTAATTATTTTNCCCCCCCCCCCCCCCCCCCCCCCCTGCAAGTACATGGACAACCGTCGCAACAGAGAACACCTTGTGGGTCCAATGTAACGCTGTTCACGAGAATGAGGATGAAGGCATTCGTCCATATGACATGTGAATTGGTAAACACCATTACATTTTTCCACTGATCATAGTCTTTCACGACGGATTGTTTTTCATGACAAGGTGACGTGACTTTATATTCTAATAATAAATAACTACATTCAATCTATCACCAGGTTTGACTACCTTAACATAATCCCTTACAATCTTCTTACACATGTCACTCAGATAATTATTTGACATACAGTTCTTATAATACACGTTCTTAGTGGTACTAGGTTCAGTGTCAACATAAGAGTCAATCCTAGACATGAAAGACCTAACTTGGTTATCAACAAAAGAATTAGTATAACCATTATTATAACTAGATCTTGTTTGATGCGTTGAACTCACAACGTTGAATGCTTGCCAATCAGATGACCTCAGTGTGCTAAGTGAATCGGTATCAAGCTTTCAAACAAAAAGTTCAGTCGAGTTTTCAACAAAGTTTGCTACCAAACTATACTGAATATTTATAATGTGAAATGAAATTTGGACATGCTGATAATGCTTAATTACCTATCCTGAAACCTATTAAACCAGTCAGATCCTAGCTGAAACATTGCTTTTGCTGAATTAATGTAAAAGAAAACATGGCGATGTCAAGACAGATTTGTGTTAAATAGAAAATTAAATTCCAAAATCTTTCTACTTTCAGCAAATATGTGTACCTTTTCTGAGTACAATTCTGTAATTAGTAGATAATTTCACTAAAAGCACATGCTTCAAGGTTATTCACCAATCACAATGTTCTACCCATTGTGGTATGCAAGCTTAATGTTCCACCAATCACAATGCTCTACCCATTGTGGTATGCAAGCTTAATGTTCCCCCAAAATAGCAACAGTTGTGAATGACCTCTTGATCAGAGGAAGAAGTATCCTGCTACTCAGTTATCTTCTGGCGGAGCTGGACAATAGGTCATACAGTGTGCATTAGATTCCGAATAATAGAGGGGCAATAAACAAGGAGCAATAAAGTGTTCACTACAGTTTGCTGCGATATTGGACTGTCCAGACTGAAAATATCGGTTTAGAAATGCAGGTTTAAGATTTTAAAAACTTCACTGCAGAGCAATGTCTCCACAGTGATATTTTACTCTATAACAACAATTTGATTGGGGGTGATAAAACCGCTGTTGTACATGGACACCCCGAGAAACTGTTAAACCCATTTTGGACACTATTTTTGAGGCCCTGGATGAGCCCAAGTGTAGAATAAAAATAAAATTTGCTGTATAAGTCTACGAGTAGCTCTGCATGTAGAACATGCACTTTTGGTCATTTCCACTGACTATACATGCATATAACACTACAGTACATTTAAAGAAGAATGACACCCAATTTAAGTAGTTCTTTTTACCATCTTAATTAGTCTACATCCACATCACCTCGTATACGGTCGATCTTACCTTGGCACGAGGTGTCGCGTCAACCTGTGAGGAAGGTGAGAAACGACGCAGCGACATCAGTGGTTCTTCTGCAGAGTGCCACTATGGTGTGGTGTATCGTTCCCGCTTATGTGAACTATGAAGCTGCGAGGAAAGCGGGTATATCGTTTTTTCGATTTCCTCGAGAGCCCATAATGCTTCAGGAGTGGCTTGTGGTAGTGAAGACTTAAAAGTACGCCATTAATACCGAGTATGAGGCCTTGAAACTTTTCCGTGTCTGTGGCCGGCATTTTGTCGACAGTGATTTCACTGACGAATACCGAGTTACTAAACAGCTCATGCTGGCCAGGGGCAGCGAAAAAGAGACTAAGGCAGAAGTCAGATGTTATGCCTATTGTGTTTGCGTTCGGCAGGCAGGAGGCAAAGAAACGTGGATCGATTATTGATCAGTTTTTGATCATGGAGGATTGTAGTGGGCCATGAAAACATAAACAAATACAATTAATTCAAGGCATGAGAACATGACATTTTATATAACTTGTTTGATGACTGACTCGTTGGTCAGGCTTCTGTTTGGTCCTCTGGATGTAAAATGTTTTCGCTAGTTCTTTTTTCTCAGCCCTAAAAACGGTGCAAAATCAAGATGGTTTCTGAGACACATCTGCACTTCTCCAAGAAGGCGTTTCACTTCCAGAATTTCGTGGAAGCAAATGCAAGCATCAGTCATTTCCATTACTGTGCAGTTAGCGCAATGATTCAAACGGTTTTCGAAACTATCCATATGTTCCGTTGTCTGTGCACATTCCAGGCGCCTTTCTGGATCAGTGTATTCCGGTTCGAACTGATAGCCTGTGAAACCTAAAGATGGACCTGTGAAGTCTTCGTTGGATGAGCACTTGTCTAAGTCGCCATTGCGAGTTGCCATGTTGACGTTTATTATTGTGCGTTATATTTCAAAATGACTCGAATTATTTCCACCCTAACCAATGCATAAATAAAAACGAAACAAAGTCTGTCGCATTAAATACAATTTGTAATGCCTTTGGAGTGTTCCCGAATGCAAATGTTTTGAGAAGCCAGCAATGAATAAATCACCGCGTTACCCAGGGTCAGATGCAATAAACAAATAGACCAGGCACCGAGGCCGTGTGAGCGCATGCTAATTCAGTGCTTTTGGTGACAGCAGCTGTAGTGAAACAATAACTCGATTTTATATCCTATGGTCAGGTGTTAGGGGAATCTTTATTTAGATATCCACATATTCGAATCATTGTTACTATACAACTTTTGCCCTGACTGTTCTGTGGAATGTTAACCTGACTTCGTGTGTGTTTAGAACTAAAAACTAGTCTAAAATTACAACACAAAGCTATGTTCTTCTCTCTGTATTTCATGTCCGAATAATCCAAATTTATCACCGAACAGACCCCAAACTCACGCGGCCGACCTTGGTAATTGACCAGTACTGAACTTGGTACCTACGGTACATTCAAATACCTATAAATCTGAAACAGCGGAATAAAACAACACGTTTCTCAATAACTCGATGTATTTGTAAGGGTTTTACTACAAAATTTGATGATTTATTGGTGTAAAACGATGAATTCAAGTGTTTAGCTGACACCAGTAAGCGTGTTGTGAACTGGTGAACAGACTGCGTTCGAACCTCTGACGTCATTGGTTAATTTCGACACCTCCGTCTGCTGTTAGGTGTCAGGTAAAAGAACTGTACTTGATGTTTTCGAGTGAAATTATTCGATCTAAATTGCTGGAAAATAGGTTGTTTTTTGGGTGGAATTCTCCTTTAAATCAGCTAGGTTCTGATGCTTTTCCTAGCACAGCACCTGAGTAACCCCGCGAAATTGTGTACACAACATCTGTCATCAGTAACAGCCAAACTCAGTGATGCACCCTTGATACAAGGACCATAATTGACACCGGTCGGATAGGATACATGGGTTTCGCTCTGTGAGCTTGCCATGGCATAAATCTTACTAATTCCAAGCGTTGTTTGCAAGTGTCACACGGCAAGTCATGCGCTTCACTCAACCAGAGTCTTGCGCTTGTCCTTGCATACAGTGTCCAACTCGCATGACGTCAATTGGAAAAACTTGAATGAGCATGGTTATTGCAACTGCTGAAAAAGTTAACACCTGATGTGGAGTTGGAATTCTTTGCCAAGTGCTTTTTAAGTGACACCAGCCCACCAAAGGCAGAGCACAGCCCATGTCGTGGGCGGCACAGCTCTGAAAGTGGGGGGGCTACAGCTCCCAGCCCAATATGGTGTGCCACCCATGTATAGCCATGGCGCTGACGACTGAAGACGAAATGCAGTGCAATTTATTTTTTTTTATCAACGGGAACTTGATTATTTGCAACTTTCCAACTTCGTTTGTAAACTCAAGATTCCAAGTTCACACATACGCGATCTTGAGATCAATCAGTATTCCAATTTCAAGCAAACCACAACCGTTGACATACTGTGCCACTGCTCAACACTTCAACACACGTTAAAGACCGTAACGCCGGCGTATAATAAGCGTTAACAGGTTAACGACGACTCGTCTTCTTATCGGTCCAGGCATATCAGAACAGACAGCGACAATGGCTCTTATCAGAGCTTATTGGGCAACATGACGGTCGGGAAGCACTTTTTCTCGTTAACTACTTAACATGCACAAGACGTATTCATTAAAAACTTACTTGTTTTTTCGAGCTCTCTTTGAAGTTTCTGCTCAACTCTGTTGCGGCAACAAAAAATCCGCCATTTTTTCTAAACAACAGACGAGATTTGAGGAGAGTGTGTGTAGCGCCATCTATAGAACAAAATATTATCGTACTTATGAACAGCAGACCGTAGAGAGGCGTTAGCGTCTTTGTGAACAGTAACATTTTTATGCAATGTGAAATAATAAAAACTATTTTTGAAATAATTAGTAGGATAATCTAACAGTGGCTACATTTAAAACAGCTTAGACACCGTGAAAAGAATAAGGTACAATTTCGTATTCAGACTAACTTTTAAGTTCCCGAACGTCCACACGCCCAATGCGCCCAACCGGTAACAATTTAAGTAACAGGGACTGTAGGCTAAACCACATAGACTGAGCCCAAGGACTTCCTTTGTTTGAGGATTAAGGATGACAAAGATGGATGTCAGAGAATAATGACCGCTGTATGTTCGTGGCAACGTTCTTCCCTGCCCATTTTAGACACCGCGCACAATAAAAGCTTCTTTGTTCAAGATATCTAAAAAAACAGCTGGTATCGGTGAGCTGCGTTTCCTTTGATAAAATCTCCAATTCAATGTTTAGAGTCTCTTAATGACGAAAATGTAAGTTATGCCACTTGCCCTGCTTATGCTAACACAGGCTCACCTCTAGTTTGCGGGAAACATTTTTCATAATCTAAAAAAGTCTGTCAGTGGTTTCATGATCCCATTAATACCCTTGTCTAATTGGACCTTTTCTGGTCAGGGAGTGACCTCTAAATATTTGCCAATAATCGATTGGTTAATGTTTTTTATTGATTTTCACACCACTCACTCTGGCAAAAATGAGTCGCCAATATTATCCAAGTCTTCTACCGCGTTCACAACTCCCCTAACCTTCAATGGAGTACATAACTTTAATTTTATGAACTCTGCAATGTTGCAGCTGCTGTTTATACATTCATTAGAGCGGCGTCATTCCGTCAAAAAGCGAACTTATGCTTTAAATCGTGTACCGTAGTAAAATAGGTATCAACATTTTCCTCAGACGAGAAGCGGATTTCTGGATTCGTAATTCGTTTGAGACCACGCTCGATGCCTAAGTAAATTGGCAAGCTATATTTCGTTGACTCCTGCAAATGAGTGGCGGTGACGAAAATCTTATGTATCTTGTAAAGTGTATTGTATTACAAGCCATTACACGCGGTCAAATATCTTCATAAAAGATGAAATTTTAATTCAGTCATTGGAGCTTGGCCATTTTGTAGGCGAGGGTAACCACCAGTTTCTGTACTGTTTAAAATTTCTTCTTGGCTTTTGAAAAAAATCGATGTCGTGTTGAAAAAGTATTCAAATAAGTCGTCTAACATGTTTGAGTTTGTGTTCTTTATGAAGACTACAGGACCCTTATATCTCATTCCTTGTACATCTTTATTCATCATTTGGTGATAAACGAGTCTAATATCTGGAGCGACCTTGTTTCACAATGACGTAAAGTGCGTGCGTAAATTAAATTCTTGTTACTGGTTGAATTAATTATTAACGGCGTGAATTTCACGCCGTTAATAATTAATTCAAGCCGTAAAGAAAAGTTAATTTGTGCCACAATTTACTTATTTACGACGTTAAAAGTTGATTTACGTAGCAAATAATTAATTTACGACGTTGATAAAAGTTAATTCACGCCGAAAATAATAAATTTAAGCCGTTAAAAGTTAACTTACGCTGCAAAATAATTAATGTACGCCGCATATGATTAATTTACGCTGTTATTAATTTACGCCACTTACAAGAATTAATGTACGCACGTAGTCTGCGTGCGTAACGTTAACCCATTTGGCCAACGACGAACCGAGGGCATTCTAGCATGATACACATCAAAATTAAGAACCATGATTGACAACCAACAAACTCATCGTAGGTACGGCGGCTCAATCTACATAAGTTTGTGGGGTTATTTGTTTTTACGACAGAGGAGGGCGCTCTTCACAGACCATTACATTATGTGCGAAAGACACAGTGCAAAGAGAAACTTATGTGACACCACCGATTTGAACTCAGGGAGATGTGACTCACAGACTACAAACACGCACGATTAAACTGTAAACAATTTACTTGGTCCAAGATTAAAACCATGCACTTCTCAAAAGAAGAATCTAAATGAGTGGCAGTGAAATCAAGGCTAAACAATCGTACGATTTTATTATCTACAATGATTAAGTTTATACCAGCTGTACAAAAACGTCGGGCACTCGAGACTTCAGTGTTCCTGGAAAATTTAACAATAACACAAGTACACCATATAAGGGACCGTTTTTATCAAAAAATGTACACCCAGTTGTAGCCAAGATGGTGTGGTTTAGTGACTGCAAACGCATCCTGTGTATTTGCTCTCAAAGAAACATCGCAACTGCCGCCAATTCTATCGGAGACCCTCTACACTAAGAGCATCGTCACACAAACCAAACTATACGATCTCGGTCGGTAAAACTGTACGATAAGGGGCCGTCTTAGCTATGACTAGGCGTACGCCTTTTGATTGAACTGGGGTCCAAATGAACAAATATTAATCTGTCAATGTAAATGAACTAACACATGAAGGGTCACGGTTCTTCAAATATTTTCCAAACTCCGATTGTCAACCAAAAAAAGCACGACGTGCACGAGTGAGGCCCGTTATACCTTATACCTTTTTGAAGATCGTTTTTCGAAAACTGTGTCTATTTTGCCAGTCGACTTTTGCTATTTTACCGACAAACAACGAGTGACGGATTTTTACCACTGTTCAACAAAGGAAAAATTCAGATTTTCTAGTGAGTAAGCAGCCTCACATGACCTGGATAGCGGTTAACTGGGATTCCTTAAAAGAGAACAGAATATCTTAACAGAATGAATTGTGTAAACTCTTAAGTTTGAAGAAGCCACAGCGACTTCAGAATATAAACAATGGGGCACATAGAAAGTTTGCCTGACCATAAAGAATATAAAAACATGCTTCACTGCATGGACCCACATTCAAGGTAAATATTTAGAGAACTGCGACCGTTTGTAACAAATGTGTTTTAATATGATTAAAATCATATACATTAAAATAAATGATTAAGATATAGTGTTATTAAATGCAAAATGTTACCATGGCAACTGATTTTTTCTATTTGGAATTTTTTAGATCATCTCAGCAGAACCAGTTATGTCCTGACCAAATGCCAGCAATACGGTCATTTGGCTTTTGTCTTATTCTGCACACTACAGTTTATCCCAGATGAATGTACTTTCATTGATTTTAAATTCCACGAAATTTTAATGCAAAGGTTCTGAGTCAATGAGCACTTCAACTTTCCAGTCACGTACTCACATTGTAAGTAGGAAGCCAGCATCAACAAAACTGATGGAAGACATTGGAAAACAAAATTGGTTACAGATAATTGTGTAACACTCAACTGAGTCAATAATGAACATTAAAGTTACAGAACTTCTGAATCAATATTTTGATGACGGAGACATTTTGAATCCCACTGCCAAGTGAAGTTACTACAATGGTTGCCATAGTAACATTTCATATACTATATCACACTCAAGGCAGTAATTACCATGGTAACTATAACACGAAAGCATGACCAGTAATCACACAAAAAATAAAGTAAAAATAAAGTAGAATGACATGAGACAGATAGACGTCATATTTTATTTGAACAAATTCTCAGAATGTTTTTCCTCCCAGTTATCAAACACTGTACATGTGAAAAATGTGCTCGGTCAATGACTCACAATTCAAGTAACCTTTGCCAGCACCATCTTAATCAAAAAGTTTTTAATAATTTATGTGTCTAAAGACTACAACAGGTGTGGACCGACATGACAACACAATCCATTGAATAAAGTTGGTCAATATTGCCTTTTTATGGCACTAAGTACTTCGTTAAGACTTGTACAAGAACTACATGAACACCATCAGCCCAGTGTCAGGAACACTGATCTAAGTTCTTTTTGTGTGATGCAGCACAACTGCTGCATAAGCGTTGCCTTCACGCCAATAATACACTTTGAAGCAGGGTGCATAATTGGCATGCGAGTCCTGATGCTGCCGTACAAAAGACTGCAAGAAAGCTGCATTTGGAAACCGCTCTCATGTGGAGTTGATACTAAACAAGAGGGCAATAGTCAACTACACGGGTATTGCGTTTTGATAACCAGTTTTCTCCACTGAATAACTGGCATCAAACTGGTTCTAAAAATCTGCGACCCATTAAGTGACTATTGCCAATGAGAGATATTTGCAATTGTTTGACTTGACCTCACTGCATACCCTCACTGATCCATAAATATAAAGCAATGCAGTCCACACTTGGCGGGCTGTAATTGCAGCTCCATAAACAGCCCTGTGATGAGACCATCATGTAATCAAACACAACAGCCTGGTTAGAATCATCATCTACAAAACACGATTCTCATTGTTGTATCATTTAATATGCTAAATCATCACAATGCCCGCATAAAAAGAACATCTTCTCGAAACCACACTGTCCGATGTCAAACAACACGGCCATCTGTACGCAGACCAGTCTGTTCATTTGGCTGCACACCTTCCATGTTGACAGGCAGTGCATAGTCATTAGCTTCAGCAGTCAGATGAAACATTTTCAATGCAGAACACTCCCCACGTCCCATACCTAAAAGAGAATACGCATACGTTAACAGGTCACAAAGCATGTGTACTTACCCCAGCATACCAGAGATAATGTACCATTAACTTCATCTAGTGCTGGAACAGGGAACCAGAATATTCTCTAAACCAACCAATCAAATTTCCCGCTCCTCATTTAAATGATAACAACTACCATTTGCGCTGGGGTAACAAGCAGAACCTCAAAACCAATCTACTACGATGCATAAGAACATTAAAATAAATTTTGTTTTGACAGTTTCGACTGAAGAATACAATTACAAGCCTCAAGACTTTCACGAAAACCAACCATTCGTAAAAATTTGTTAATTTTTCTGAATTAAGAGTCACACAATAACATTAAAGAGTAGTATATCAGGGAATACAGAAAATAGTAATCATGGAAATGTTATTTCAAGATATTCTTTACTCTTTCTCTTACCGTGTTTGAAATATCAAATGAATACTTCTCACAATTCAGAGAGACATTTTCTAAATTTCAGCCCAAAACAATTACTATTGCAGCACCAGTTTCAAAGTTGTGGATGTTTACATTAATATGTCAACTTAAAAGAACTAGGTGGTTGACTGGTAAAGATTTAAAAAATTAAATTTCTAATTCTAAATACAAATTCATTAAAAAATTCCACAACTCAACGTGACAATGTAAAATAACACTCTTTGCAAAGCTGTTAATTTGGTTCATGTCACAATTCGTTTTCAGAATCTCTGACTTGGAAACCTGTTTGGAAGAGAAGAGACTAAAATGACTTGTTAAAATCCCAACCTTAATGATGCGATCTCTGCCAGCCGTAAGTAAGCGCTTCCTCGTCTCATCCAGGAACATGCATACAACATTGTGCTTGGTGTCATGAAATGTCGCTAAGGGTGCTCTCCTGAAATAGAACACACGAGCATAACTCACTTCAGTCTGAAGTCCAGTCAGGATCATATAATGCAAATGTATTCCTTTCTACTATTACTACTTGATCCTGGTCTGCTAAACTATAAATAGATCCTAGATCCTCACAGGAATCTTGTCTTGAATGATAGGATCATATAAAGTACTAGGAGGATTTTGGAATTATTATTATTGCACAGATATCGGGTCCTCAGTAGCTCAGCGGTAAGAGCATTAGACCGGCAATCTAGAGACCTGTCGTTCGATTCCCAGCTGGGGTTCCCGATTTTACTGCGTTTATTTGATATGTTTCACTATTGGTCAACCTCAGCGTCTATATATTGACTTTTATCTTATGACAGCTACGGTAGAGAATTTAAAAATAATGAACTGTATATTTCAGGCTACTTAATCACTTATGAAAAAAATCCAAGAAAACAAAATTTCACCGAATCTAATGATTACTTACTCCTCATCTGTGATAGAACTCGAACAGTTGTCACAGACACGGACAGGGAACTCATAGCCCATGACAGGGATTGTGGACTGATTTTCACTACATTTGGCACATACAGCTTGACCGCACTTCCGACAATGATGCTGCAATGAAACAAAATGCAGAGTTACACCCTTACTTGCTATCTCCTTTGTCTTTTTCTCAATTCCAGTCTGAAGAAGAGCTTTTTACTGTTCTTCTACTTTATACTTATTTCTTTACCAAAACTATTCAAACAACTTTTATGCAAAATAAAAAAGTACCCCAATCACAGATTTTATCAAACCAAAGGCCCAGAACACTGGAATTAAGGTTTTTCTGAATTAAAGTCCTTCAGACGACCCACACAACACACAATACACAATGCATTAAAGTGCTAGTTTGAATGGCCATTTGTCAGAAAAATATCTTTCGCCTACAGCAGGGCTTGGAATGACCAATGACAAAAACGCGGAAACTTTTACGGCCCAATACATGCGCGCTACCCATCCTTGAAATAGCCGATGTGAACCTTTCGCAGACAAAAATCGGTAGGACTAAAAAATAAGAAATAAAAAAAGAACGTTACCACCATCAATAGCATGCGTCTGTGACTTCTTATCTCGTCCACCCACTCCTCCACTCCCACCCCCACACATTTTTGGCTGCAGACCCATAGTATTTGTCACCGCGGTTAACAATTACACGAGACGCCATTGAAAATCCCACCACGCCATCCCAGATGCCCCGGCAATGTTGACAATTTACGTTCCTCCGAAACATAAAGAGCAACTTCCGCTTTTTGAGGTGAACGTCGTCAGCAACGCCGCGGTAAGAAAGGAATTTGCCGCGGAAATTTTATATCAAATCCGATTTTTTTTACGCGGAAATATAATAAAATGCACGGACAGAACATTTGAAAAAAGCGGAAATCCGCATTTCTGCGGAAAATTCCAAGCCCTGCTACAGACCCCCCCAACAAGTGAGCCAACACACAAAAAGACAGAGCAGTCATGAAGCCGGATCAGACTAACTGCACACTAAGCTATTTATTAACACGAAGGCACATTATGGTAAAATCTCACCAATTTTGGACAAAAATAATTGCCAAAATTAACCTTTTTCATTTTTCCAAGGTTTCCATCAATATTAGGGAAGCCCACAATTTTTTAAAAATATTGTCTAAAGGTAGGTGTGACATGGAACTTAAAAACATTTATTAGCAGATCGTTATTTTTCCGCAAGGAGTCACCCATTGAAAAATGAGAGAACAAAACTTCACCAATCCATCATACTGTGTCCTAAAGTGGTAAGATTTTTTAGATTTCAACTACAGACCCCTCTGACTCATGAAGCAATACTCCTCAAGACAAAAGTCACTTACAGGGGAGATAATGAGAACCAGAGGTTCTTTATTCAGTGGAGAAAACGTGTTCTCAAAATGCTGTATCCTGTTACTAAAAATTACCCTATGAAATCACAAGGAGGAAGCCAAGAACAAAGCTTGGAATGACCAATGGCAAAAAAAGGAAAGTTTTCCAGATGATTGAATTGTTCTACGAATAAATAGGCTTATATTTTATATGTCGTAAAATTTAACTGCAAAAAACATTTCTTGCACGAATGAAGTCAGCATGATGATAAAAAGAGACAAAAAAGAGGAAACTTACAACCAAATAACAGGAAATCAAAACCAGCAAAGAGGAAATCCTCTTAAGACACAAAAATTCCAAGCCCTGCAAGAAGCCCATATGGCGAGCAGTTTACTAATTTAGTCACCTGTCGGATGCCAATTTCTTTCTTCTCCCACATACTCTTAACATTCCAGAAGAAGGGCGTGTCACACTTCTGGCAGGAGTCGCTCTCTTTCCACAGAGGTGTCTAGATAAATAAAGGTGTTGAAGATATGGGAATAGAAAAAGGGTGTAGATTTTGGTTTTTAAAAACCTACCAATGAATATAGAGATATGCTAGAAATAAAACATAAAGTTAGATTATGACAACAGATGTGACTTAGAGGATGTTTTTGTTCTTCAGAGATCCTCTGACTAGGGGGAGGGGTAGCTACAACTTTGGCTTACAGTGAGAGTGCAGCTAAGCATGGGAAAGCAGTAAATCTCAATGACACCGTTATCATCAGAAATGCAATTATAGAAAGGAATGACTATGAGGAAATGTCACAAGTTTCACAAGGTCATTAAAAAACAATCATTTTCCCATTCATAGCAAAGTAGGTTTGAAGCACCGACACAATAGTTGCTAAGAGCTGGATTTCATAAAAAATAGCAATGTTAACTAGGCCAACCGTTAGAACCTCTCAAAGGTTCCTGGAAACAATTATTCATTATGAGCAAATGAAAAATCTGTTGTTTGACCCCTCAAGCTAGACAGCTTTCAATAACGTGCAAACATTCAGAGAGAGATAAACACAGCCCAAAATACTAATCACTTTTCCAATATGCCTCAGACCAACACGGATTTAACAGCAACCCTCATACACAGCAACGTGAAATTGCTGCCAATCAAAACATGCAAAATACGGACGAGTTCCCCCAAAGATGACGGTTACTAACTCCCTTTTACTGTCACAACTGTAAGAGTTGGTGATTAGTCCGACTGTGAGAAGTGCTTCAGGCTGCAGACTTTTGGCCATTTCCTCAGCCCAACATCAACACTTGTATTTCTTCAGTTATGCGCATCCATGTGAATCAAAATAAGAACTTTTGATTATCCCCACAGCAGTTCCTTACCTCATTTCTTTTTGTATCCATGTTCCAGAACACAATTATGTGATCACTACCAGCTGATATCAACTGTTTGGACATATTGCAATATATCAAGGACTGTACTTTGTCTCTGAAAACAAAATCGAGGGAGTCATAAAAATCCGACGACAAAAGGAATGAAACGTCTCATAAAAGTACCGCTGCCTGCAACTGTCAAACGGTTACTTTAGACCGACTGATTGCGATATGAGCACAGCCCTGGAAATCGCTTTCGCATTATATCTAGGATCTCATTTACTCCCTTGCATAGTATATTCACTAGTGAGACAGAGCTCAGAGGAGTGGGACATACTTTTGTGCAATGCTCGACTGTCAGTCATTAAAGCCAAGATTCGAACCCGCTCTCCCAAACAGGAGTCTGGGGCTCAAACCACTACGACACACTGTCTCCTCTAAGTTTATTAGGTTGGTTAGAATCAATGGTGTGAGGTACACGGACTATTTCTAGGCACACAATACATTAGTACACACTAAACACACCAGTGTTCCATGATAAAAAGTACACAAGCACTAAAATTGGTTAATTCTCTGCAACTATGGTCAAATGATCTAAAAGAAAAACATGTTCATTAAAAAATAAACCAGGGTTTTGTGCAGTTTGACAATCTTCCAAAAAAGTTTGCCAGTTTTGTCACAACAAATTTAAATCATAGACTTAAATGTTATTGTCAGTAAACATCATGACTATTTACCCTGAGTACTTTAAACATTCTTGTTACTGTAAAACCTGGAAGATCATTCAGCTCAACTTCAAGGACCTTGGCAATAACAACTAACCTTTCATGGAGAGATAAATTGGTTTACACGACGTGAACTTGCAGTCTAACCGCCACGCAATATGCAATAAAGAGAATTACGAAAGATTACACTGACCTGTGACCCTGCAGTTCAAATGCTGTGCCTTGTTGACCCCCTATATCCCAAACTATGATGTTTTTGTCATAACTACCAGAGTAGAGTTGATTTTTTTCTTTGTCCCAAGAAAGTGAACGTATGCTGCCTACAAAACAGCAAACATTAGACATAAATTCTTAAGTGCAAATAAAATTTCCTCTTGATCCAAATTTAACGTTGATGGCAAAAGGCTGGCTATTACAGATAAGGAAAAAATATTAAGTTCTTTCATCTTAGAACATTTCATAGCCAGGGATATTCCTGGACTGCTCCTTTGCACCATTAGCGCATAAAAAATAAAAAAGGCGCAAGTACATTGCAGCGTGAAACACTCTTAGAAACAAAACTACCTCTAGGAGGCACCAAAGAAGTCAGTCACCATCATCAAAGGTCCTCTTCACACTGAGAACATGTATGCCAATTTTCAAATGATTTGGTTGATACAGGGGTGGACACCAAAAACAAGATTTGAAAACAGCAAAACATGGCCACTAGGTGGTGCAAAATACCTTGATTCCATCCAAAAACAGGAAGATAGCGTCATCACACCAATAGATGCCTATATTTAAAATTCTATGAAAATCTCTTGAGGACCTTTGAAGATACTGGGTTAAACCTAAAAAAAATTAAATTGCCACTAGAGGGCACAGCAGTAGTCAGATCTGTCTGAAAGTCGTCGTCATCCGTAGTCAACATCATATAAATACTCTTGCTAAATTAAGTAAAGATCCTGCGAACGGTTTAGGAAATACAGCCATAGGCGCAACAACAACAAAACTGCCACTAGGAGGCGCCACCGTAGTCGAAATCGTCGGAAAATCATTGTCAACCATCCTCTTTATAGTAAGCACATACATGCCAATTTTCACAATCATTCTTTGAGCGGCTTGGCTGATAGAGGGGTGGACGCAAAAAACAGACTCGAAAATATCCATGATGGGTGTTAGTGTGATTCATTAGAACATTCAACCACATTACGGTGGTCATTTCGTACCATGGCAACAATGACTTAAAAACGTCATAAAACCCCACCATTTTAAGGACTTTTCAGTAAGCTTGTGTATTCCACCACATATCTACAAAACTAAGTTCAATTCAATGTAGAAAGTGAAAGTAGACAGCCTGCAGAATTTGATTTTTGACTATGTAACTATGCCACTAATTGGATCACATGGCAACGTCTTTTTAGGACATAAGAAAAAATGGCGCATCCGTAGCCACACAATGTTATTAGTAACATGACCAAAGTTCTTATGATTGAAATGCTAAACATTTTATGCAAGTTTTGATTTTTCCATAAAATCCTTCAAGTCCTATTTCCTAACAGTCCCTTATGTAAGAATGGAAGATTTTAAAAAACAATTCCGAACAACGTCATGGAGAAAGCTTCATAAAATTAAAGAATTATACATGAAAGTTTCACTTAAATCTGGCCAGCTATTTCTGAAATATGACGTTACAAAGTTAGCCAAATACGGACATTTTTCATGTATTCCTAAATCCACATCACATTTGAAAACTACATAGCCATCTAATGACAGAGATAATGCCAATGGATCGGTGCTAGATCAAAAAATAGCCATGGTAATTCTTCACAATTTCCCAGAAAAATGATTGTCAAAATGGCCATTTTTCTATTTTTTCAAGGGTCGATTACATTGTTGCAAATTATGGAAACTTTACCAAATGTTTTTAATAACATCTGCACTGTATAAACTATACTAATTCTAGACTTAAATTTGCTTAATATTTAATATAACACAAATTTAACAAAAAAAAAATCTTTAGCCCAACATATATCAAGTTAAACAGTCAAGTAAAGGATTACCATATTAGACCAGTGTAAGTCAGTTTTAGGTGAAAGTTGCAGTCAGAACAGAGCATGCAGTTTTGGGTTTAAAATAGACAGGGTTCACACTGTCATGCTAGGCTTCAGGAGTGTTTGGTGGAAGTCACATGTTTCACAACATACGAGGCGTGAAACTTTGGGGAGACAGGAGATAAACAGGTTTCACATGGTGCTGAGGTAAGAGGGTTTTGAGTGAAACATACACAGGTTCACAGCACACTGGGGGGAGGAGTTTTGGTCATATCAAATGTCCCAGAATACGATTTACTATTTACTCAAATGGCTTTTGATCTTAACACAATTCAATGATTCCGGAAATGTTATATAATTTTATTAAATAAAACTTAGTAGAAAAAAGCAATTACTGAAAATAGCTCAGATCTACACTTCACTTGTTTTATCAATGATTGAAGAGAGATTAGAAGTCATACTTCTGTGAAGAGCACACTACATTTCTATAATAAGAGCGAAACATTACTGCTGCCATAAATGTGATTGTAACCCACATTCAAGTTGAAAGCCCACCTTTATGTTAACATTTATATTGTCTGCAAATAAAAACTGAAGACCATCTTAGATATGACCTTTTCAAACTAGCCAAAGGTACTCTACAAAACTGCAGCCTTATCAGTCACACACAGCTCTGTGTATAACGGCTGGGAGTTATGGTGGACGTCAAAACAAAGTGGATTTCAAAGCCGTCATCACAAGAGGCATTATTTGAAGCAATACTGAGTATATGCAAGTGACCTGGTTTGTCACTCAACTCTTGCTAATGCATGTGGTTTACTTTAGTCTGCTGAAAACATCCTAGAGATCAAAAAATTGTTATTAACTGATGAATCAGATAACACCATACCTGAGTGTCCTTTCAATGTCGTGATCTCCTCACACGAGTTTGAAGACACCTTCAGCACAAGGATTTGTCCGGAGTAATCACCGACGAAGGCATACTGAGAGGAATCATCAAATCTAGTAAAAACTTGAAAGGAAAACACTACAAGAAACAGAATCTCTGATGCTGATGATCAGTGCATCATTGACTTGATTGAAAACCAAACAAAAGACAATGTGTTTTATAAATGTTTTAGTGAAAACCAAGCTCCATAGGGCTTTCAGGGCTTGGAATAACCAATGACAAAAAGAGTGGAATTTTCCAGATGATGTATCCTTCCACAAATACATAGGCTCATGAAATAGAAATATGTCTTTGTGTTGTAAAATTTAAGTGATCAGAAAGAAATGTTTCTGCATTAGTAAAGTCAAAATAATGATAAAAAGAGGCGAAAACAGAGAAAACTGGAAATTAAACAAGAGGAAATTGAAACCAAAAAAGAGGAAATCCTGCTAAAAGAGGAAAAGTCCAAGCTCTGGGCTTTAACCGTGCTACCTTAGTCAACGTTTTCTCTAGTTCAGGGCATTGCTGTACATACGTAGACATTCCGTAACAAAATGAAGAAGTTAAGAAATACGTTGTAATGGCTACTTCCTACAATCCCTGAGAATGAAGATACGAGTTAGTCAGGGCTCTCTGTGCCTCAGGTGAGCAAGGGCCCTATTGGCAGTTCCAAACAACACCCTATTTTGAGCAACAACAGTGGGTAGCAGTGCACCCAGAAAGGATACTGTAGACACGTGCACCAAGCGGTAGCCAGCTTCCCACCCAGTCTACGGCCTGTCTCTGAGCAGTGCCACTGGAAATACTTGTCTCGGCCCGTACTCATTACCCATTCACAGTGGAGACTGAACAAAACGGCAGTCACACGGCTTTGGTGAGCTGGAACAACAATGGCAAGCAAAATGAATTTTTTTACAGACGGAGACGTCACATTGCAATGGATTGTGGGAAGTAGTGTTGCATTGATGCTCCGATCTAACGCTGACATCATCGCTAAAGAAAACATTGAGAACTGAAATGAATAACAAGCCTCAGAGAAATCAATTCTGTGATCTCACTACAAAAATTAAAATTTTGCATAATAGAAGCAAAGTCCAGTTGGCTGCATACAAATCTTTGACTGGCAGTGCTAAAAAGTCAAATAAATGAGGTCTACTCTCCTCAGTCACATGCAAATTCTTGTCTGGTAGCGTTGAGCTGGGTCTGTGTTATTCTCTAGAGAAACAGGAAATCTAAGTTTTGATCCGGTCTCATTCTCAGAATGTCACCTGATGAGTCCTCAGTCGTACCTGCCAACCATAGTGACCAGTGTTGTCAGCACTCAGTGACGCCACTCAAAACTGATTCACAATCGAGCCTCCAATCAAAAAGGATTGCTGAATAATTGATTCTGCACAAATTCTGTACTATACCCGTCGATAATCAAGTCAAAAAGAGTGATATGGCTAACGAGGCAAATTGTATCTATTGAAACCTGCTTCATGAACATTGTGTACAAGAACGCCAATACTGTCGACAGGTAACTGAATCTGGTCAGACTAAGAATTAAAGGACTAAAATAGCAAAAAGTTCAGTGTGAATTTTACCTAAATAATCTTTGACTGGTGTCATCCTGTTGAAATCTTCTTCCATGAGAAATTCCTGAAATAATTTCCAATGTTGTCCACAAATGATGCTCATATTAACCATTAATTTATGATATTATTTGTCAACCAAACTTACAGTTACACTTAGTTTAAGTAAAAGCGGTGTAACAATAATAGGATGAAAAATTCATAATCAACTTAGGACGCATTGTAAAACACACCACTGGTATGACATTATAATCCTGACAAAGCTAAATTCAATACTTATAAACAAAACGTCTGTTTGTCAATAAATAAACATACCATAATTACCAATTACTACAATAACAAGGAAAAGTTTTGTTGAACACAACGCTCCATTTGTAATTAATAGCCTTAATAGACTGGAGGCTGACAAAAGATCAGCCTGCCACCAATTAGAGCGTTTTTTATTAAGGCCACTAAAATACAAATGAAACGTCATGTGCAACAAGGAAAATTTGCTGCTGAGATACCCTAACAAGAAAAACTAAACGTTTTTTAATAAAGACGGTTGTCACTCACTGAAATAGTGCCATTATCAAGTCCCACAAACAAACGTCTGGTGACTGCGTTGTATTCAAGTGTAGAACATTCACCTAAAATAAAACACAGGGCTTGATGACAGGCAAAGAAATGAGCAAATTATCCCAGCTAAGCTAAAGAAAAATAAAAAATTTGAGTCAAAAAGTTGTGATATTTCCTGCTTTTTATCCATACTTAGTCTCCATTGTATTCAATCCAAGTGGCTTTGTTATGAAACATGGATAAAATAAATCTATACTTAAGATCAACGACACGTTTCTCTCCTTTAGATTTGTCATTCTTATCCCACATTGCAGTAATTTAAAATTATATACCATTTATTCATCAAAAGTAACAAGTAAACAATATAACATATGCCATTCACCCAGTGCCAGTGCCCGCAGACTAGTTATCAAATACATGTTCATAATGTGCTTTAAAATAATAATTTTGTTGGACTGTTGCATTTTTGTCATCATCAACATCTCCTTTTCATCATCCTCATCTTTGCTTTGGCCAACACCCCCTCAACCCATTATTTCACAAAGTATCAAAAGCCTAACACATCCACTATAAAATATTCAAGTGGAGCAAAAGAAGAGTCCATACTCACTTGGCATACTATGGTAGATACTTGGCCAGTATTGACCACTGTCTCGTTTCAGCCACACTCGAATAGTCCTGAAGAGAACACAAGTTCAACATATTCTATAAGAGCATCGTGTGTTGTAGTATCGTATTATTATGTAGTGTAGTTATATATTGCTGTGAATAAAGTAGTCGTCTCGGTACTTAGTTTTCAAATATAATCCTACTGTCCTGAACCTGTTGTCTTCATTTTCACCTCTAACCCGTCAAATATTACTTCACAGTGCAACCCAGAACAAGACACAGGGAAATGGAAATTAAGAGTAACATAACTTCAGGCAGTTGCTCTACCATTAAACTTTAAAACGGGTAAATTTAAGGAGATAGTGTGGGCTTGTATCCAGAGGTCACTGGATTTTTAAAATATTACCAAAACACATTATATCGCTTAGAAGGCCATGAACTTATATATCGGGTTTTGTCATTTTATTAAAAATTGACAACCCAAATAGCAAACATCAGATTTACCAATAGATCAATAGCTATCCTAAGTGACTGCTTTTAATCCAATCTCAAATTTTGAAGGAAAATACAAGAATTACAGACAAGTTGAAACAACATTCTTTCATCCACGAATTTGTGAGCTATACGTCAACTTTTTGTACAGATCATCTAAACATAATTGACATTCCACAAATACCACTAAGCGACAGGACAATGACAGCGTAGAATTAAAGTCATACTAGTATCTACCAGATAGCCTTGGTACAAAGCTGTATACTAAATATAAAGCTTTGTGCTGATGTGAGTAAAAAAGTTGTAAGATAAAATCTGACACAAGATTAGTGTCATTAAAAACTACAGTCTTCCCTGAGTAAACTAAATTATTTAATGGCGTTCTGCCGCTATTCTGCTGCTAAAGTTGTGGAGCGATCTTAAGCAATAGCTTTCGGTACCATGAAATACTGCGTCACCTATTGGACAGTTTCTTTTTTCGCCGATTCTTCAATCAACTGTTGTTCTTTCACGAGGCTGCGTATACGTCACAACAAATTATAGGAACTGGTTTCACTTCACTATAAGTTTTTAGAATTTTAATATCGAAAAACCGAATTTCAGAAGAAATTTTGCTGCTGCCAAGCTATCATCATCTCTCGAGAGATGTTGGAAAATTTTAGGAAATGGCGTGTGCACCTGTCATGAGCGTACTGTTTTCAATACGATGACATAACTTTTCTTTGTTAGAACAGGCGGAGGATTACGCATAAAAATGACGTTTATTAGATTGTTTTCCACTTAAACAGCTGTAAGGGGCAAAAGTCGTTCGATTCCCAGATTTTGCATGCACGCCGTCCGGTCTTTAGCTCTACATGTTGATACAGGTTTCACGGCGAGTTGACGAGCAGAACTACCCTGCCAATTTCGGGGTCTATGGAAGAAATACACACAGTGGTACCTGGCTGCATTTTGATGATAGTCTTCATACAGCTAGCTGGCTGGCTACTACCCAGGTAGCACTGAAGAGTTGATTAGTACTATGTTTCATTTGTAAGAAATAAAAAGCATCACCTTAAGTTTGATAACGTACCTCATTGACTTAGGAGTTAGGTGGAATTATTGTGTTAACTAGTTACACAGTGAACTGTCCAGTTTGAGGTGCTAAACTATTTCAAATTCAATACTACTAGATTTCAGTATTGGTTACTGCACCGGCAATGGACAGGTTCAGACAGATTTCATTTTCACTCATTGCTGCAAGTCAAACTGAGTGCAATGAAAATCTCAGGAATTGGCACAGCTCATTATAGACGAACTGTAGTTAGGAAAACTAAAAAGACAATTCTTAGCAATCACAACAATCCTCATCTCATTTTACATGATGACTCATTGTCAAGTGTGTCTGATGTGACAATTTGACAATGACACTAGACTAATCGTGACTGTCTGGGTGCAGAACCTCCAAGATAGATTGATATACCTGTCATCGCTGGCGCTTATCAACCCGTCTTCCCCAGGCAACAAGACGGCCATGTTAACTGTGTCAGCATGACCCTCTATCCTATCTATTAACACTGGTTTTCGAACACTTGGTGAAGTTGAACTCTTGTCAGCCGAAGGAGGCTGAATCTGAGCTGCCATTTTCAGGAAACTGACAACATCACGTGATGGGCCATACAGCCGAGACCATCATCAGAAACAATAAAAACATGGTTTTTTAAAAAAATTCTTAAAAATAGTAATTTCACTCATTTTCCATGCATCGGAAAGTACCGAGATTTCTCTAATTATTTTTACCGAATTGTTCATTGTTTGACTTAAATTATATTTGAGGCTATTATTATTTACTTCCGGAAGCAGACGACCCAGGCGGTTCAAGGTCAAATTTGGTCATGAAACGGAGTTACATGAACGGTCACATTTGGAAGTTACAGCGTGGGAAGCATCCATAAAGAGGTCGACTTGTTTCAGTTAGGAAACGTGACCTTACAAGAAATATAATCTGGACATTTTATGGCTTGAACTCTCCAAAAGTTTGGTCTTCCGGTTAGCACCTACTGTCTATGCTGCCTGCTCTGCTAGTTTACTCTTCATCCATCACTCACTGACATTGAGTTACTGACTGACATGTGTTCATCATTCACTTTCATTGTATCTGAGTCCGAATTGCTGAATCGGCCTCTTGATCTGGCTCTGCACTGAGTTGGCTGTGCCAGTTTGAGTCTCTGGCATCACCACTCCATCAGACATTCACTTCACTTTCAGTTGAGACGTTATTGTGGTTCAGTGGTTTATAGCTGAGCTCTGACTGAGCTGAGGTATAGAGTTAAAAAACGCATTCCACAAACTAAGGTGTCTCTCACTGCTCTGAGCTCTTAGTAGTGAATGTATGCAAGGGGTGACTAAAGCGAAAGTGATTTGAGGGTATGTGCTTGACACTGATCGCAGCACCTGGTTGGATATAGCAGTCCTTTATTTAGAGTTTCATTCACTGAATAACAAGCCTGTTATACTCAGTGATTGTCTGTTTCTCTAAATCAGGTGCTGCTATATCCGACCAGTGCCCTGTGTAGCCTTGGTGCAAGGTTTTATAAATTTACAGCTTAAAAACAATCTTGGTAAAAAGTGAGCAAAACGAAATCTTGTACTGATGATTGTTTGAAGGTATACGCCTCTTGAGTAAATTTAGTTGGTTGCCAGTACGAAAAGAATAATGTTGTCTGTTATTCTGTAGTTAAATTTGTGGAGCGATCATTTGCTATTTGTAGGCAAATCTCACTAGTCAAATCCGCTGTTCTTTTTTCACAAGGTTACGTACAGTTCACAACAATTTACCAAAAGTAGCTGCAATTTACCAAAAGGAGTTGCACTTTGTCATTACTTTTGAGTAGAAAAGTTTTCTTCTGTGAAGTTGTCATCATCTCCCAATAGATGTCACTTTACCACAAACCAAAAATCAAGCAAAAGGTGCATGTGCCATGTTGTTTATGGGTTAATTTTTAATTTCCTTTTTCAGCAACATGTTGTAGAAACGATTTGTGTGTTTGTATTGAGATGTCAAGTATGACTCTTCTTCTTGTGCAGGTGGAAGTGAGCTCTGCATAATGTTACCTAGCCTTCAGAAGTTAGTCACAATATCGGTAGCATCCAGGCACCATCTGATGACACCACTGGTATCCCAGCACCACCTGGTGACGAGTGTGAGATTCACCTTCAGACCGTTCCTGTCTTCCGTCAGTAGGCACGTACACACAGTCTCGTCCTCAGCTACAGAGATAGCAGATGCGGCTTCGCATGTGTACGAAAGCGACTTAATTGTCAAGCAAGATGACCGGGTTGTACAGAGGTTGTTTAACGGAATTATGGATGGAAAGCGAGGCCCTCTTGCAGAAGGAATTACGTTAGTCGAGTCACTTCACCCGAAGAAGAGAGTTCAGGCACAAATTCTCCTATCCAAAGTCCTCCATGAGCTCGAAAACAAGGAAAATCACTCTGTCAGTGGAAAGCCCACTGCTTTTAGAATAGGTATTTGCTAATTAAATGCTTAATTTCTCCATGCTTTGAATTATATGCAGGCGTAGATTAACATAGTTTTGACCTGTAAACTGAGGCATACCAGCTTCATGTCATTTACATTTCTCTCTCTCTGTTCATTCAAGTAACTGAGTTCTACACAAAAATCCAGTCAGAAAACATGCACCCAGTCACTTCACTTATAATCTTCAAGATGGCGATGAGGTGTCACTTAAATTGGCATTAAAGCCTAATTCAATCCACTAAACAAACTTTTGATTTATGATTTAGACCACTTAGTGCTACAAAACTGGCCTTATCATTTTTACTCAGATGGAATGTAATGCCTGTGTTTGTAAAGAACTGGCAGTTACTAGTAGTTATTCGTTGAGACCATGCTTGGTACTTAGTGACTCAATTTGTGGAGCTTGGTCTCCATCAATAATGGATAATTAAGCCCTGAAATCACTTCCAGTTTGACTAAGGGACAGCTTTAACACCAATTTCGTTACTATTTAAGTGGTCTAAATCAAAAGTTTTTGTTGAAAAACAGGTTCGTAAATTTGACATGCGTTGAATATATTTTTTTAAAACTTTTATTGTCTTGATTTTGAAAGTTATGTTGCTGTTTGATGAAAACATTGTGTATTATTTAATAACTTTTTGATATTCCAGGACTTACTGGTCCACCTGGTGCTGGAAAATCGACATTTATTGAAGTTATGGGGAAATTTCTCACTTCCAAAGGTCACAAGGTGGCTGTTTTAGCTGTAGACCCATCTTCAACTACAACAGGAGGTCAGTATAAGGTCGTTGAACTTTGGCATTCCAACGCCTTTTGCTTTAGCTTTGGAAGCGAGGAATGAATTTCTTCTGTTGTAGCTAATGTTATTCTAATTTGATAATTAGTGTTTTGATTGTTTTTTGTCAGAAACAGGTGGCTTATCTGGCTTTCTCAAGGTAACAGTGGCAAACATATATACGCACAAAGGCATCTTTCTTGATCCAATTTGTAATTGTCGTGTGCAGGACAGTCTTGAGTTGTTGGGGGAAATGCAGTTTCTTTCATTCACAGACTTTTTGAGTCGTAAATTTTTGTGAGAACCGTTTGAATATCGCACAGCGGCAGTTTGA
This sequence comes from Phoronis australis, assembly GCA_002633005.1. Lineage (NCBI taxonomy): Eukaryota > Metazoa > Phoronida > Phoronidae > Phoronis > Phoronis australis. The sequence goes on from NMRA01000152.1 coordinate 148,415, forward strand.
CATCATGATGCATTAAGTCCATACAAGAATGCTGAACACTATACACCAACTACCCTATCGCCATCTAGTGACATATTTCATCATGTCACCACTATTATACTGGAAAATGGCTATTGAACTGTGAACCTTTAGAATGACAGATGACTGTCTGATTGTAGCTTTTACCATTTGGCTGTGAGAATAGCTACTGACTTGGTCACTGTTTATGTCTAGGATCATTGCTTGGAGACAAGACAAGAATGCCAGAGCTCTCTAGGGACGCCAACGCTTACATACGTCCGTCACCTTCAGCAGGTACTCTTGGTGGTGTCACACGCAGCACAAATGAAACCATTGTGTTATGTGAAGGAGCCGGCTATGATGTAATACTTATTGAAACTGTAGGTAAGATTAATGTCATCTTCAACAGCCTTACAAGTTTTGATATTAACATTTCTTTCGCAAAACATCCATGTTTGGTTAAACTGTCAGGCAACAGAATACAGAAAGGGTTTCAATGTCAGTGTTTTCCCGTACAGGTCATGAACAGAGTAATAAGTTGAACCCTCTTGAAAAGTTAACTCTATATTTTGTGATTATTGAGTGCAAGTTCATGCAGCTTTGGAAATTTTTGTATTCGTATCTAATGTAGTTTTGGTGTTTCGTGGTTAGAAAAATTTGTTTAAATGGAAATTTGTCTGTTGTGTTTGCCATACTCAAACCCAGCAACTTAATTTAGTGTCAAATTGATTTAAATTCATAAGACAAATTCTACTGTTTTTGGCTTTTTACTTTGATCTTAAATCCAATTACTAAGTAGAGTTTTTAAGATATTTCATTGGCTAAGTGCATGTTATGACTTTGCGATGACATCTCACATAACCTTAAAGACTTCTTTCAGATATTTGTAAGTTCAAACTAAGGTTAATAGGTTATTGCCAATAGTGCTTGTGTCAAAGGTTAAAGCTGATGATGTTTTTGTTCTGATCACGTGACACAACAAATACATTTTGTCTAAATGTTCTGAGGGCTGTTCCAGTAAAATCTGTATGGGAGGGGGGGAAGGCACCTTTTTTTCGCACCCACCACCCATATTTTTCATTTATTTCTTCAGCCTACCACCCGTAATTTTTTTATAAGTTTGAATTGCAACCATCCGCAATTTTTTTTTGTTGTGGTTGACTGCACAGGCGCTTGAGTTTATCTGTTCCTCCATCACCACTAACGTCATTCATTACTAAGAAAACATATGTTTCTTATGTATGGTTATTAGCCATCGAGAAATTCGAGCACTTGTGGTTAACTGGTGTTATGGGCATGCCGATGAGGAGATTGGAGGGAGTGAAAATGTCGGAGCTTTTTGCAAGTTGCATTTTTGTTTCAGTTTTTGATTCTGTGCGGATTGTTTATAAAATTTACTAAAATTACCCACCATCAAACATTTATGGCCCAATGAAACAACAACGACCTGTAAATTTTTATTTTTTTGAAATACGACCACCAGCCATTTTGAATGTAAATCAAACGCAACCACCCATAAATTTTTATTTCAGTTGCCTTCCCCCCTCCCACACAGATTTTGCTGGAACAGCCCTGAAGTCTTATTGCCCTGTTGCAAGTTTTGGTCAGTCTGAGACTGCTGTACATGCCAGTGACAATCAAGGCTTGGAATTTTCCACGGAAACGCAGATTTCCACTTTTTTCAAATGTTCTGTCCGCGCATTTTATTATATTTCTGCGTAAAAAAATCGGATTTGATATAAAATTTCCGCGGCAAATTCCTTTCTTACCGCGGCGTTGCCGAAGACGTTCACCTCGAAAAGCGGAAGTTGCTCTTTATATTTCGGAGGAACATAAATTGTCAACATTGCTGGACATGTGGGATAGCATGGTGGGATTTTCAATGGCGTCTCGTGTGATTGTAAACCGCGGTGACAAATACTACGGCTCTGCAGCGAAAATGTGTGGGGGTGGGAGTGGACGGACGAGCTAAAAAGACGCAGACGCATGCTACTGATGGTGGTAACGTTTTTTTTTTTTTAGTCCCGATTTTTGTCGGCGAAATGTTCATATCAACTATTTCAAGGCTAGGTAGCGCGCGTGTTTTGGGCCGTAAACGTTTCCGCATTTTTTGTCATTGGTCATTCCAAGCCCTGGACAATAGCCACGTTGTGTCTAAGTTAATGCTTTTAAATTACCTGATGACAGTCTAGTTATCTCGTTGCAGGTGTCGGTCAGTCAGAGACTGCTGTCCATGACATGGTGGACATGTTCTGTTTGATTATCCCTCCTGCTGCCGGGGATGAGCTGCAAGGTAAGTGGTGCCCCCTTTTGGGAGACAATGGTCTACTGTAGGGATCCCACTCAAAGATGATATGTAGGGACATGACGTGCATTAGAATGACAAGTTTTGATCTGTTTTTGTTTGGCGTTAGTCAACTAAAGAAGTATTAAATTTTGAAATAAGATGAGTTAGCACTCCTAGTTTGCCACAATTACACTAAGTCTGTTATTTAACTTACTACTTGGTTGAACTCATTTCTGTTGCATATCATACGTTCATGTATCTGAAGTTTATACACGGGCTTCACATAGTAGAACATGGATTGGGTCTTTCTATTGTGTGAATGACACGGTAGGGTGACCACTTGTTTCAGGCATGAAGAAGGGGGTGGTGGAACTAGCTGATCTGGTTATTGTGAACAAGTCAGACGGAGATCTTATCCCGGCTGCCAGGAGAATACAAACTGAATACACAAGTGCTTTGAAGCTGATCAGGAAAAGATCCAAAGTGTGGACTCCAATGGTAGGTTAATGGGAGGCTTCAAATTCACCAGGCAGCGCTTGTGTGACAGCGGTCCTACCGGTTTTAATACAGCATACATTCAGGTAGTAACGCGAGACTTTGAAGAACTGCTTTCTGCTCGCAATTTATGAAGGCGCAAAAGTAGTTTCACCGACACACTGTGATTGCTTAACATGGGTCAAGGGACTCATTAAAGTTTGAAGCGAAAAAGGATAAAAGTGACATGACCCATAGGCACTCCAAATTGGCCCATAGACTTGAGGCCATGTGGGTGAATTCACCTGTACCCACGGTTTTCTAAAATGACACCTGATGCTCCACACTACTCTTTCAGAAAAATAGTCAAATCTCACTTGTCAGCAAAAGTGCATAATCTCCGAGAATATACAGATGACTGCTAGTTGCTGGTATGATTCATGTTCATTATTTCTAGAGTGTAATGCGCTACTTGGCTCAACCTATTTTCAGAAATTTTATTGTGAAGTAGGAGCGCAAGACCAATTTTCTGTCTCGAGTCACTTTCATGAAACAGACCCTGGTGGTTATAAGCAGCTTTGGATTTATCTATTCCTTACATATAGTTTGTGTTTATTTTTGATGTGCGCATTTTGTAGTACTTGAATGCCCTGAATAAGACCCTGTGCAAGTTTTTTTTCTTCTTAAATGTACCCTTTTTCATTCTAGATTTATCAGGATTTGTAAGTTGTGTAAGAAAAATTGGCATTCAGTCAAACTGTGTTACAAGCCTAGCAAGACTGACTCAAACTTCCGTTGTAACCGAGGTCTACAGTACAGTTGGCTTGGGAGTTATGGAATGGACGGATATCAGTGAATCTATGTGGGTTGGAATGCAGGTTGACGGTTCTGCAGGTTGTCATACACCCTCATAAATCATTCACTTGTTCTTGATTTATAGGTCCAACGGATCTCGTGTAAATCGAAGGATGGTATTCCTCAGCTATGGGATAGAATGTTGGATTATGAAGTAAAAACTGCTCAAGCAGGTGAACTTGCCGAGAAACGCGAGAGACAGCGTCTCGTTTGGATGTGGAGTAATATCAGAGACAATATCATGAGGCTATTCAGAAATCACCCCACTGTTAAACACCGTATACCTGTGGTGGAGGGAAGAGTTCGTAAGGGTGTTGTCACACCTGGCTTTGCCTCTGATTACTTGTTAAAAGAGTTCTCTAAGAGAAGAATGAAGGCTTTGTAATGAAGTGAGTGCAGAAATCAATTGCCAGCTAAAATTGTGATTAACAAATGGATTCTCTTCTGTTGATCAATGTACAATAAATGGTGTTGTTTTTAAATTATTTGCCTCAATGTTTCGTTTTACAAAAAGAGAATATAACTAATACAACCCTTAATCATTTAGTGCCTCCAGCAATTATGTTAGTAACTACTGACTTCTTCAAATTACACAATCTTCCAATATTAATGGATTTTTATGATTATTTTGGTTATAATAGACTTCTTAAAGTTATAAGCTTTGGACAGAGCTATAAAACAGCAGAATCTGTTTTTGTGATTTTATTGGAAATTACGTATTCCGGACATTGGCTTACAGTTGAGGCCACTGACATAAGTTATTGGCAATTGCCACAATGGCCTTTAGCTCTATTTGTAAAGCATTTGACTGTGGGTTGATCTCAAATACACAACATTGTTGCTGATAATGTCACTTAAATGCAAAGAATGGTCAAGACATGACCTCAAACTCAGATTAAATATACATATGAGAAATGCTGAAGTTATATTTCAACCAGCAGCTAAGCATTTAATGAGGAGGGATACATCGTTTTAGAAATTCGAACCACCCCTTGTATAGTCCTGGCTAAGGGCCTGTATTGAGTGTTACATTCGCAAGTGAAAAAATGTCCAACTTCAGTGAGATAAAAGTTTACAAAAATTAGCAGTAGCATGGAATCAAACCCTCTAACTCAACTACACCTACTTGGTTTCAGTGAATGTCTGACTCACGATGGCGAAAATGTGCAATATATGCTTCAAAAGAGATTTTTGCTAATGACTAATAATATGTGATGATGGCTCTACTCCACTCAAAATGAACTTTGACATGCTTCTATGTTCCACTGTGACTATTGTACTTCTAGTTATCCATTACTATCGTTATCATTATTACGATAATTATTGTTGTTGTTACAATGATCCATATTTGTTATTCACTTCTTATGACATTTTAGTTTCCCATAAATGTGTGGCCCTTTGAAAATAATTGCAAAAGGAAGACTTGCATGACACGGTATCGAGTCATTGTATGATTTATTATAAATCTAAATTCAACAGTTGAAATTCTGGTGTCGGCTGTTCTGTACACATGGATACGATATCAGATAAAACAAGCTCGCGCAAGATGAAAGATCACGTGATCTAATCAAGGGAGCACAAGACACAACACGGAGGCTCCACCAATCACCACAGAAGTGTTCTGATTACTGCAATGTTCTAAAGTTCTTACAGTTTCGACAGACATTTGCAATTCGGTTGTGCCGAGGTCTTACAATAATAGCAAAATTACTAGACATATTTTTGCCAAGACGTAGTATATGTCATAATCACTGTGAACAACTAACCTTGGACCCATCTTAACAACGTTTAAGGGGTTCTAGTGTTCAGTCAACCTGGTCAAATCGGCAGGTGAGGCCTGTCCACATAAAATTAAAATAAACACCAGTTTTATCAACAACCTCCCCCCTCCCCGCATACGCAAAGGTTCTATATTATCCTAATTACAACAGATGGGCTTGTATAAATTTACATTTTGATTCTTCAACTTTGACTGTAGTAACACAGGACAGGAAAGCCCAGCTTGCTGCCAATACTTGCACTCAATTTCTTTATCCATGATTGACCAGTATGCAGATCAACTGTTCAAACTCATGATTGAAATGAACACCATCTGGTGGCTGATACTGTCGAGTGACATTCAATTAGTCCATTGTCTCCCCTGCTGACAGCAAATACTATAGACCTACAGCCATTATGAAACGGAGTCACTGTCCCTGCATCACAGTCCCCACACTGAATATGTGTGCTGCTATGTAAGTCCACTGTCTTGGCTCTTGTGTACAACTTCAGTAAATGCTGACAGTAAGCAGCGCTTGAGTTCGCTGTAAGTGACCACTATGACACTCTGTTCGTCGCGGGACATGAGGCAAACTTTCTCCGGAGTACCAGCGTCCAACTAAAATCACAAACATCGAATGTGAGATGTGCAAACACCATAGAACAGTGCTAGTCCTGGTGTGGTTCAAACCATAATACCTAATCAGATTTGGAACTGAGATAATAGACCAGACGTTTGTGTCAACACTCTCAGGTGGCCGAGCTACTCCACCCTGCTATACATATATGGCAAAACGGCTGAGCAGAAATGAACAAAACAAAACAAATGCCTCATGACGCAAAATTTTACATGCAAAATTTTACATAAGGTTCTAAAAAGCCATAAATACGAATCGAGAAAATGACACGTGGTTCCTCCACACAAGAAAAGATAAGGTACATCCAGTATCACTCTGTAAGACAACTAAATGTTGACACCGAGCAAACTTTCGCAATCCTCAAATTCTGACAGTGCAGAATTTCGAAACACAAGCCAATGTAATTTTTCAGTGTTCGTTCAAATGAAGTTCTTGAAAAACCTCCATATACAAGACTATTTTGCATTGAAGTCACTTTTCAAGACTACTGACATATCAAACATATTCTCCATAACTAAATTCTATTAATATTAACTATACACAATGCACAGTTGACAAGTAAAACTCACCTTATTAAGGCTCTGTATAATGTGCGCCATGTCAATCCAGGGGTTGCCTGTGTCGTCCACTTGATGGAACAGATAATCTCGGTACAACTTCAGCATATAACGGTCACCCGTTTCTGACCACGATGGGTCCATGTTAAACCTTCAACACAGAATAATGCACTTGAGCTACTTAGTATGGCATAATGCCATTAACACTAAAACACTTGAAAATTTGGTAGCATTTTGCTGGCAGTTATTCATTGTTTCAAAAAAAAATTGTGAAATACACACAAAAATCTTCTTTTCCTGAATCAATCCCTTTTGTTGAATGCTATTACATGTCACATACATAGTAGAGACATACATGTCTTAAGGAGCTTTAGTAAAAGTGGGCCACAAAAGAAATACTTCTATTTCAGTCTACCTGGGGTAAACTTTCACTGACTTAGGACACAATATGGAGGACAACTATCTTATTTCACCTCTTGTTAATAAAAGAAAAGAAGTCACCACACCAATGCTTTACCACTGTCAAAATCTGTTCTATAGGCAACATCAGGCATTATCTTGAATAAATCTTGAACTGGCATGTAAGTACAGATCGCTAACATTTTCAAGTCTGGATGCCAGAAGGTCCCGGTTCCAGTCCTAGTCCGGCAGAAATCTTTTCAGACTTCAGGGCTTGGAATTTTCCGCGGAAACGCGGATTTCCGCTTTTTTCAAATGTGCTTTCTGCTTTTTTAATAATATTTCCGCGTAAAAAAAATCGGATTTGATATAAAAAATCCGCGGCAAATTCCTTTCTTACCGCGGCGTTGCAGACGACGTTCACCTCGAGAAGCGGAAGTTGCTCTTTATGTTTCGGAGGAACGTAAATTGTCAACATTGCCGGGGCATCTGGGACAGCGTGGTGGGATTTTCAATGGCGTCTCGTGTTATTGTTAAGCGCGGCGACAAATACTACCGCTCTGCAGCCAAAAATGTGTGGGTTGGGAGTAGACGGGTGAGCTAAAAGGACGCAGATGCATGCTACTGATGGAGGTAACGTTTTTTTTTTTTTTAGTCCTCCCGATTTTTGTCGGGGTAAGGTTCACATTGACCATTTCAAGGCTGGTTATCTGGCATGATTTGGGCCGTAAAAGTTTCAAAGTTTCCGCGTTTTTTTGTCATTGGTCATTCCAAGCCCTGAGACTTATGTTCATCAGGTCACATGATGTGGCCAACAAATGGCGTGCAGACCAGCCTTGTTAGCGATTATTTTGAATAGTTGCGTGCATTTACAATGTCAGAAGCTCTCGAAAACGAAAAATGGAAATTTTACCAGTCACCTGCTTTAGTGAACGAAGTGAACTGCCGCTACTAACTATAGTCAACTTACTCTGGCCTGTCATTAATTACTCCCAGTTTAGCCATGAGTCGAAACAAGCGCCCAGCCTCGACTTCTTTAGACAGCTCGTTCTCCAACACATCGTTGCGTAACTGTGCAGCATCCAGCTGTGTGTAGAACCTGGCACCAATCATCGGCATGATGTCGTTGACGCTGCGCATGCGATTCTGATTGGTCAGAAGATATCTACAAGACGTGGAAGCTATTAGAGTTGAGGTGAAACCCACTAAGGATGCAATAAAAAGTGGACGAATCAAATTTGACAGACATACATCATTGATCATAAGTAACAATTTTGCAATTGCGATATCGACAAATGAATTACAAGCCCAGGCACAACTCAAAGCCTTCACGGAGGCAATTCATCTTCAGTGGATCCAGCAGGTGCCGCTATTGAGTAGTGACGTTTTTCAAATACGTAATATCGCAGATCTCGTGTGTTGAAAACGCAAAGAGTTGGTGGTCCACATACTGTAACCTATTAATACACAAAATTAGTGAAACATTAATGGCCAAACCACAGATGAGCACATTTCCAAGAAACACGTACAAAATAAGGTTCTTCAAGTCCGCTGAGTAATTCCTAGCCACAAGGTCCATGGATGTCTGAATGTGCTCCCTCTGTATGCCAATGACAGAGTTACAGGCAAGAGCTAGTACCACCTTACCAAGAGACACCAGATCTTCTTGCTGTAACAGTAAACGTCAACATGTAGTGACCACAATAGGAAGGACCATCATTAACGTGAAATAACCTTAAGGCTAAGGAAAGCACACTTGGTTCTGATCTGTTTATTTTGAAAATGGAATCGGTGTTGTGGTATTTATTTTAATTGCTCATTTTTTGAAAAAAGGAAATCCACACGAGACGAGCAAAAATGACGCAGGACTTGTTTTCTTACTCTTTTTTTCCAATAAATTAGTTTAATTGCAGAAACAGAAATTAACAATGGAATACAGTGGAAAAGAAAAAGAACAGAAACACATTCAATCTCGCAACCACACATTCCAGCTCTGCTTGAATTTATACGGAACATTTTTTACTCATCGCTTGGCAATCATGGTGTTCCAGACCTTGCTTGGGTGCCTTTGTGCAGCTTTTCAAAAAACAAAACACCAGACATTGGCTGAAGATGATGCGGTGAGAGAAAGCCTCAAAATGAGTCGGGTAGAAACCAGAACCAACTACGCATTCTTTTGGCATAACATTCAGCTGTACGGCGTTCAAAAGATCCCTACCTTAGGTAGTGTATTTAACTAGCGAGGGAAACTCAACAGAGCTGAGAACCATCAGGGCCCTTAGCACATTCATGCTGCACTCCCTCCTTTTCATACTACAGTTAAGACCCAAGTACAGGGAGGCTGAAGACAACAAGTGCAATGTTCAAGGTCTGCGAGTGAAGATAAGAATTCAAACTCGTGCCTGCGCAATACTGTCCTATTATTCTCTAGCATATCAGTAAGAAATTCTACCCTATTGCTTTAACATGGGCATCATTTACTCTTCAAGGCAATGTAATCAACTCAAGAATAACAACTTGTTTCAGAAAATTGGAGAACTTACAACAAACCGACAAACCTGATAGTGTGGCATAAGAGACAGAGGATTAGCCTGGTTGGCATCAAAGCTCAACACATCAAATATGCCAACGCAGTTGAGTCGTAACCTGATGAAGAAAATAAAAACATGTACTATATGTCTCGATCAAATCACAAAAACATGTAGAAGCACTAGAATATAAATTAAGACTGAAATTTAATGGAGACAATTTACAAGAAGCTGTCCAAACCTTGTAGAAATCACACTTTCATCTAAAAAGAAATCATAAGCATTTTCTGTTTTAATTTCTGTTCATTTTCAACAAGACGACAGCATATTAACGACTGGTAAACATTTCAACATAAGAGACAACAGGGAACACAGTTTTACGTAAACTGATATCCTATAAACACTTTGAATTCAGTCAACTACAAATTAACTAAAAATTTGTCTGCACAGCTCAATCCCACAAAAGACATTTTCATACATATCAACGTCCAATCCACACCATGAATTATCAGACTACTTCAGACAAGTAAAAGGTTATTCAAAGTACAAGTGACTCGTACACACCTCGTCTTGTCGGACACGAGTACTTTTGTTGGGTCCATAACACGACAAGCGAGACCACTAGCGTGAATCGTGCGCAGCGCAGAACTCAACTGGACTATATAGGACCATATGAGACTCTCTGGCAGGAGACCTGCATTCTGACGTGGGCCATTGGTGCCTAAAGTGAGAGACAGCGAACGTCAACACAATAGTACAAACGCAATGGGACTGAGAAGTTGAGGAACACTCATTGTGCAGAAACCAAATGAATTTTAAAATTGATAAAACTACACATAACTTTGTAACTAGTTACATACAGCTTCAATAGTTTAAATTCAGAACACTAGATTGTGCTAACGAGGCAAGAGATCTCTCTCTCTTTACCAGCTGAATGAAGTACAGAACAGAAACTTGTCTTCACATATGCGTGGGAGCCAGATTTCTTCCATATACACACATCCTGCTAAGCGAGTCTCTTGTTTCACAAATGCCACCTAGTGAACAAGGAAAAAAGACTGCCTGGTTACATAAAAGTTTTCTCACATACAACTGGGCAAGAGGCTCTTGAAGGTAAATGCTGACCAATAATAGCTTTATGTTCTGACACGGTTGACATTGCTATACCTTTGCCTGCACTGAACGGTCTCGCACCACCATCAAGGTTATAGGGACTTGAATATCCACTGTGAGTGACTGGATTGCTGAAGTGTGTTGCCATCAGGGTCTCAGCTTGAGTATGATAGTCATACACAAACACCATAGCTAGAAAACAAACCAAACCAATGTTCACTGAACACACATTTAGTGCTCACTGATCTGCTGAACAATGACACCTGAATGACAAGAACGGCTAAATTCTATTTCAGAATTGAAAAGACATTAATCAAACAAGACAATATTTTTATTACATTTGGACTCTCAATTGGAAATTTTGATTTTCAAGATACATAAATCTCAGATGGGAACGCCACGGAACCTCTCAACAGACACCATATGCTCTTAGCAATGATTTACCTTGCTTGGACAGTGATTCCAAATACTTTCAGCACAAGGTGTACAGGGGAACAAATATTGTTACACACATCTCAGGCCCGGGGTCTAATCTTTGTACTTGAATTGCAAGACACGCTTCAAGTAAAATTTGTACTCGAATCATGTGGCGCGATTGGTTAATTTCAAGTCTGAGCAGAATCTGAGTTTAGTGATGAAACCCTCGGGTCAGGTCTGACTTAACTACTCACACTGAACACTGTTCAGACATGCTATGAAGTGATTTATGTGAATGCCAACTCCTGAGAAATGGTTGGAGATCTCAGTTTAGCTACCAATGTTGTAAGAGATACATACAAAGACCTTGGGGCCCTGGTATAACATTGATTGGTGGGGTGTTTACTTACAATGATCACCAAAGGCTTTAGTAGTGAACACTTCCCTCAGCGTGACAATGTTGGAGTGATCTATCTTCTTCCACAGATCTATGACTCCCATACATTTGGAGCTGGTTACTCGAAAACCTAAAACAATGAAATATCATTACCATGTTCATACCCGGGCAATTTTATACAATCTAGAGACTAGTCGTACAGAATGAAAAAAATGGGAAGGAACACACATCAGTGGTGGATTTGAGGGGGGGGGCATGGGGCCATTCCATTTAGGAGTTCGGGGTGCGAATGTCCGACGGGCAAAATTCTGGCTAATAGTCTGCCATGGCCCTCCCCTAACTCAAAATCCTGGATCCACCAGTGTTTATGCCGTACACATTGTCATATTTTTCGAATTAGAAGGGCACATAATATAAAACTTGGTTGCAGATGCAGCAGTAACAACACCATTAATAGGACTGTTTAGCTTACAGTGAATTAAGGTAACCAAACAGAACTAATAGAAATAGCATCGGGGTGGCAATTTTGCAATATAAATTCCATTAAGAAAACCTCCGTGTCTTCAAACTGTACTTAGGTAAACAGCAATGCAAAACCATGACATCAGAGAACCACCACATTTTCAACCTCATAGAGTTTATCAGACAGTTTCATAACACAATTCCACTAATTCTGCTCACCTATTATCCTCCTCAGACAGTACGTCAAACCATCCTTGATGTTGACTGCCTTGTAACACAGCGTGGGGAAACCGAACGTGCTCGATTTGTGCATGGGGTTGGTTGAGCTGGACTCTAGTGGACAGAGGTGATGATAGTTATCCACCTCCTCTGGCACACTGGACATGTCATCAGGCATGGCCAGGGTGACGGCATGTTTGTTGAGCAGTTCCTACAATGATGACAGTAAACGTGACGTGTCATATAAGGTACCGGATATATGATATATATTTCCACTAATTTTCTATTGAATTTCCGTGATGCAATTTTCAGTTCAATTGAGTGATTTTTCCGTACATATCAATAATATCTAAGAAAATTTTCATGGATTTTTTCTTTTTTGTTTTTCCATTCTTGAAAACTATTTTTGTAATTTCATGCTTTAAATGAAAAGACAATGGGCAACTTGATATTGTCCAGGTTGCGCTCACGAACAAAGGTATCTCTTTTGACAACTGAATAGATTGAAAGCAGAAAACAGTTCATCAGCATGGCAGCATTCCTGTGCTAGGGCCCCACGTGATTTACTTGACTGCAAAGGAAGAAAGGATACTCATTTCACTTCCAACATCTAATGACTTTAATTGAGACACCATTGAAAAACTAGGAAAATTGGCGAAAGTTTTTCTGGATCTATACATAGAAGCTGAAGCCGCATTCTCAGCAGTGACTCAACTTACCATCTTCAATTCGTCTGGCATGAAGAAGGACGGCATGTTCGGCCGTAACTTCATGTGGGCGATATGCGGTGGTACACTGGCGTACATAGTGTAGGTTGGAAATACCTGGAACATCATCAGACACACGTGTGAACTGGCAACAGAAGGCAGGAAATAACAAAAATATTAAGATTACTTATTACAATACAAAATGTAGGTCTTGACCCAACCAGGAAATTCGTACTGCTACTACTTGAACCTGGTTTGCCGGACTGTATGTGCCGTATTCGCCCTATTAGGCGCCCTGTTGCATGAAACAGTCCCAATTAGGGACTCAACTAAGATCCCTAAATCTAATGTGTATTTTTGGACTTGTGAAAACATCGATTGCCCTTTCTTGTATTGTTTTAGTTTCATTATTAAGCTATCTTTTGACTTTGATACAAATCAAAAGTGAACTCTACGTTAAATTGTCAACATAAACGAAAATAATTAGGGATCTCTTCATGCAACACCCAAATTTAAGGACTAAGTCCCTATTTATTTTCAATGAACTCTGAGTTCAGTTTTTTATTTATTAGAAAAAGTCATTATTAAAACAAAGAGCTCACACTAAAGAAGAAATTATAGAAAAATATTGCATCTGTGAGTCCATAAAGACACAAATACGCAAAAAAGACTTAGGAACCTTAGTTGAGTCCCTATTTGGGACTACTGTTTCATGCAACCTGCCACAGTGCGCTTATTAGGGTGAAAACGGTACTTAAGAATTCCCAACAGCTGCTGGGGAAGGAATTTCATGTGGCATTCAACCATTTGCATGATACGACACGCAAGTTTAGCAATGAAAATGTGGACATCCTGTGCAGAGAGAAAAACTGATTCAACAGGGGGCACATATCACTATCTACAGCCAAGCCCTAAAGCCTTCTCTCAGGACACAGTGTGGCCTAGCGGGATAAGTGTCGGCTTCCTTTACTCAAGGTGGTGGGTTCGAGTCCCACTGGGGCAGGCTGATAGACCCAGTTCCTCAGCTCGGTTTTATCTATATGTTAAATAAATAAAGTACAAAAATAGTTCTAGGTGATCAGTGCAATGGGCCCGAGTGCCCTGCGCAAGTTTGGTACCAGACTGTGTGCGATTATTTCAAAGCCTTCTCTCAATAAGCTGGATGTAGCCAGATTTAAAAAGTCATCTGCAAGGAATGGGAGTGTTGACAAAGTCACCAGACAAATGAGATCCTACGTGACCGGACTTCCCGCCGCAAGCAGTAACCATCATTCCCTCACAGAAGGGGAATCAGCTCCAGACCAAGGAATTAGTAAATGCAGTCAGTCCAGCAGACCAAGTTCAAGTATTAACAGTGTTATCACCATTCATAACCTAAAAAGCAAACCCACAACGACATGGTTGGAGCAAACTATACACAAAGACCGGTATGACACAAAGTCATGTCTTGAAGATGTCAATAAAACAAGACTTACCAGTTTAGCTGGAGGAGTCTGATGGTCACCCTGGGAGTAGAAATATGTAGTACCACCTTCAACATATTCCTAAAATAGAATGCAACAGCGTTATAACTGATCACCGCTAATCTAGACAATGTATACTACATTCAAGATTAAAATGTTACATGAATACAGTTAAAAATTTTTTTAACATTTACTCGGGGTTGACTAGAAATGTATTTCTTTACAGTTCAGGAAAACCGTTGCTATAATCCCCTGTACCCAGCAACATCAAAGTAATGAAAACCTGTAGTGACCATCCACCGATTGCTTGAATGTCCCATAGACATCTTGAAGATTGAGTTGATTGGCAAGAATATACCTCGACATATTTTGACAGGTACATAATTACGTTGAACAAGGAGACGTTACCAGTCACCCTCACACACACAGTCCAACCAAAGACTAAGGCATTTTTATGCAGAGTATTTAACACAAAACAGTGAATACCTCAAATGGACACGATTTGTTAAACGCCCTGAGAATGTTTAAATTTAATAACTTCGAGAACAAAACAGTGCTGCTTTGAGTCAGTACAAGCCACATGGTCAAATTGTTGAATAATTTTTGTTGAACAACAAATGCAGTTGGCCCACTAAGAACTGACCTATCGCCAGGATTTTTAATGACGGATCAACTGACCAATCAGAATGCAGCATTCTTGACACACTTTTGTTTCCAAGCTGCCATTTTAACCGACAAACAACCGCCGGGTAAAATTTATTGTTTGTCAACTTTCCACAAGGGGGCAGAGCTTGCAATAGGTCAATTGACGTCCAGGCTGATAATAAAATGTTAGCTTACAAGCTAAACCAAATAAACCTAAAAGGTGTTAAACTGACAACCAACCAACCAAAACACAATTACTCAAACTTGAACAAAGACAAACATGCAAGCAGTACAAGTGAATGCAAAGAATGTCCAACTATAATATGACACCATTGCAAAATGGCATTTTTTGTATCCTGCAGGGATCTAAAAATAATCCCCAGTATGAAATTGTACTAAGTCAATAATATAAGCAGGTCAAATTAACTTTGTGTCTTCTCTTGTGACCTATTATAAAATTAACACGGCACTCAAAACATTTTATTTGAAATCTGACTAAAGGATTTCTTCAATTAGAAAGACATAATTTTTCCGCAATAAAAAATAAGCATGCCCCGACAATGAGAAGTGGAAAAATAAAATATGTTTCAGAGCTACCAACTCACCTCAGAGGAGTGAGGGTAGGGACATTTGAAGTTTTTCAAGGATGACCTTTTCAAGATTATTACCAGCACGAGCCAAATGAAACCAACAAATACACTGAAAACGTGAACGTCCACTGAACAATCCACAGATCAGGCCAACGTCTGATCACCATGCAATGAATCACCAAACAAAACAATGCAAATGGTCTTAATTACCAGAGACACATGGATTGACACCCACCTTTGGTTAACACGTGTCCGCAAATAAGTGTTCAGACACATGCTTTAACTTTACACTCAACTCACTGCAAACAATCTCTGGTACATCTTGTTATTTGAACTACTCAGACTTTTCAAAAAGCAACCGATCCCTGCTTTCACAAACTCGTCACAACATGTGCACTTGACTGAATACGAAACACGTTACACGATACTGCTGAGACTGGTAAGTTCTGCAAGCATGCGAAAGGGTGAGTTCAGTGACAGTTCATCGGGCTTTTAACGTTTATTCAGAATTAGCTTGGAATGGTAACAACTTCAAGCAAAAGATTCCCATTTGATTTTTAAGGACACCCACACGTAGAGTTGTAAGCGAGTGACCCTTTACAAAATCCTGAATAAGATTTCTTCTGTAGGGACCATCTCAGCAAAAATGTGTTATTAAAATGAACAGCAGCGCGAAATAAAAAAACCCAGCAGGGTGCAGCAACAAGCACCTCCAGACAGTTGACGCACGGAACAATGGTGAAATATTGACAACACAATTCCTTTCCAACACAGTATGTGTCTGAATTATTATAAAGTAAACTTTGAGTTTCACCTGCCGACAGGTCAGTCTACACACCTGTAACCAACATTCGGTGGGTGCCAATCACTGGGAACATGGTAATGCAATGAGTTACCTTGTCAAGCTTTTCCCTCATGTACAACACTCGCCTCACCAAGTCAGCCTGCCATGAAAACTAGCCCAAAGTTGCAAACTTGACAAAGAAATAATATCCACTTCTCGAGTTACGAATTAGAGAGTAGTTATTTGGATTTTATTTCTCCACCAGTAGTTCAGCTCCACTTGGAGGACTCAAAATTTACATAAAATTGCCAAAATGGCTCATTAAGGTTAAAAACGACGCGAATGCTGTCCCTCAACAATGCTTGTTTTTTGGAGGATCGCCAATTATACCACGTATTTGAGAAAGTGGACAGTACGCACATAAAGTGAATCAAAGCACTGCTGCATTATCAACTAATTTTGTATAGAAGTAGGATTTTTCAGAAACAATGAACACTTTATACTCCCAACTAACACATTCCTTACTCCAGCTAATGACACTCAATGTTAACAAAATGTTAACAAGACCTTATGCGAGTCACAATGCGACATCAAGAGCCAATTAGCATAACTGCACTCTCTTTTCAAAATCCTGTGTGTTTAAAGACCACGCTACCCAACATCATGGCTCCGGCACTCATGAGCAAAGTTACCCACTTTTGGACACAGCTTATGGACCTGTAACCTTTGTTAATTGACTCACAAACTCGTGTCTGCACTCACAAAACATGGCTTCCACATCCACAGTTCACTAGCTACTAAAAAGCGCACCGATGACCAAGCGAAGAGTCTGTGGGCCTTGTTTACAGGTGCCAGGGCCATGTGTGCAGTCTGCGAGCCGAGATTGATGGTGGGTGCGAGTCTGTTAGCGGCACTTTTCAGGAGCGTAAGCCGTGTTTTGTGAGCGTGGACACGAGATTGTACATTATGTTTTTCATAATAAACATAAAAAAGTTTGTGAGCTAGTGAACTAAGTTTACAGGCCTGTGAGCTTTGTTCATAACTGGGGAACTATGCTCATTAGTGAATGAGCCATGTTGTCTGGGTAGCCTGGAGATGGGTTGTCCAAATTTGTCGGACTAGCACAAACTGCAGCATTAACTTACAAGTCTTAGAGTCCAGAGGCTACAACTGAAGTAGACCTAACTTCGAAAGTGGTGTCACTAGGCAGCACATTTCAAAACAGTCTTAAAATACTCTTTACCCGTAACATTATCGAGAGCACCTGTGTTTTCATGCATCATGGTGACCTATCATAAGCATATATATAAACATGACTCACCTGTTGATAACCTGTTGACGAGTTGTTAGTAGTGTTCAAGTGACCCACAGGTGACTGGGTCCTTCTTGCCAGGAGGGGAGACTCACCGGGGCTGGCGGGATTGGGTCCGACTGAAAGCAAATGCCACCAGGTCATCAACCAAGATGGGGGGCAAGGGAGCCATGGCTCCCCCTAAAATTCTCCCAGATTTCATTTGGAAGTACGGGGGTGCAAATGTCTGACGGCAAAAACCTGCTAATACTCTGCCTTGGCCCCCCACCCTAACACAAAATCCTGGATCCGCCCCTGAAAAACCATCATATTTATCAAGAAACAAACTGGTTACAAAGACTTCCTAGCCATGACAACAATTGACTTCTAGTATCAGATGTAAATTAGGGGTCACAAACAATTGATGTACTTAGAAACACTTTGTAAGGCAAACTAGCCCTAAAAACTTATAACAGCTTTTCGAGACGCTACTTCACTTGCCACATAAACCATAATGTACTTGTGCACAGAATAATATACAATTGACTTGTGTTTGCACAAAAGTAGTCTCAATAACAATTCCGAATTTAGTTTTGAGTACAAAGATCAGACCCCGGCCCTGATTTGTGATATGTATTCTAGAAAGCACCAAGGAAATGTGTGTCCCTTTAAGTAACAGCACATGATGTTGAATAATAATACAAATACAGATTGACAGAGCACTACATAACCTTCTACGTAACTTTGTATAAAAACTGTGGTAAAAAATGGTAAGCCACAAAGTCTATCGGACTACCGAGGCCTAGTGTATACGGATCTACACACAGAATGCGATACAGACCCTCATCATGTCTTGGCTATTGGCAGTTCTGTCGGACAGCAGTGACAGAGATAGGTGAAATACTACGTAGGAGTGCACTCCGATCACTGGGGTGTACAAACCATGAGAGATGAGGTCGGTTTTGAGGGAGAGCGGTGTGGATGTTGGTATGAAGTCATTGTAGTTTTTCAAGTTGTTGAGAGATGGCGTACTGACACTGTGCGTGAGCCCTCCACCAGACTTGGGAACAAACTCCACTGCTGATGGGTTCACTGGCGGCACCTATTGACAAAGATCGGCAACTACTTTCAGA
This sequence comes from Phoronis australis, assembly GCA_002633005.1. Lineage (NCBI taxonomy): Eukaryota > Metazoa > Phoronida > Phoronidae > Phoronis > Phoronis australis. The sequence continues at coordinate 167,132 of NMRA01000152.1, forward strand.
GCGAGTACAGACATTTTGAACAGGGAGAACATTCGGTGTTTAAATAACATCTGAAATAAGGATGCATACAAACTCGCATAATTGTAGAAGATCTAAGTTTATCAAGTATACCTTGAAGAAGTCTGTATAAAACTCCTAACTTCAAATGTTATCAAATAAAGCCAATACGAATGTCATAATACAACATAGGTTACATCCACAATGGTCCACACGGTAACAATCAAAAGCAAAATAAAGGACATTACCCAACTGAATGAGATAACTTCTCAGGCCACAGAGTACCATTTTTGCATGTAAAAATCCCTCCTAAAATTTTCTAAAATCGCCCAATGCAGTTGACTACGTATTGAGAATATGGGCAATTGAACTATCACAATATCCATAGGCCTGAATATATCCGGAATAAACGGCTGAAATTTGAACCACCTGGTGGCCAAGCTAGGTTATTCCTAAGCCTGTAAAGCAGTTAAGGCATAGAGAATCTAGTCAATGCATCAATAGATCATGAAAAGACACTGAGTCAACAAATCTGAACACGTTCATTAACAAAAGATGATGGCTCCCTACAGTTCCAGGCAGGAACTTAACATGTAGCAGACAGTTAGTTGTAAGTTACATAATATACAGGACTGAGAAAGCATACCATTCCGTCAAAGTTCATGGCTGAAAACTTCTGACTCAAATCCGACGGCACAAATGGCTTAGCGTTCTGTGATAATCCGCGACCTGCCATTCTCTGTGATAAAAGTATACACATTACTCATTTGACGACAGCATTGTATGACAATTGAATTTTCTTGCTTAAATGTATGCTACATGTCTGTGTCAGTCTGTGTCAGGAAAAGAACAAAACAGGGACTGCAATTTTAACAATAAAACTGCCAAACAATCTAAATGGCAAAATCTGAGGTAACGCATTTGTTCTAAAACTTGGGGCATTTCATCTATGGCATTGTCGTCATTTTTCAAATGCATTGTGGGATGGCTGACAGCTCGTAAACATCCAGTGATATAACAGATAACTTGCGGACGTGTAATCGGATTTGGGTTTGGGTGGTGACCCGAGAATCTTCCTTGTCAAAGATTTGTTAATCTATGAAATGTTTGATGCGTTTTGAACTTGGCTTTCAGTCTTTCACTTTTCTATGATGGTGGCTTGTCATACTTCACACCAGAATGCATGTTACGGTAGACCTTTGCTTTCAATAGGAAGCATTCTATCTTCAACTGTAGAATTATGAAAGCACAAAAGCATCAGTCAATTTCAAATGTTGGTGAGCATGACAGCTGTAATACGAAATTTCGTTCATTCACGAACAGTTCTGTGTAAATCATTTGAATATCTCACTGCAGAACAGTGGCAATCTGACAGCATGATGGCGGCATAACAGAATCGGGGTGGAATTGGTGAAGAGTGTGTGTGGGGATTTCCCCTCACACAAACAATTATTGACTCAGAAAGCAGAGGCACCTTTCCTCAAGTGAGCCAGGTACCTGAATGCAAGTTAGGTCAAACATGTCTATGCCAAATGAACCATGAGAATTTTCTATTGTGAGGCTGCGAAGCGAATACCTTATTCATTTTTTTCTCAATCTGCAAGCCCAAATTCTCACCATTGAAAAAGAGAACCAAGTTGCTGAAGCGCTTGGTTGATTTCATTTGCCCAAAAATGAAATTCAACCATTCACTCATAGGACTTCATTATGGCACCTTCCAAAGGGGATTCCTGTTCTGAACAGAATGCAGGGTAAAATTTGTCTTTATCCCCTTTATTTCAAGGAGAGAAAAAAGACGACAATGGAATGAACTAGCCCAGCTGGTACATTTTATTGAGCATTCATTCATTGTCTGCAGTTAACCAGTATAAGCTATGCACTTGGCTACGGGTTTGCATTCAGACAGTGGGCTAAGCATGCAGCTCTTCCTCTGGACTAATCTAAAGGTAAGATTTACACACACACCTGCTGAGTGTAGTCCTTTAGTCCGTTGCTGTTGTACGTGGCACTGAAGTACTGGTCACCATTACCCCCCTCCACTTCTGAAACAATAGAGGCACACCACTAATGTATACTTGAATGTGGCTGAATGGCAACACTAAACACACCCACGCATGCACGCGTCCGATAAATAACGTGGCCTGAAACGGCAGAATGGAAAACCAAAAACTCAAAACTGCATATTTTCAGGTGTTTTGAAGCTGCACAAAAAATCAAAACAACTTCACTCGGTGAAGTATCTATGCATAGATAGTGGTAGTCATTCGCATTGCAATGGTCTGGAAATGAGGACGTGAAATTCTTTGAAAAGTGCAATTGAATTCCTGTGGTTAAATAGTGCTCACAGTGGCTTGGTAGACGCGAGCATCTGCACGGATTGCAAAAGGTCCCAAGACTGGTCCCCGTCGGGACTGAAATTTTAGTTCAGATTCATTGTGAATAGGTCACGACTTCACGTCAGGTGATCATTATGACTCTGAAGAGGTACCAAAGTAGCATCACACTTGATGTTTCCAATTGTAAATACCAAGATTTTTGCTAAGAATCTTAGTCTTCAATTGTTTTACAGTAAACTTCACTGAGGAGACAACAGTCAGGATACGTTTTAAAAAATGACACTTGGTTTCGGAAGCTGAGTGCAGAAATGAGACATCTTACCCATTTACTCCGTAAGCCAACACTATAGTGTATTACCTTACTTAGATCCGGGCACATCTCCACATGCGTTTTTTTTTCAGTAGAAAAAGCATATCTTGTAATACCAGGCGCCAACAGCAATGCCAGGCGACCATTTCCAATTCTGACAACTGGACTTCATTTCTTCTGCTTCTCTTTCTCATAAATTGTCTGTTTGCCAAACTATTTTTGAGCACTCACGAAATGCTCCATCAATTCAACACATTAATTGTGAGCCAACTTGTGGACGAGACGGTCTTACCAACTGGTTGGTCACTGCCATTTAATCCAAATGATGTAAATATTAATTCTCATGACTTAGGGGGTGTTGTAGGGATAATTGGAGTGTGTCCTGTATCATTGGCACAAAAACAGTTTCATTAACGCATCAACGAGCCCATTAAAATTGGAAGGGAATTAAGAATAAAAAATATAACACGGCCCATTGGTCCACCAAATCGACGCATAGACTTGACGGGTCAATTTACCCTCAACCACGTTTTTCTATATTGATCCATGGTGTTGGTGAAGGGATTCTGGGAAAACTATACATTTCCAAAGGGTGAGGTGTTTCTCAATTGATATCTGCAAATGCAATTTTGGAGAGCAAAACTATGACTCTCTGCAAACACAGCAATTGTGAATTTCTATTCCATGTACTTTAGACAATGCAATCCCTGGTTTGCTGACTACCCATACAGCTATGGCATGGACTAAGACTCAACCTTTCTAGGATTGTTTCATAACCTGCCATTGTGCCTTTATGGAGAGTCAAGGATCAGAAAAGTGACACAATCATGCTATCACAAACCTAGACTTGAGCCTGAGGTATGAGACAATAAAGACAGAAGTCTTCACTTGACTTCAACTTCCAAATTTGACCTAAGTGAGTTCATAACCTTGTTTGCTCAAGAGCTACATTTTTTGCAGTCCTTTATTTTGAATTGAGAATTAGGTAATCATTTCAAAACGCCTGTTGTTTAGTAAATGAAACTGGTGATCAAAATCAGGCACCAACAAAATTGACCCGATAGACTTGCGTTTTGGTTGACATCGACAGATACTGTCACTGAAAGTTACGGACAGACTTGACATTGACCTGCTGACAGACGAGTCGCAGGAATCTTAGTTTTTTGTCAGCGATTTCTTAGGTTAAAAACATTTTTAACAACTCTCAAATAGTAGATGCCCTGACCAAACAATTTACGTCCATACATACCACCTCTTGCGTTCAAATGAGAATTTCCTGACTGAAACTGTTGTCGTGGGGGACTACGGGGAACTCCAGTGGCATTTTGAACATCATGTGTGAATTGACAATCATCGCCATAAAAACAAGTTCCGTTTGCAAGAAAATATCGACATGGTGCGGTCTTCCTGGCTGTCGTGACTGCATTAGCCATTGGCAGGAATGTCACAAAAGATAGTCGTCGTCGTTTGATGACATCAAGAGAAAGTATTTTGCAAATATTCAATAAGAAAACACCAACTTCTAGCAATATTTTGAATTTGAGGAGAATACCATATGCGCACGCACCCCTTACAAGTAGGTCATTAGGGGAAACAACTCCAATAATTATTTCCACTTTTGTCAGCTGGCGTCTCATCCGTAGATTGTGCAGCATTGAAAATTGGTTACAATGTAAACGCATTCAACTGTTTGTGAAGCGGGGGGGAGGGGGAACGCTGTTTTTCGTAGGTTGATGATTGTTATTATTATTCTTATATAATTTGAATAAATTATGAAGTTATAAACCCGTGTTTGGAGTCGATAATTCTCCGCTCATATACTGATATTGACATTGACCACTGCTACGGTAATGCGATTTTAGTATGTTTATATACAAGCATTTTGCGATATAATTCAGATCTCAACGTGATTCGATTTCGAGATCTGTTTGTTCGCAAGTCACTATTTACCACCGCACCGTCGACCGCGAAAGTCTTGTTAGGTTGTCGACAAGACTTTACAATCATCCAATTATCCACTAAACTGTAGAATTTAACTCAGCAAAAGTATCTATTTTGTGAAAGTAGAAATTTCGTAGAATATGATTGCTGATTTTATACCAATCTGCCATTCATCAGGTATAGTGACCATGCTTTTCTAGCAAAATTTAGTAAAAAAGATACATCCATAGCAAAATAACATGATCAACAAAATGAACAAGTTTTGTATGAGATATAGATAAACAAGATAAAATGTCGAAAACGCTGTTACAGTTTTCTAAGTTATTGCTTCGTTTTCGTTTGATGCAACTTCAAACCTTTTTCATAAAAATTATGTGTCTCCTATTTTGATAGCCCCTCACGCAAACGAGGAGCATCATTCCTAATAGCGTTGTGGAGAGCTTTGCATAACGTATCGTACCAAAACATGCTTTACCCGCGAAATTTGCTTCAAAAGTTGAATATTTCTATGTGGTTATGTACACGATAACGTCACACGGAAATTTACGAACTTTGTATCGAGCAAGCATGGTTTTAATTGAATCAATACTGGACAACGTCTACAATTTTTTAAGGCCGAAAAGCCAAGTTTTGTCAAAATAATAGATTAAAATTTTGTCCTGTGCTTTTCACTCAAATGGAGTCGAATGCCTAATTTCGGACGTAGGCTCACTTCAAATACACGCGGATGGTCCTAAATACGCGTCTATACGGCATAAGCACGCGCACAAGCACTTTTCTATTCTGTTATTATGTAATTTGATATTTCAATGTAACTGGAGAATTTTTACGCAATCGAGATCTTGTAAAAGCTAACCTTTGTACTCGAAATCGAACTAAAAATAAGTTTGACAACTTGGAGAGTTAGGCTCGAGCACCTAAGCACGCGCTGAAACTCGCTTATGTCAACACTTCCCTGCTCACTCTTGAAATTCCTGGCTACACGTTATATTACGAATCTATGGTAGGAGATTGTGGGTCGACATTCTGGGCATGGTAATACTGTTTCTTCAGTAACCGACATGCTTAAAAATGGACAAAGTGCAAAGATTGGGCTGCAACGAAGAAATACACTTTCGAGTCGGGCTAACAAATTCATTAAATTGATTTAGCAGCTGTTGAACGCCTTCTGCGTAACACGAAATTGATTACTCAATAGTGCAAGAAAGCATGACGCAACTAAAATGTGTGTTCTGTTTTAATCTTCTGATTTATTGGTTTTCTAGAATTTTTACTGACCACATACGGATGATACTCAGACCAATGCACGACTGGAGAACAGTAGTCAGGTATGATTTACTGTAGTGGTTACAGAATTCGTTTTGTCTCTTTATCATATGATACCGTAAAAAAATGTTGAAAGCAGATATTCCTTTTTTCCTTACGACATAAATATGAAAATCACTTTTTTTCAAAAGTTTGCATGCGATGATAACCATAGTTTTGAGCATTAAAAGAACATGAAAGATTACTTTCAACTGACACAAAACATTAACGTTTTTGGAAGGGTTATTAGACCATTGGCAATTGTTCAACTTCGTTAAAAAACTTTGTTTCACGTCAATCGTCGGGGTGACTTAATTTTTGATAGGAAAATTTTCACCTGTCATCGATCAATTTTCTGAAAGATCTGTTTTGGCGCAGGCGTTGTGAACGTGTGAAGTGCTGATCAAAGCCAAAGCCTAATTTCCTGAGTACGCGTGGGAAAAAAGCTGAAATACATTAGAGTAGTATTCTTTCTAGATTGGGAAGAAATCAAGCGCTGGACTGTCGTGCGAGATTGATTGAACAATATTTCCGGGAATGCGGAGCTTGTGCTGGTAGACAACTTCTGGTGGGTTTGCATTCCTTTGCCGTTTGTATAAATAGATGACATTCACACTTATATCAACCTATATAAAAATCCTCAATACTGTTTGTGAAACTTGTTTTACTTATACAAACGTGTGATCCTCATAAACATGCGTTTTCATAATGGCTTAGAGATTTTTGAAAGGTCCGACGAATTTTTGCCTCAACAGGGACTGAACTTACATGGGTTAGTGTAAAGCTATTTCGAATTAAATCACTGATTCGAATCCTTTTTAAAACAGATTAATTTCGTCGAAGCATGTTAATTTTATGTTTTATCAACTTTGATTATTTTTCCGGTTTACATTTTCCTATCCACTAAATGTGGAGTTAGCTGAGAGTACGATTTTTTGTGCTCGACCGAAGAATTCGGCCAAGTGCTGACTTGTCTAAGGACGGCGACGACCGCGGGAAGTTATTGGTGCCGGGTTGGCCATGGGACGACCATTTTTTGTGCGGCAAGTTACAATGACTTGGGAACAGTCACGCCTTGCGTGGAATCTGAACCAAGTCTGCTCTCGACAACTGGTGTCAAGTCATGTCACCAAGTTGTATATTTTGCTCGATTCAAGTATTTTTGGTGGGTATTTGGCAGATCTTCAGGTGAAGAGTCAATCGGGTACCGAATCCAACTATCCAGAATCTTCGTGAAAGACAGCTATCACTCGTTCTCATTTTGAGCTATTAAAAATGCTTATTCCTTGTTTAACTTCAAGAGGTAAATCAATATTCATTTATTGCAATTTCACGTGAATCTACAATGTGCCATTGCAGCTGCTAGTGCTACTTTCCCAATGCGTCTAATTGTTCATTAGGACGTCATCAGTGAAACGAAAACAGGTGTGAAAGAACATTTCAATGAAGTCGATCCGTTTTGTATTAGATATTATTTATGTTTTATGACGGATAATTCGAGTTTTTCTCCTAAATTACATACCATGTTCATAGCATGTTGTTAACTCAACCGTCGTGGTGACGTTTAACCTTTTTACCTGGTCTATGCGCCGCTTACTATTACTCAGAAATAGTCAACGGGCCAGTCTCATTAGAATTAACTATCATTAATCGAGAGTGCAAAGATAGGCTGAAAGAAACCCTATGTGATGTGTAAGTATGCTGGGAGACCATACGGATTTCATTCAGTGACCGGACTTTGGGAGCGACGGGATCTTAGGAGGCTCTCTGATCGTTCAACATTGGAGCATTTTAAAACAGTACCTCTGGGTTTGAGGTAAAAGATCGCGCTTTTTTTACTTAAATAAGAACAACACAAAATGTTTGAAAAATCTGCTTCATTAGAACATAACGGTGTCAAAAATCTCTTCGCAAAATGTTATCACAACAGCGTATGTAATATTGAGCGCGGCGTACACTTACGCAACAAACTATGAGTTCATGTGATGAGGCAAAGCGTGCTCGCACCCGGCAGCCTAAAAAATGGGGGTCTCGAATTATTTTTTTGAGAATGTGGACCTATTACTCAAAACTCACGGGGAACGTCCAGAGCCATGAATTGAGCATTCGCAGAATTTTGGTATTTCTTGCCTTTTTAGTGGCCTTTTGCCTCGTTTTCCATTTTTTCGGAGTTTTGTTTCTCTAAGGTGGACCTTCTGGGGGAAAGGAAATTAGAATTTTTTAAAAAGTAGCAAATGCACTAAATTTGTGATCATTTGCTTCACGGTTTTTCTTTCTATATGAGCTCGCATATTTCTTTCCGTGTGAGAGGCTTTCTGGCCATGATGAGGAACCTATTATCGACGACTGCGCCACCATATATGAGTAGGCAACCCCTGAACTTCACTGCGTGTTGATCCCGGTACACCGATTCAGAGTGAGGCAAAGTGTGAAAAGTGCCATTCCCCGAGGATCAATAACACTAATAATGATAATGATCACAACATTAACAGCAATATCCAACTATACAGTACTAGTTTGTAGTCTTCAGTATGAAAGACCGCCAAAACAAATTGCTTCATAGTAACAACTACTTTGGTCTCCAGATAAATGTAAATAACACTCGGTTTTTAAACGCTCTGCCTACTATCAACGACAGTATAAAAAGGCTATGCGCGAATTGCGAATTAATGAGACCTATTACATTTTATATCCTGGAATTTGCTTTAACCTGCCATGGGGCTAATTATAGTTTTCGCTGGCCATAAATGCGTGTCCCGCAGAGCAATGCGAAAGGAGATGATCTGTGATCTACTATCACAGTCTATAACAAATCGCATGATATTTATTCGTTCATTTACTGATAGACGTGGTAGGCCTAATCGGTAGACCTAGCACTTCGTCAAAAATCGACATTACACATAAAACTGCACCAAATGTAGTTCGGTGAATGAACTACTGATTATTGAGATTGAAAACGCAAGTTGTAGTGTTAAAATATCTGCAAAAACAAGTGAAAAACGAACATCAGCATGTTCTCCGATATCTCGATTCTCAATACCACAGAAGCTATGAAGCCAGTGTGTGATAATTAATTAGTTCCGGACATGTGGTTTAGGCTCATGAGCACGCTTGGGTTTGTAGGCGAATACATGGGTTGAGAGGAAGAAGTTCATTGTGAATTCAGGGTCGAACCCATGACCTCAATAAGAAGGGAATGGATGAACACTACGACCCCAACATTCGACATGCCGACCTTAACGGTGCCTATCAGCCTTAAAACAACCATCTCACACCACTTGTTGTTGGACTCAGAAACGTCAGCGTCTGGGCAAAGGACAGACATGATGTTTTTTTTCACGTTTTCCAAAAAAGTCGGATAGATTAGTAGATGACAGTACTCTTAATCGTTTAATTGTTTCATAAGGAAGACTGTGATTCAATTACGTTTTTCCACCAACTGTTATCATGATTGTCTCGGGTCCGCATCATCTGGCGTGCGTTCAGTAGACGCTAGGACCTACGCTAGGACCTTGCTAAAACCTAGTCAAAGTCACATGTTCTCATTTAAAATACACGGCAATATCTCACGTAATCTCGCGAAGTCTTGCTTCTTAGCGAGGTCCTAGCGCTACTGAACGGGAGGCTGGTTTTGAATGTGCTGCGACATCCTTCCGCCAGTTGTGAAACAGCCTCACAACCCCAGCAGTACCTGCTGATTAAGTGTCGGATGACTCGTCAGTTAACCCACTATACAACTTTTTGGCGGGTGCACGCTCATTTCACGTGACATCGAAAGAGCTAAAACTTAAGAAAAAAAAAACATTAAAAGGATTTCAAATGTCCTGTTTATCAAACCAACACAGACGCGGCTCCATCAATTTTCCGCTTCTCTAAAACGCACTTCAGTTAGCAAACTAAACGATCTGTAATTGTTGAAACATGGCATCCTTACTGTCCGGGGGCCTTGTGTTCTACGACTGTGGTGAATATGCAGTGTATCTTCTTGTTCTAAAAATTTTAGTGATTATTTCCCTTGCCTTGGCTCATCTGTGTTCTAAACTGAATATTGCGAACACCAGGACAACTCGACACAGTCAATCCCTCATTACACTGAACACTTTCATGCTCTCCATAATACCCATCCCCTTGCTATTCTGCAAACGATATAAAAATCTAGGCATAGACATGCGCTCAGAAATCTACTGGTATGATGCCCTAACGGTATAATAAATTCAATAAACTGCGTATTTCAGCCGAGCGCTCCTTAATTAGCGATGTGCGCTGCGGAATTTCAGTGTGCCTCAGGTCTTGCAAGTGTAAATTAAGAATTTCATTGGTTACTGCACAAAGGTTTGCAATAATTTTCACACCTCCTTCCAAAATGTGTTAATTAATTCGTAAAATATTGTAAACGCAGAACATGATACCAAGCGCGTGATGTTTTCAGACGAACCCGCTGAGTCCAAGAAGTTGACACTTATTAAGACGCAGATCGATGTTATTATCGGTTTTAGTGACTGCTCAGATTATAGGTGTTCGCAAATAATTAACTAGCACGTTGCTAGATAATCCTTGACTCTGTAAGATGGGCTACTTAGAGCGTCGATACTTTCTAATTGCTCGCATACCAACAGCGTTTCCATGGATACACAGTGCAAGACTTGAATCTCGAAGTTGTCGTGTTTGTGTCAAAATACTTCAGAAAATAGAATACCTAATAATCACGCTTCGTTCACATCATCTGAAGTAAGATCAATTGCGGCTTAGATACAGGTATAAACAAATTTATTCAGTGAAATGATGAGCAATGAAACAGTTTCAACTGTGAAACAGGATACTATTTATTTAGGACACTTTTACTTATTGATTAGGCTTGGTTTTAAAGTACAGGTGTTGGCCTATAATAGAATACAATGACGTGACAAAAATGACCGCTGTTTGCTATTGACTCCATCGGCGCTTCAGCAAGCAGCACAATAAACATTCTGTGCATAATAGCGATCTTATTGAAGTGCATGCCGGCAGAGCGCGCATGCCTGTAGGACAGTGTAAACGCGTCTGCACGTACACGTAGAGATCTTTTTCTGCTCAGATGTACCGGACTGAGTACTGTTTCACTCTGATCTCAGCCAAGTTACCACAGAGATATAACGCTCTCAAAAGGAATTGAGATACTCAACCATTCGCCAGCAGTATGGTAAGACTATTTACATATATCTTAAAGTTGACATATTAACGACTTGGCGTCTGTCAAAGAGCGAGAGCGTTGATAATAACACCTCGGTACTATCTAAAGTGCTGTTCTGAATTTTGATAGCTGTTCCGTTTCGTCCACAGGTAAGTTTATCAGCTTCCTATGTAACATTCATATGGTACGTGACCAGGATGGGGTTAAAATGTGGTTGTTTAAATGCTGAGAGGGGAGTTTGTGCCGATTCTTTGTAGATTGCTAGACACGAACACGATCTCGATACTAACAACCACTCTGCAAACCAGGGAAAAGTACGTAGGGGACATGCGTAAGACTAAAAATGCTTAACTAGATGAAACTTGCTGACGACAGACACTCAAAGGTTGCCAATATCGCGTTTTTGTCCGAATTTGGTAACGTAGATCTAAATCTAATCTATAACCATCTACATATATATGCTATGCAAAGTTCTGTTGTTACAGAAACCCGTGAGTTACAAAGGCACTCCCGACCACCAAAGACCTTACAGCACAATATTTATTATCAACAATACTTACACAGTTTGTATTCGTAAGTCAACATCAATATAATAATAAAAAAAAAATGTTCCTTACATAAAACACTTTTGGCTGTATAGGCTTATACATGTAAGTTACATATAGGCCTATTTGATATTATACTACTGCCAACATTTTCTTTCATAAAACACGGCGTCTTGTATTCTAGGCTTTTACCTGACTCGATATAGGCTTACAACAAGTAGTTGGCGGCATAGTGGGCCTTTCACCTTCTGTTCTATTAGATCATGGGCGAAGGTTGTGCTCAAAACAAATTACATTGTGCGTGCTAGACACCGAGCATGTTCGAGGATTGCCCTTATTGCCAGAACATAAATATTTAAAACCAAGTTACATACTTGCTGTGTATTTACATTCTCAATGGTGTTGAAGGGCGCTAACTACTGGTTGGCTGTTAACAAATAGAGCTGTCAGTTTTTCTATTTGATAAGAAGATTATACGGCGGCCTTAAACAAATACAAGATTGGTCACTCCTTTGATACAAGAAAAGACGTATCACGGAAGCATTCGCATTCAGAAGCGTCAAAAGAGCACTGGGAAAACAGCATAAATGATTTGACAGTGTACAATTCTTCATAAAGTAAAAGAATGACATTCTTAAAAAAGTTTCGATATCCAATTGCTGGGTCGTTGCCACTGTGTCATACTGGTGATAGGAAATGTTTACTGGCGTTCATTCAAAAACAAGTTCACGCAAAATAACACTGTTCCTGAAGCATCTTTTAGGTGTTTCACGGATAAAAAAATTATAGAATTCATTTCTAAAGCTACTGAAATTAAAAAAACATCGAGATTAAATTTTAATTTAAATAGTGTCGAAAAGCGCTAAGGAGCATTTTGCCGCTGCATAGCTGTCACTGGTGAAATCTTAACCGAAGCACTTTGGGGTTTAAAACACAATGTGCTCATCTGATCTTGAAATGTTGACAGCTCCAGTTACAGGCAATGCGCATAAGCGCAATTTTCGAATTCGTAGCTTTATGATTGGCCAACCTCAATAAAATAGAAGTTTTCTTGACCGATGCAGTTTTCATGTTCCTGTTAATTGGTATCGGAAATACATGTAGAATTCGTTACGTTATGCAATATTGTGAGGTCAATATTACGAGAGTAAAAAGTATAATTCCATGTTCGTTTTCTGGCCAGCCAAGTTCAGGGCGAAATGCAACTCTAAAGTCAATACTTACACTTAAACACGTTACAAAGTGTTTGGCAAGTAGTGGTAAACAGTGTCACTTGGTAAGGTATATTTTTAGGGTGCACCCGAATATTAGCAGCCTGCTGTATAAATTCGCTTTAACTCAATCTTTGTCGCTTAATCTCCGTGATTTGTGTTTAAAAATGTACGCCACCGTCAGTACATGAGTGTAACGACAGAGTCACAATCAACATTGAAGATCCCGGAATAAGAAATGAAACGGAGTCTCTACGTACGTGTACAAATCAGCGTCATGGTCAAGATGACCGAAACTCACACCTGGTGGAGGACCGTGAGTGGCTACTAACAATCCCCCCCCCCGTAGAGGGAGCCGTATCTTGATGCTTCGGAAATCCTACGTCTGACTTACTTGACAGTAAAACCACTGAGTTTCAGACTACCATACTTAATCCAGTAGACGCCAGAAAACCAACAAAGAATTGTGAGCTCCAAAGAATTTTTAGATCTAAATGTTTACCGTTGCTCTTCCAGTACTTATTTTAAAACGACTATCAGTTTTACGGCAGACGGCCGGAAAACACAGTTTTGTGCTTTTTATGCTTATTGCAGGATGGGATAGACTTCTTGAAGTTATTAGCTTTGAGCAGAGTTATAAAAACCCTTATGTTTTGGGGATTTTATTATAAATCGCCAATTCTCGCCGTTGTTATATCCAGATATGAAATCAAGACCCTAGTTGATTTTACCAGTTCAATACGGTCAAAGTACTCTGCAGTTTCGCTCCACCAGCTCAGCGTTGGCTTGTATCCGCTGAGTATGTGGGTTCGATTCCGGTTCAGTTACATCTCAGAAAATCACTTTCTCGCCGATAACGTCCTTTTAACCAAGCCTGCACTGCGCGCAGTAAGCTGCCAACTTTATTTAGCTTGATCTTGAAAGGGATGACGAAGTTTGTTTACCGTAAACTCAACGTAAACTTAACGTTCTAAACTCTACTTTACAACTGACTGTGGCATAATCAGCCAGTCGGGTCCTTTCTTCATTGATTGAAGTCATTGTTCGCTTGCTTTCCTTCTGTCAGTCGATTCATTACCACCGCAAGCGTGTAGACGCTTCCTATGTATACTGCTCCGGACTATATTGGCCGTAGAGTGAGGATTAACAGAATTCTGGACAGGTTCTTCTGGAGTTCCTGGTTTGTGTGAACTGGTAGTGTTTCACTATGGACAGAGGGTAAGCACATTTCGGCTAATAGCCTTCATCTCAATCACTTGCCACGACATTCCTGATATGTCGATGGCTACATGTTTATCTTGGGGATGGACAAAATCATTGCTACCGAGATATTGACAACAACTTGAACCTGTCTCTGATAGTTTGAGATTCTCAAACACGTACGTGTTAGAGAAGACGATGCAACTTCAGTGAAGTGTCTGTTTCAGTCGATCACTCTTTCAAAGTTGGACCACCCATCTACCACACAGATGGGATTACCATATAGGTGCGATCCGGAAACTATATGCTTCGCCGTCACCGAGTGGACATCCTTAAAAGGATAGCTCAGGTCAAATTCGTCCACGTCGGTCAACGCTTATTCTTGTATCAATGTGCCTGCAAACTGTCAAAAACAACGACTAGCTAAACATTTGATATTTTGTGCGATCTCTCGCTACGCAAGTCGAGCAACAGCACTTGATAATCGCAATCGATCCCCGTTATCATTCGACACAATGCACGAGGCTCACAATCACGTATGTACAATGACTATAATAAGCCCTCATATTGAACCACTTTTCATTTTCGTTTGTTGTAAATATTTGGCATAAACATAGTGCATAGAATGAGAACAATATAAAAATGTTAACGCTGGCCCAGTCAACACAATAACCGCCATTGATCCGTCATTGTACAGTAGTAGACAGGAGGTCGACTCGTCAACTAATCCTTATATGAAATTGTATAATTATTAAGCAGCGTTATGGCGTAGTTGCTGCAGAACCCAATCACTGCAAAAAAGTTAGAGACCTAATTATTTCACAAAAAAATCTTCGTTTTTGCGTCAGTTCAGGCTCTACTCTGAAATATCTTATCACGGCGGGTTATTTTAATGTCCAGCATGGTCTCAAGCAATAACGAACTGTCGTTTTTTCCAAGCCCAGAATCTGCGTCTCATCTGAGTTAACCTAAGAAGTTGAGACCAGTTTTATAGGGGTAAATGGTCTATCATAAGTAAGCTTCCTTTGACACAACGAGGGACCTTTGCGAGTTCAGAAAGCAAGGCCCATTTTTGCTTAACTTCCCTTGGCGTCATAGTGGTAACCTGTTAATGCAAGGCGAGAACTTTGTTACATGCTGGTTTTACACTTCTCTGCTAAGTTTGGAAAGTGCAATCTCGAGCTGTTGGTCGTAACAGCAATGCAAGACACTCGCGAAAGTATGATCATGTGTTTCGCTGGCTATATGTATGACGATATATCGCGAAGGCTTGTGTGATCAACACTATCCACTCGCAATTTACTGTACGGAACGCAGCCCAAACTTCATCTGTGCTTACGTTTATTTCGCATGCTGAAGTCGTCCACGTATCTTTTCAGGCTCCACAGCAACAATGGCGTCAGAAGCTGGCGCGTCGCCAACTTTGCGTAAAACCAGGCAGCGTCGAGTGGGAGTTGTTGCAAGACCTCCTCCCTTGGAGACTCTGACGGAGCAAAAGAGTTTTCATGACAAAACAATAGAAGGCGCCTCTTGTACAACGTTGCCTGTGGCAAATTTAACAGACGATAATATTCCAAATAACCCTTGGACGGGCGATTGTGCAAAGGCCTATTCTTCAACGACGCTACCAAGGCCAGTTGAAAACAACGATTTACCGAAAACACCTATCGGGTTAAAACTTAATCTATTTTCTTCAAACCCAAGATATCGTCGCATGACATTCCATGACCTCTTGCAAGGTTCTGAAGAAACTAATTCACGTTCCTCAACTCCGCTCAAGATTTCCGAGCGACTTCCGGTAGGTTTAACTTTGAACTTGAATCCAACGAGACAAGAACGCCGTCGACGAATCACCGTTCACACCCTTGAGCCACAAGTTGACATCACCAACTCGCCTAGGCAACTTTTAGCAGGTGCTCGTCATCACGTGCCCAAAACACGTGATTCTGTCACAAATTACGTAGCGAAGCAGTACTGGTCCACCGTTTCCCCAGATTCACAGTCCTCTGCAAAGAACAATGCACCACAGTTTGTTCCCGGCAAATTGAGATCCAAATCCAATGAAGAACAGTCTGAGAATTCTTTAATGAGGAATCCTGTTGTTGCAAACGTAACAAGAAACCAACAGACGACAGATAAAAACGACGGCGACGAGACTCTTGCTGAGAGAGTGGCTAGAATTTTACGGGAACAGACTGTAGAACACAGAGAAAGAAGGGTGACTTTTCATTCTCTTCTTCCAAGAGGTTCACCCATCAGTCCGCTTGACAATATTTCACAAGCAAGAAAAAGTTCTGTAGCGAAGCAAAGACGAATCACCTTAGCCACGCCCTTTCACATATTTTCGCAGGACCTGGAAAAATACCAAAAGATAGCTAATTACTATCAAAATTCAAACGAAAAGAATTTTGTCCCAAAAGAAGTGAAAAAGGTTCGCCGCGCTACAGTTCACACAATGTCCGGCGTGCACGCAAAAGTTGATGTCAGGGAGAGGCACAACGAGACACACGATGGTGACAGACGTCTTCGGCGAGCTACCGTGTATTCCATGTGCTATGCAGATAGTTTTCATGATAGCGAGGAGATAATGGACAATTCTTTGAAGACTGGACGTAAGACATCTCGCAGGAGATCCCTTCTGTCACAGGATTCAAAATACGAACTTTACAGGTAGGTTCACAGGTTTGTTTAACACTAAAGGTGTTAAAAGCACCAGCTTTCTTCACAGATGTAATAGCTCTTCTAACGTCATCGTGTTCTTATCGTTTGTTAGAATGAAAATTGGTTTTGAAAATCGCCTGGAATTTCCCATCATGGCCGTGCTTCCTTGGCGGCTGAAATTAACCCGCCGCATCTTAACGGGCCTCGTTCGAAACACTTCTTCCCTAGCCTAGACATTATTCTTAACCTGAGTACAGTAGCAGGGCTTGGAATTTTCCTCTTTTGAGACGATTTCCTCTTTTTTGGTTTCAATTTCCTCTTATTTAATTTCAAGTTTCCTCCATATCGTCTCCGTTTGTATCATTGTTTTGACATTGTTCATGCAAAAAAACGTTCTTACAGCTAAATTTTACAACACAGAAAACGTCTCTATCACATAAGCCTGTTAATTTGTAAAACGATTCATCACTTGGAAAAATTTCCCCTTTTTTGTCATTGGTCATTCCAAGCCCTGAATTGTAGTCAACATGAGATCAAAAGTTGGTTTTTACAGGAAGCGCCCATTTGAAGCTTACCGAGCACTTCTAGCTATTTGCCAAGAAAATTAACTTACGATTTTCGAATCGCGTATTTTTGTAAAACTTATCCCAGCTTGCTCATCATTCTGATTAAAAGTGACTTTTAAAATTATAAAGATCGGACCAGGATTGTGTTCAGTAGACCAAGACAAAATCGAAAAAAGTTGGTATGATGTGCTTGGCTTGTAATGCATAGCGATGTTTCGCAAAGACTTACGTGATCTTGCGTTGTCGTGAGTTTCTTGGGTCTATGGAACGCAGGCTAAGGTTCCATTCCAAGAAACTAACTTAATTCCATTTCTGGTCTATTAAGACTTGGTTTTAAATATTTAACTTAAAAGTAAAAACTTGAAAGTACTTGGCGATCCATTAAAATAGCTAAACTAAATCTGAATAATTCGGATTGACAGACCAGTCATCAGTGTCAGATTAAAGCATAGGGGCCGCGGGCTGTTTTGTCAGATAGACCTTCAGTTCTTTAAAAAAAATTACGCGTATATTGTCTACACGTATTTGAAGTTGGGCACTTTACCACACTTCCAGAAATTCGGGATAATAGATAATAAATTATTTCAGAGATTTAAATCCAAAAAAAAAATTTCAAAAACCAGAAGGCTCTTTGTTTTTATGCTCAGGTATTGAAATGATGCCGGTTAGACGGGACTTCTTGGTTTCTGTACTTTGAAACGGCGTGTCATATTAAGGGGCCACCATGGTAACAATTGTTACTCTTTTATTGTGTTAAGAAATTATAAAATATCCTTTCATCTTAAGGGTGCCTGTTCTCGGAGTGAGGTCCGAATGATGAAATCAGCTGCTGTTCTTTTCGTGTTTTTGCGAAAAAAACACATCTCGCTATGTTAATATGTTACGGGGGTTCCTTTTAGAAGGGGCTACCATGATGAAATCGGTGGTCACTTTTATCCCATGTCTTGTTATCATATTTATTAAGAGGCCCCTGTCCAAGGGTGGTATCCAATGATGGAATCAACTCCTGCAGTTTCCCTGTTTTTATGAACTAAGACATACCGTCATGTTAAGGGGGACCACGATAACGGAAGGGATTGTCAACCCTTTCTTGCATTTTTTGTAATTATAGAATATCCTTTCACGTAAGGAGGCCGCTTTCAACTGCTGCAACAATTTAAATTTCATAAGGGACCCGCTCTCGCAAGGGGGCCCCAATGATGACGTCATCTGCTGTTGTTTTCCTGTGTATATCTTTATTTTAAGGGGTCCTCCGCTTTGAAGAGTCCACAGTGTTGAAACCAGTTGTCTCCTTTTCTATTTTCTTCCAATTATATGTTGTTTCGTATTGAGGAGGGGGCCGAGAGTATTGCCTCCTTTGCCCCCCCCTGTAAAACCAGGACTGAAAGTAATAAAAATAGGCTGGTTCACGGACTGAACACTGTATAGAGCATGCGCGCACCCGGGGGGGGGGGGCGGATTGGGCAAAAACGTCCTCTGAGAGACAAAAAGTCCGAGAAAATGAGGCAAAAGTCTGCTAAACATGCGTGAACTCGCAATTCACAGTGGTGCACCCGTTTTTTTAGTCCGCCCGCTTTTTTGTTACCAGGAATTNCGAGCCCCCCCCCATATTGAAGGCTGGGTGTGCGCATGTAGTGGTACTAATCGTTGAACTGAATATAACTCAGTTCACTCAAGGCCGCTGGGGTGAAGAATTATCTTATAATTGTTCCACAAATCGACTCACTTGTAAGTCTATGTACCATTTTGCACTGATTCATGGCAGCAATTAAGCTTCTCAACTAATCTTTTACGAAAACCTAGTCCTCCGTTTCCCTCGTACTTTCATCCGGTATCACAAAGGTGTAGGCAGACTGGGGCAATATATGTATTTCAATACTAAATGGAAATATTTTCTAATTTTTTTGTAAAATTTTGAATACCAAAATATGTTATAAGAACAAAATTAGTGTTCGTCTACAAGTAAAGCGCTATAGTCTGCGTATCAAGTCAACTTCAAATTTTTTAACAAATGTTACAAATCATACATCTACATTTACCGAAACACTGTTTCACAGCATTCTTTTCAAATTTTCTATGCTCCCCGCAAAAAGTTGCAATAACCCTCTCAAGATTTTTAACTAAGTGGAGGAAAGAAGTGCAACGAATAAACGAACTGATCCACGAACAAGAAAACTATGAACAACAGTGATTTTTCTCGAAAGCTTTTTGGACCAATGAACGAAATTTCCGCCAGTTCATTGTTGTAATTTATTTCTTTTGTAGAGTTTACGTTTCTCTCAAGTTCACAAGTGATGCCGCGAACAATAAATTAGGTGTACTAAAAGGAACTTATATTTACGTAACGATATATTCAGTTCGCGCTCAGCATTGCACTGACATTCTTGACTGCTATGAGCTCATTTTACCATCATTTCCTATTTCAGACTCACCACTTATATCGATAGACAACGGCGACGTTCTATTGACAGGCAAAACAAACATGGTCCAGCAGTTACGCCAGACGCCGCTTTGGAAACCATTAGTTCGAGTGAAGCAGACGATAATAGTCGCAAATCGTCTTTTTTATCACAAAATGGGTGAGTTGAGATATTAAACCCACTCCTGTAGTTTAATATATGAAAAAACCACGGACTATCTGATGTCTGGAATAATACCTTGATTCAACCTTTGTCACCACTCGAGGGCGCTGCGAAGGAACACGGGTGTCTGTGTGGTCACCAGGTGGCGAGACCGTCTTGTCCTCGAATCAGCTACATCAATCGACGACATTCTCTATTCCGCGGAAAACAATTGGGCAAAAAAATATCTATGTGAAAGAAAAACAGAACTAATGAAGCCCAGTTATCAGAAGCAGAAATGAATATTTAGCATTGCTTTGATGCCCGAAATTACTAGATGGGGCATGCTTTTTTCGTCTGAAAATGGGGAGATAATGTGACCGGATCTGAGTAAGATAATACACGATAGTGTTTACTAACGAAGAAAATGTGTCATGAACGCGCCCTTATCATATACTTCTTAAGCCAACTCTAGCGTGTATTATCTTACTGAGATCCGGTCAGATTATTTCCGCACGAAACTGACAAAACGTGACATTACCTTAATTGACAATTAAGGATCTAGGATATCACAAGGGGGGACTTGAAGGGGGAGGCAACATTTTGTTTCGTAAACACTCGCTCAAAGCACGATTGTAGGGGAGCATAGAGCCGAATGGGGTGGACACCCCTCCCGCCCAGGTGAAAATTTGGTTTTGCCTCGAAAAACAAGCATTTTCCTTGATTTCTGAAGTATTATCAAAGAAACAAAAACACTAAATCCTCCTAGGATTGTAGTCTAATACCTGAAATCAAAAGTAGTGGCAAGCGACCATTTCTGATTTTGATATCTTCTTCTGTTTCCATTTCTCGTAAATTGTCTCTTTGCCGAACTTTTTTTGAGCGGAGTCACGAGATGTCGTCAATTTTCCACAACATGTTGTCGGGCAGTGATCTGGGTGAGCCGATGCGTAGACGTGACGGTCTCGCCATCTGGTGGCTAGTGCCCTTATCACACGCTTTGAGAGCATGCGCTGATCCAGGAACGTGACCAGAGGGTATTTGATTTGGAGCTCTTTTTATTCCTCCACTGCAACATTACTCAGTGGCTGATTAAGAAGTCTGAGGCCGTTTGCAGGAAACAGTCTCAATAGGGACTCAGTGATAGTGCCTAAAAGTGAAGGGCATCTAGATTTTGTTACTCAGTGAGTTTTAGTGTTATATTTTAGCACCGCTTTATTGTGAGCTCCTCTTTTACTCATAACATTTTCTAATGATCTGTCTAAAAACTAAACAGGGATCTTTTCATGCAATGCCGCTAATTTAAGCACTTTTACGTTCTATTCTAATAGTATTATGACTCCAAAGTATAGTTTAATCTAGGTATGCAAAGCTATAACTTGAAATCCAAACACCACAAGAAAGGACAACCAGTGTTTGCACTAAGTCCACAAAAGCTGTGAAATTTAGAGAACTGGTCGCTGGTCTCACAGTGACAAATGTACAAACAAAGTAGTGTATGGATGAAATAAAAATGAAGACTAATTGAAATTCCGCGCAAAATACATTCTCGAGACTGATATCTCTGACTTGCAGTCATTGAGAAATCCTCACCAGATACGCTCTTATAGCAAAAAGTTGTCCATGCACTTGCACACCAACATGGGCGGAAAATAACTAAGCAAGAAATAGTAGACAATACCACCATTCGCTGAGTTGAAAATGACACATTTTGGTTAAAGGTTTTGGAATCCCTAGCGATCAGTCACGAACAACCTGGGCTGAATGAGCTGCTCACCGATGTGTACCATACGCTGGCTCTGTTTCGTTAGGGTTATGGGCTTCCTTCCGCGTGATAGGCCTACATTCACACTGTCTCTCTGCTTTTATGCCCCTCGTCCTGCTTTCACGTGCATTTCACTGTTTATTTCGCTTCGAATATGTTCATTCCACTTATCTACCTGACGATGAGACATGCAGTCTCGAAATATAGCTAGTGTTTTAATTTGTTTGCTTGTTATGTCTCTCGGTGTTTTGCTACATAGTTCCACACCTGAAGAAAGGAGATTGTTTCGACACTAGAGCGACTTTGTATCAAGCTTTCAAACAAAAAGTTTAGTCTTGTCTTAACGAAGGGCTGCTACCAAGCATTAAATACTGATAGCAAAAAGAATGAAGGTAGAGTAATTGGAATTTTGTGCGAAAATTTACGCGCCTGTGGAAGTTATGGCGACCACAAAATTTTTTTGGAAAAAAAAAACAATCACGCATTTGCAAACATCCCGGCATTATTTTCGTGTTCATCAGATGTTTCTGTGTCTTTCAACTGAGGATTTACCAATGCGTGATTTCATGGGTTAAAATTTAGTGTTCCAGAAAATATTTTGAAAAATGTGACCGTTTGGTGAAAAATCTGAAGTAATCAGTTACAATTGAAATGTTAGAAGGTTTTAAATTTGCATAAATACTATAGTGATTGATATTTTGGCTTTGTGAGTATAGCATATAACAAAGACGATTTGATGAATCTACACTTGTAGAATAATTACTCTTCGAGGGAAGAGTGCCCTAATTAGTGAGACCAAAAAGATTTGTTAAATTCAAAATAACAAAGAAACATGTGCCCGCGGGCATCGTTAGTGTGAAAGGTTCTTAAAGAACATTCTCAACGTTAAATCCTAATTTCGAGCTTCCCCTAAGTGGAATTGATTTCAGCTAAATATCCACGTCGCGACGTCGTGTCCTTTCTCAAAAGTAATCAATCTCGCTTCAAAACCAACCGAGAGTTCATTTTTGCCTCGATCATTAGTTTGATCGGTTATTCTTTAACGAGATGAATAAGACTGTGAATGCTCAATTTTCACCCAATTTCACTGTTATGTGACCATGTTTCTCCAAAGGTTCAACATTCCGTGAGAATAGGGAATGCTTACTTACGGACCCCCAACTTGTATTACATATTTATTAACTCCCAATACCGATCTTGTGAAGGATTTAGACGCGCTGAACAAACACGTCAAGAGCTGCACAGAGCGATTACAAGTAATCTCTACCGACGTCTGACACGCTTGAAGTATGGTGTCTTCGTCTAATGCATACTTTCATGAAAGACGTTTTGTATGCTTGACAGGTATTCCATTAAAATCCGTATTCTGACCTCGGAAGTAAATTCGTATGACATTTTCTGGTGCGTCAATTAAATTGAACTCAGTAATTTGGACAAGCATAAAAATTGGATCTGCGTGCGGGCGCCGTACGCGCGAGTATCTCTGGCCACCTGGCGAGGATTCTATTGTCGTGCGCATGCCCCAGATATGCAGTTGGAACTCGCAATCAATGAATTGTTGTAACGGTACAAGTGTGTTTATATTATTGACAAATGTCTCGTATTGTGTCTTTTCACCCGTGGTTATCATAGCAAAGGTGCAGCCTAATCTATAATGTGTATTGTGATACCGGGCCATTTAACGTTGACTTTAGATGCCATTCCTCTGTACATATGTTTCCCGTCAGTGCAATGGAGACCAGCAACGTTGGTCACCAAAGTGACGTCGACGACATTTGTTCTTGACCGTTAGAAATATCAAGTTCGTTGAATGAACTCACGTCAAACAGGACTGAAATTGAACACCGCGTTCAAATGCCAGCGGACAAAGTTATATCGTTTACCTGATGTGAGTCCGGTCGACCTGCCATTGTCAACATGAAGTCTCGCAACGGCGACGGGTCATCATAAGCAGGTAAGTTGTCTATCTCTGATATACGGGCATAGTTTACAACTCACAAAATTCATGCTGGCGGTATCATTATCAGGAAAACCAAGTACGTAAGAAACAACTGCAGAAACCTGATCATCACTCCACGACCGCGCGTGCGCAACGATGACACGGCCGTACAAATTTTTTAGTTCTCGCGTTAACAAAATGCTGAAGCGTCTAAAGACGCCTCGTCCCTTTCGGTACACTAGCGTGTGATAACGCGCGTTAGGCCTATTTGTTTAGGGTGTTCACAGGTTTGGCAATGGGACCCTTGATTCGTAGCCATGTCCCCACTTCGCTAAGATATGGGTTTAGTCTGTGAAGCATTTCATCCGCTTAGACCGGGATTCAGGAAATCACAATGTCCTGGAGGAATATTCCGCATTTGGCAATTTTCCTTTTTTACTGTCACGTTCTGTTGGTAATTTCGTTGCTGCCCTCTGGTACTTAGTTGGGGACTGTTCTTACAGTAACACCAGTATCTAGATTTTGAGTAAAATTCGGTGTAAGCTAGAAATTCGATCAGAGATGAACATGCACCATGGTTCGTTCATCTATTGTCGCAGGTTTTATGCAGACATTATTTCGATTAATTGCGTACACGAAATTACAGGTTACGTAACCGTAGGCTCCACTATATTACTTTTCTGCATAAAAGAGCAAAGGTTTCCTCAGAGGTTCTGCACAGTAACTACATTACGTTGCTTCATTCAGTTAAGTATGAAATGCAAGAGTAGGCTAGATGGGACAAATCTCATCAGATAGTCTGCTAGCAGAAGTAAGCATTAACCTAATCCGAATAGTCACTTTAGGTCGGGGGGCATCGATTGCCTGTCAGACTATGCTTACTGAAGGAGTTTCAACAACAAATAATCAAGTCCCCAGTGTTGCTATTGTATTTGAACTGCCAAGCAGAGTCTGACAAGACGGAGGCGTGATCGGTAGATATATAATTATTTGATCATCAAATTGAGCTTAATTTAGCATGTTATCAGTATTACCTCAGGAGGTGTTCAATTTAAATTGAGGGTCGTGTATTTGCTTGACGAGTTCTCCGAATCATAAGCCGTAGGCGTTACAGATTGAGTGAAACGGTCTTACATGTATAAGCAGATTTGTCTAAAAATAATAACTTCTAATTACTTGTACAATGATCGTAGATCTTTGTAAGAACTTATTTTGCGCAGATTTGTAGAGGGTGTCTTTATGTGTATCTTTATATACATGTAGTATCTTGATATAGGCTTATGTAAAACACTTTGCAGTGTTGAACCTCTAAAATAAGCAACAAAAGAATACCAGTTACTATTCCGTTACCAATTTCCTTGCGTGGCAACGATATCGACGAATCCTTTTCGTTGCAATCTCTAGTGATTGCTAAAAATACATAAATCTGTGCAAACATTTAGCTTAGGCTTTTTGATCTGGGGCCAACTGAATGAGTGTCTAATGTCCGACGAACTCACACTCGATTCCGTCTCAGACTCGAAACTTAAAGCGGCATTTAGCCCAATTTAGCCGAATAAAAAACGAAAAAGTATCTTTAAGCAGTCATGCCAAATTATTCGAGTACGAACTTGTACGTTTCGCTACTCTGAGCGTGCTACGCAATTGGCCAATCATGAATTTTCGAATCGTATTTTGCGTATGAAGACTGGACTCCGGGCCCTAGGCTGCAGTCCATAGACCCAGGAAACTTGCGAAAACACACGATCACAAAGACGCTCGAGCTATCTTCACGCATTGCAAGCACGTGATCACACTAGCTCTCCAGCGATAGTTTTGCTTCTACGGAACGCAGGACAGACGAGTGCTTATGTCACACAAAGAAGGTCGCTGCGAACTAGCCTGCAATGAACTTGTGGACGATTTACATTAATTATTAAGATGCGCGATGAAGTAATTAGGAGCAATCACTATCTTGTCAGAATGGAGTTCTATTCGGCTTTCTTTAGGTCAAGACTTTACGATAGTGTTCAAACGATAAATAACTTATAACCTTCAACTATACGTCACACGTTTAGACCTGGCATGACGCAGACTTAGTGTTCATCTAGCAGGTATTATTATTGTTATAAATAGTGTTAACTTGTAAAGATGTCATATCTTCATCAATACAATTACAAGAAAATGAAATCTGATTGACTCGCTAAGCCTACTTGCCGGTGGGTGTCTCTAACCAATGAGCTATAGCTCATTGCTCTAACAAAGACTTCTTATAAGGCATCAAGACTACTCGAGCGATTTGTCGGTGTAGTGCAAGTCGTTAAATTTACTTAAGTTATCAAATTTGCCGATTCTCGATTAACCCGTCTTCGTGTTTATATTAAATATATTTACACTGGAAGATAATGCAGCGGCCAGTACATTCCTTTGATTCAATATGGAACTCGCTAAGGTAGGGCAAACAGCAAACTTTAATTGCTTTCCAATAGTATACGGGGAAGGATAACCGAGGTGGAAGTTTGGCCTGTGTAATTGGCCAAAAATTTTTTACAAGTTTACCAAATGCGGGTGCGGAAATGTCTATATCAACCAAGTCTTCTTTACGATTGTATATTTAATAGACGAAGCCATAGAAAATCACCACTGGGGAGGCTTCATTGAATTCAAGAAGTGTGAATGTAAACCTGAAATTTGATACATTAAACACAAGGTTGACATTACTAAATGCAACGCTAACTTGTTTCATTAAACCTAGTCGGAGATTAAACTCGAGTTCATTCCACGTTTAGACACTTTAATAGCATCATACTATAATGCAATTTCGTATTTTATAACACATTTCCTCTTACAAGCGCGAATCAACTTTAATGTTACCGTCACGCGTTGTTGAGCGTCAAATCCATACTAGAAGAGTACATGTGCAATATTTATTTACTTGGTTCATTTCTCGACTTGCTACAAGTGAGGTCGGGTGGCTGACAGACTCAATATCGCCAGGCCATTGTCTTTTTCTCGCGGAGACTCTTCAAAGTAACGCATGAGAACGATACAAGTCGGATACTAGGAAATGATTATGCTCACTTCTTTTTATTTTATGTGTAAAGTAGGTTTACTAAGACTAAACATGAATAGTCATGATAACAATAAGTTGTACGTTAAATTGTATATGTCATTATCATTATCATGATTATGTTCGACATTCGCGTATTGATGGCGAAAATAGCAAATTATTACGCGTTGTGTTGTTTCGCCGTCATCTAGGGTGGCAGAAATTAATAACGTCGATGACTGCAATCATCTTCATGAAGTGATTTTTTTTATATATTTCAGAGTTCAGAAAAATAAAGATCTTCACCAATGCCGGGTATCACCGATGTTTGGGAAAGAAGAATTCGGCGTTTCATAGTGATTTTCAAAAACACGAGAGTTTCTTCATCATGACTTCGATTTATAAGGAGTCGAAATAAACGTGCCTTCGAGATTTTTCGTCAATGCAATAAAATTCACACGATGAGCGATGTATAGCGTGGATGGATCCCGAAAGGTAGCGAGTAAACAGAAAGTTTCACTTGAGGATTTTGATAGCGTAACTGCCATCCTCGTCAACAGGTGAGTCATTATCGTCGTCACCACCATTGTCATCACTATCATTGCCAAATCACCACTGTCGCAATGAACGTCGTTGAGCTGATCGTTGTCGTCTTCGTGAAAATCATCACCGCCGTCGTTGGCAGAAATCGTCGAAGTAGGGGAGACCTGGGCTTGTTTCATGAAAGTCATGTGAGACAGAGATTTGGTCTTACGCTCCCACTTAGAAAGGTTTAGCCAAGTAACTATGAGTGCACCACAGAAATAATATCTGAGACTTTGCACTTTTGCTCAAGTGATATATAATTATTTTTTTCTGAAATAGTTTTAAAACTAAATGTCTGATTTTAAAATGCCTTAAGCCACTTTTCATGAACAGAGCTTGGGACCTGTTCGGCCTCGGGGCTTGTCCGGAAATTGGACACATCTGGAGCAAAAACCAAGATACATTTTTCTTGCGACTTGTCACGCAACGTAACGGATACACTGTGAGTTCAAAATGACTAACTTCAGGAAGTACACATCAGACTATGAATCAAAAGTTCATTTTCTTCCTTTGGTCGCAAATTTCTCGCAAGATGCCTTAGGTTTCACAAAAATATAGATCAATTTTAATAGAGCAACGTGCTTCAATATCATCATTTCTATTCTTAAAACCTGCAGTGAGCTGCCACGTCACATTTCTTGCAGGGGACTAGTTCGGCATTTTTGGTAGAGGCGCGCTCGTCCCATAGTTGAGCACGCACACTTTTCAGTCCATGCCGTTTTACAGACTCCTATTAATACTATCATGTTCAATTGTTCTTGGTAGAAATGTAATTCTTAAATATTTCAATACTGAGATTGTCCAAAGATAACGGGAGTAGCCTAGAAGTCATACGCCAGGGGTTGCACGGTCTTGCCCCACCGTGGGGCAAGTTTGACATTTTGGACCTGATTACTTCGAATGCAAGTTGCACTGCTGTAATTGCAATAAAATCATCATTTGCATATCGCAAAAGTTTCCCTGAAATTTCAAATACATAAAATGAATCCGAGAGACTTGTCAAAAAATTATATTTTTCGAAAATGGGGACGAACAAGCCACGGTCTCCCCTATTAGGCTACTGCAACAACCATCACTCTCATCAACATCACTGTCCCCAATTTCATCGCCGTCGTCGTCCTCGTCGTCGTTCATCATTTTAGCAGTCGCTGGTAGGACTATCATTGCACACCCTCCGCCATCATGCAGCTGAGCTGATACCCCGCAGCTGAGGCTTAATACGTGACAACAAGCCAGTTCCACTTCTGGGTCTACCGAGAATCCAGGCTTTACGTTACCAAGTAATTGAGTGCGAAACTTACCTTTGAATTGTGCTTACTGGTCTTCCTTGTAATAAATTGTTTTCGTGCAAGTCTGGTTTGCAGTTCGTTTTCACTTTGAGTTAGAACTTTATGCTGAAGTGGAGATTTGACGCATTGCTAAATCAGCGCTTGAAGATCGGGCGCAAGTTGCTCTACCTCAAACCCTGGTGACAAAATTGACACCACAGTGCTAAACTCGTTCCGCGTCAACATAGTTGCGCCGTGTCAAGTCGCTCCGGGTCTTTAATTTGGAGACAGTTTGTACAAAATTGAATAATAATTCGACTGATTGTATTTCGGAGCCCGGGGTCTAAAGTTTCCAAAGTGGAAAGCGAACGCAAAATTATTTTTGACATTTCCCGTTTTACTTTAATAAAAATTCAAGATAGTATCTGTTATTCTGCTATCGATTACATGATTTACGCAGGTGAATGTCTAGTCCACATTCGCACAACTGACAAATAAATTCAAACTACAAACTCGAGTAAAGATTCCAGTAAAAACTCGAAATTTCAGACTTCAAACTACATTTGCATTAGTTAATGGTGGGTCAACAAATTCGAACTAATTAAGCCATGATTAGAATGTAATCCACGAAATCTATACTATTTTGAAGAACATCAAAATAAAGCACTTCGTTAAGATACAACGGAAAATGTAAAAAAATCGAAGCATATACCCCGGGACCACGTCTCCCTTTAAAACTCTGAGGCCCAACGGCGGTGTAGCATTTTTTCGTCCTCGTCAGTGAAAATGACTTCCTAACTTAAAGCCGTTCCTACGTGGAAAATGCCCTCGAGTCGCTTTTTCAAGGGGGACGGTCTAAATTAAATTGTCGGCAAGCTGCACAATTTCAGGCCGTTTAAAGTTGATAAAGCAATGGAACGATCACATATTAATATCCCGCCGCGTTGGAATTTCATGGAGAAAACGAAAGGTGTCTTGTCGTGCGCACGGCGTGCCGTTTTGTGCGCCGAGTAGCTAAAGAACAACGAACTGCTAGTTCTTTGTTGACGGTATAGAAATCCCTCGTAATCTGAGAAACAAACAATTAGAGACCAAATTAGGCCCCCTAACGGTAAATGGTCTAAATGATCCGTCGGCTTGGACGGAACGCTGGTTTTAACATAGTCGTTGCGCTATAAATTTATAGGTATTTTGTCCTGTGGTCAATGTTGTTGTAATTTTCAAGCACCGTAATTCGCAACTAACTAATAACGGGCCCTTGAAGCTTCACAAAATCTTTTGTAGCAAAGAATGAACTCGGGAGAAATGTTCGATGGCCGTACGTGAATATCATCGATTTAGCCACGGTGAACTGGCAAGTGACGGAACAGGCTGATGTAGGGCTTCTTTTCATTTTGTACGGGTCTGGAATAGTCCTATCCAATTCGTCGCTAAATCTTTCAACAACATTGACGAAACCATTAGGCCGGCCGGACTTGTGAAAAGTCTTGTTCTTTCACGGGCTGGCCAAACCTCAGTATAGGCCTCATGAAAATTGCGTATTCGAAAATGGTGCATCTGTGCACCACTTGAGTTCAGGGTAAACGGAATGGAATCCTGACTGCGGGAAATATTACGAGACTGAGCCAGTGAAAGGCCTAATTCGCTTCAGGTTAGAAAATGACACGGCAAATTGAAACTTTTTAAAGCTTCAATTCTCTCAACTGTGCTGGTGCTTGGCACCGAACTTGCAATGCCAGTTGAGTATTAGCTGAAGAGACCTCTAGTGGATATTTGTTTGCTCTAAGCCCCAGATTCACTTCTGTAAAGAGTTGGGCATGCATGACGTGCATCAACTATAGCACTACTACACGCAAACACATCAACTATTGTACTTTGAAACTTGCCTCAGGTAGGCTTTTCTTGAGCTGAGACTGAATATTGTTGGGCAAATACAAACAACTCTGCTCTGCTCGAAGCCCGGATGTTACAAGATGGCGGTTGTTTATGGTCGCGTAGTGTTACGGTAGCGAGTCTAACTTCTGTTTTAATGGCCTTGACGGTCACAGAGGTTTACCAAAAACTGCACCTTCTATCCTGTTTCGTCGTCGAATGGATGCAGAAGAGTATTGTTTTGAGGACGTTGTTGACGACTATTTTTCGTCTTCCGAATTCGACTCTGACGACAACAGGTGCTCATCTGCTCTCAACTCGACTCAACTCACTCAAGTCAAGTCGACACTTGACTTGTGTTGCTTAGTTTCTGTTCACTTGACACGATATCTCACATGTTGTGACTGAACTTAGAATGGCACCTGATCTCAAGATCATTTATTCTTGAATTTGGAATCCCTAGTTCACTGTCAAGCAATTTCAATATTAAACAAATTGGAGGTTTCATTTTCAAATTTATGTAGGCATTGTAGGCTGGATGGAAATAGTGTTGATTTTAAAACGATGAAGAATTTTTTGCAACACTTTTGTCACAGTGTGAAAGGAATATCTGAACAGTTAATCAAGTACTGTTTATCAAATAAAAGAAAGTCGTAAGTTTTGTTATGCCAAGACAGATTAGCTAAAATTGTAATTTTCTTAACATGTGTTTTGATTTGAAGCTGTGCAGTTTTTTTACAAACATGCCAACTTGCTTAATCTTATGATTGCCTGAACTCGGGTATTGTTTGAGGTTTATGCACCACTTCTTGACTTTTTAGCTTCTCTAAATGCTTATCTCTTTGCATTTGTTTGGATTTGGCTTATGAATAAGTCTTGTTTTTAAGGCTGTTCTTTCGTCAGATTTTGTCGTAACGTCACTGAGCACTACTGTGACAATTTAGGACACAAGATGATGGACATAAATTTAATTTACTCATTTATTTATAAAAAGATATGTAGCATCAAACGAATGCATTACCATGTTCAAGATCTGTACTATAGCTCTCAGAAAAAAAATATTTTGAAAAATGATGGCATGGGCAACAATGTTACAGGACTTTGAAAACAAAAAAAGGTAATTTTAGCAATTATTTTTGTCTGAAATTGGTGAGAATTTACCGTAACATAAACATAACAGCTGGTAAAAAAGTTATCCTTTAAACTATCAGCAACGTTTATAAAGAAAAAATTGAGAACTGAATAGAAACTCCTGAGGGTCTTGTAAACATAAGCTTGAAGTTCCAAACTGAACCTGTGATGTTGCACTGGAGTACATGAAGCATCCACTTGGTCTCTGAACACCCCTGTAGCCAATGGTCCTCACTGCAAATAATAACATTTAGTTAGTTTCGTCCAAAAAGAAACTTTTTAATCTTTGCAGATAGTACAAGGCTGATCCTGGAATTTAATGACTGTAATCGTTGCATGTTATTCTTTTTCTTTCAGTGATGCTTGTGGTATACCAATACGTGGGCCACAGTTCACAGTCATATTTTAGCAGTTTTATCATGCCAAACTCCTGCTTAACTTTAATTTCTGTTCTTTTCCTAGTGGCTTTGAACCTGCCTGGGCTGGTGACGTGACTACAAAGGGGGATTTGTTTTTTGTTGATTCGCGTACAGCTGAGCCCAGTGAAGAACAAGAGAGTTTGGCCGACAACAACAACCGTGAGAAGGAGATACTAGATGGCAGCAGTGGTGACAAACTGCGTCAAAAAAAGGGATTGAATAAACTAAAAGGATTTATCAAAAAGAGTGTGTCAAAAGACAGCTTAGAGTCGCATCAAATGAACGGCCATGTGTTGACTGTCGTGAAGGAAGTGATATTGTTAGTGGATCCTGGTCGTCATAACTATGGTCGCCGAGCAACGTTATGCGAGTCTTTGTTTGGAATTATTCCTCGGCATTATGCGCAGAATGCATTGAGTAAACCGCAAGAGGACGTGCAATCCAAGGATGGAAGAATCATTGTGCAGGGTCTTGTACCAGGGGGAGAGGCTCTCAAATCCGGACAAGTCCAGTTGGGTAAGCACAGGGACATAGGAGTATTGTAATATCAGACTGGATCAAATCCAACTAGGTTAATACTTAGTAACATATTCCAGGCATCCGAAATACATTTGGTTCCATGCACAAGGTTAAACAATTAGGGTGGCTGAAGAATTCAGAGTGTGCTGTGTTTGTGTGAGCTAATTACATGCATTTTGGAAACTGATGTGAGCATTCACAAAGTTATGTTTCTTTAAAGGAGAATGCCACCCGATTTAGCTAGTCTTTTTTACAGTCTTAATCGGTCTGTATCCACATCACCTCTTATACAGTAGACCTCACCTTGCCGAGAGGTGTCGCGTTAACCTGTGAGGAAGGTGAGAAACGACACAGCGACGTCAGTGGTTCATCTGTTAAATGCTGCTATATTGCGGTGCATCATTCCCGCTTGTCCAAACTAGGAAGCTGCGAAGAAAGCGGATATATTGTTTTTTCGATTTCCTCGAGAGTCCGAAATGCTTAGGAAGTAGCTCGCGGTAGTGAAGAATGAAAAGTAGGCTGTTAGTAGCAAGTAGCCGTGAAACATCTCCGTGTCAGTGGCCGGCATTTCATCGACAGTGATTTCTCTGACGAATTCCAGCTTACCAAAGAACTATCCATACATTCCGTTGCCTACATGTTCACGGCGCATCTGCTAGTATCTCTTGATCAGTGCATTCCGGTTCGAACTGATAGCCTGTGAAACCTAACGATCCGACCCGTGAAATTTTTGTCGGATGAGCTCTCGACTAAGTCGGGATTGGTGCCGGGCGAGTTGCCATGTAGACGTTTATTATTCTGCATTTTGTTTCAAAATGAACTATTCTCACCCTAACCAATGCTTATATAAAAGTGAAACAAAGTCGTCTGTTTCATTAGATACAATTTGTAATGCCTTTGGAGTATTCGTGAGTGCAAATGTTTTGAGAAGCCAGTAATGAATAAAGCGCTGCGTTACCGGCTTTAGATGCAATGAAGGTAACTGACCAGGCAGGCAGGCACCAAGGCCATGTGAGCGTATGCTAATTCAGTGCTTGCAGACAGCTGTTGTGAAACAATAACTCGATTTTATATGCTATGGTCACATGTTAGGGTAATCTTTATTTAGATACACAAATACATTTATTTATTCAAATTATTTTTACTATACAACCTTTGCCCTGACTGTTCTGTGGAAGGGGAACCTGACTTCGCGGCCCCCGACAAGTAAGTTTCATGGCTAATTCACCTAAATAATTACGGGCATATTATTTCTTTGGCTCACTATTATAGTATTTTTGTTACTGGAGGTTTAGTTTCCAACTTAAGCTGGTTTATGTTCGTGATGTCCTGTCCCGACGGCCGCCATACCGTGAATAATACGCTTACAAGGAAGTCACACCTTTCTAAAGATATGCGGGAATTTTCACCGTTCGTCCTTCGGAGTGACTTTTACCAGGATCAAAGAGAGTCAGATACAGTTGTGATGACCGCATTGCCCGATGCGAGCAAGACCCAATTAAGTGTAATTACCCGACCATAAACTGTATTAAACATCTCTGACTGTACATGATGGCGAATTTTCAAAATGCATTAACCACTAATTTTCGTTAAAAATGAAAACAACACGGCGATATTCAGCTGGAAAAAAACCACCAAGTACGGTTTTCGATTTTTAAAAATCGATGAACTAATAATCTAACAACTACAACCATTGGGTATGATGAAATAAACTATGGCGCGTATTGATATACTCGGTGGATATACAAACACTGATCAGCATTAACATGGTTTCATTTTTTAATATTCTTTAAAACTCGTTTAATCAGATTTTTGACCAGGAAACAGGTGTACTTAACTTTTGCCCATTTTTCATTTTTTATTACTGACAAAGAGCTAAAATAGTTATATAGTCAGTGCCACCAAAATTGTCTAAAGATTCCAAGTCTTCGGTTCTAGTTATCACCATATTTGCACTTTTGTATATATTTTATGATTTGAGTTCTAATAAAGATTAAACTTTAATGGCACGTGAAATGTTTAGTGTAGGCCTACCTGTAATGTGGAAAGTTCAGGGATGGGCTCACAATAAACTTAACTAATTAAGTTTCGCTGGCGATCAAAATGTACCACAGTTTTGGTACTTAAAGTTTAAAACTTAGATTAAAAGTTATCAACCCATTCCCGGTAAGAAAAAAAACAAGTGAGCAGAAGCATTAAAAATTAAATAACGAAAATCAATATGAAACATATTGTTCCTTTGGGAAGTGGCCCTTTGTGAAGATAAACACATGTTAACCTTTTTAGTCATTGTGTAATATTTATAATGTACCAAGTTAAAACTGCTCTCCAGAGTTGCAGGCTGTAACGCTGCAAATGTCAGAGAAAACCTAATTGGAAGTACTAACAAAAACATTGTTAAAACAGTGATGCTAGCAATTACCTTTCCACTTCATTAGCTCAGATGTACATCAATACAAAGGGCTTGCTGAATAGGCATTGTAAAAGTTGTCTGGGGCTAAGGGACTCTGAGGGGTGACCAATGTAAGCCAGAAATTCTCCAGATGGCGACGGACCTGATCGGGTTCATAACCACTGGCGGGGAGTAACAAGCGTTTTGTGTGTTTGGAACTGAAAAAATCGCAAGTCTTAAAGGATAACACACAGCTGTGTTCCCCCGTCTGTATTTCACGGAAAAATGATTCGAATTTATCACCAAACAGATCCAAACTCCCGTGATGGACCATGATAATTTGGCCTTGGCTACCGAACTCTGTAGCCTAGTACGGTACGTTCAAATACCTACAAATCCGTAACAGTGAAATAAAACAATCACGTTTGTTCAAGAACTCGATGTATTTGTAAGGGATTTACATTGACTTTTGATGATTTATTGATGTAAAACGATGAATCCAACCGACAAATTGACACCAGTAAGCGTGTTGTGATCGGCTGAACAGACTGCGTTCGAACTGATTACGTCATTGGTTAATTTCAACACCTCCGTCTGCCGTTAGGTGTCAGGTAAAACACCTGAACTTGTTGTTATCGAGTGGAACTACTCGATCTAAATTGATACAAAATAGGTTGTTTTTTGGGTGGCATTCTCCTTTAAGGAAACAAACCTCTCAACTGTACGAGTGGAAGGCGGACTTGTTTAACAGAGAATAGGCCTTAAAAAGTAAAAGAATATTCTAGGGAAGGAAATTGATTTTAGGTGAAGGGCATTAGTCTGTATGAATACTAGTACTCTACTACACAGAGATTTGCTACTTTCTCTTTATCCTGGGCATTTGTCCTGAAGTGTAGGAACCTGTCAGAACATTTTGAAAATAAGCCCAACAAAATTCACCAGTGCCGTATGGCAACCAAACTTTAGCCCAAATTGATCTGCAATAGAGAAAACGAACAACTTCCGAATAGAGTGGTTCTTTGCCTCGAATCATGAAGTTTGTGATAAACACGAGGGGCAAAGGGAACACATTCTGTCCTCTGTTCCCATGAATAGATCAGGCAAATTTCTGGATAAAAGTAAAATGAATTGGGCGTTCTGAAAATAAATCGGACCCAGTCCTATAGGAGATGTTTAAAATCTCTGACTTCACGGGGAATAACTACTTCCTTGACTTAACGATTGTAAATATCAGGGTGAGTGGACCAGTACTAGGTACTTGTCATTGATGAAATCTTTAAGGTCTCAAAATTATAGACTAGTGATCAGCCATGGTGTAGAGGGCTCTCTACCCCGATACATGGAGACTCACCTGTCATGAAATCTTTGTGGCTGATTACAGCAAGTAGTGGATTATTCATTGACTGTGAACTGCTTTTCAGGTGACTGGCTTGTCAGTGTTAATGGTCAGCTTGTGACCACTGCCAATGTTGACAACATACTAGTAGAGATTACATCACCGACTGAGGTAAGGCTGACTTGCTAAACAAGCATTTCAGTGGGAGCTTTTCAAGTAGCAACATGGCGACTGGTCACATGGGATCCGATTCTATTGGGGTCTACAGGACAAGGGAATTTCACTTTAAATTTGTTTAAAACACATTATGTTTTCTCACATTCACCGAAAAAGGGTCTTGTTACAATTTCAAACATGTTTACCTATGCCACCTGTTGGGATGGAGAAGTACCTCCTTGTACATCCAGCTGGCTATGTGACTCACTGGTCCCACAAGATCAGCCATTGCTTCCTGAGACTCTCCCATTACAAAGCTAACTGCTGTAGAAATGGTGACCAATTAAACCTTACTTCCCCTTTCATTGTATTCAGAAGTATTGAAATACATTGGACTTCTATGGACTAGGTCACTGAAAACATCTTGCGAAGACTCACCAACACTTTGTCTGCAGTCATAGGTTGAAAAGTGTTCGCTGTGTTATGGTGATCATTGAACTCCACATTCGTCTGTGCTATCATTGCAAAGTCTTGAACTGAACTGATAAATCTCACTGCACTGTGTAACTGATTGGTCCCTGTAGACCTGTGTTGGTATTGTTTTTATTTAAAACAAGATTTCTGTTGATGCTATGCAGCCCACATTGTATTCAAACATTCTGTTACATAATTTGTTGTTTTTAGACTGGCGCAAAATAAATTCAAGTGTTTACTTACAGTAAATTTGACAAAAGGCCTATGGAGCCCTGCTACTAAATCACAGCAAGCCCAAGTCTGAGCATAAAACCTTATTCACGCCTTCTAAGCATTAGAGCAATGTAAAATAAACACGTTATCCCATCTTATAACAAGTGAAAAACCCTATCAGCTAAGGGAACCTGGTCCCCTTGAACAAAGTAGTTTCTACCAGGGGTTTAGTGTTCAATGTTCTTACAACAAGCTGCTACTGGGGTACAGCTTGTCTCTCAAGATGAGGTCAGTTTACACGAGGAAAGAATGTGACCACTTATATTTTGGACACCTTCGTCCATCTAGTGATGACCATGTGCCGAGGTCATCGCGTCATTTGGCCACGTATCCTGAGCCAGCGGTCAAACGGGTCGCTTGGGGTACGCCAGTCGCTCCACCCTCGTTTGTCAACATTACTCCCACAATTCCAGTCAGTCGCTCAAATGGTTCTGTCAGCCCTCAGGTAAGGTGGCACATATTGTGAAGTACGCACCTGTTCAGGTACGCTGTGGTAAAAAGTCTTCAGTCTTAGACAAAATGTGGTGGAAAAGTCAAATTTTACCCAGTCAAATTTCTTAACAAAAATTAATTATTACGAAAATTTTGCTTCTGATCATTTTAGGATTGTTGTCCTGCAAGGCTATTTTCAAACAATATTGGTTTGGTATGATTTTTAGCATTTGCAGCAGTGGAGCAAGTCTGATAAAAAGTTTTGAAATATTCCTTTGTCTTAAATTGAAGAATTTTTGCTGCATTTATAACAATTTTGTACTCCACCATACACATTTATTCCATGTGTCAACATGTTGCTGTCTTTACTCAGGTGAAGTTAAAGTTACAACGTACAGCCAGTGACCAGTCTACGGTGGTCAAGCCTCGTCCAGTGTCTAATGACAACCTGGTTAAGCTGGTGCGTGGAGACCGACTGGACGCGTACAAAGGAGATTTGTCCCAGCACCCCCATGTGGTGATGTATTTAACACTTGAGGGGACGTCTGAGAACATGCAGGACAGGGTAGGTGGCAAAAGTCAATGGTTATGCTAGCATTAAATTCTCTTCAATTAGAACTCAAGCTAGGGGAACAAGGAAATTTTATCTCATCAGTTTTCAACTAAAATAACTTAATGTCCCAAATGTACTGATCAATATAACTTTTTGCCTAAAATGACTTGCCTTGAGAAGCCAACTGATTGGGCATTAACTATTTGCCAGCTCTTCTCAAGTACGGAAATCACTTTCAATCTGAGTAAAGAACAATCTAACACCAGTCTTGTTATGGNGCAAGTCTGATAAAAAGTTTTGAAATATTCCTTTGTCTTAAATTGAAGAATTTTTGCTGCATTTATAACAATTTTGTACTCCACCGTACACATTTATTCCATGTGTCAACATGTTGCTGTCTTTACTCAGGTGAAGTTAAAGTTACAACGTACAGCCAGTGACCAGTCTACGGTGGTCAAGCCTCGTCCAGTGTCTAATGACAACCTGGTTAAGCTGGTGCGTGGAGACCGACTGGACGCGTACAAAGGAGATTTGTCCCAGCACCCCCATGTGGTGATGTATTTAACACTTGAGGGGACGTCTGAGAACATGCAGGACAGGGTAGGTGGCAAAAGTCAATGGTTATGCTAGCATTAAATTCTCTTCAATTAGAACTCAAGCTAGGGGAACAAGGAAATTTTATCTCATCAGTTTTCAACTAAAATAAATTAATGTCCCAAATGTAAAAAAAAATAATTGCAGGTGGTCTGATACACGTTGTATCAGACGTGCGCAGGCCTCGCATGTGGGCCCATTGCACTGATCACCTGGAAATATTTTTATGCTTTATTGATATATGGTTAAAACCGAGCTGAGTAGCTAGAAACCTGGCTCAAGGGTTTAGCAGTGTGACCTGGTGGGACTTGAACCCACGACTTCGAGTAAAGAAAGCGGGCACTTATCAACCAGGCCACACTGCCTCCTCGTCCCAAATGTACTGATCAATATAACTTTTTGCCTAAAATGACTTGCCTTGAGAAGCCAACTGATTGGGCATTAACTATTTGTCAGCTCTTCCCAAGTACGGAAATCACTTTCAATCTAACAGCAGTCTTGTTATGGTATGTGGTCTAAATCAAAAGTGATAATTTGATGGAAGGTGAGTTTACTGTAGTTTCGTTCACTACTTGCATGAATTTGCCATTATGCTTGAAAACGGGGTGTTGTGTCCACAAGCATAATGGTTCCAGCTGATATTTAGAACACGCGTGCTTTCACGTTTACGTTGTTAAAATTTATGTTAAAACGAGGCATTGTGCACAACAATCATTTTTGTAGCGCCACCTAGGTGTGTAAGTAGTGAACTGGAATAGCTAGATGACTTTTGTGCGGGCTCTGAGATGTGTGTAGCACGAAGGTAATCTCATGTATACTGAATGTATTGCAGGATGATATAGTATACCAGTTTCCAAAAGTAGACAACAAG
The DNA here is from genome assembly GCA_002633005.1 of Phoronis australis. Classification (NCBI taxonomy): domain Eukaryota; kingdom Metazoa; phylum Phoronida; family Phoronidae; genus Phoronis; species Phoronis australis. The sequence continues at coordinate 206,542 of NMRA01000152.1, forward strand.
CTGGTTGAAGTGCGAGGCATGTTCATCACTCTCACACACATGTTGGTTGATGTAACCAACAATAATGCCAAAAAGTAAGTCAACGCATTACTTTAAAGTGAACCGATGCAAAAATGTTCAAAAAATATACATGGCTTCTACTGGGAATTTTTGGCTCATTGTTCAGTACCCTGAGTTGTTGTCTTGGAATACTGGAGGCAAACTGCACCAGAATCAAGACCGTTGTTTTCTGCAGTAGAGAGAGATAAATGCGTTGTTAGAAAATTTCACGTGACTTTTCAAGAAGATTTTGAAAAAATTGATATGTTTTTCTCCGTCAACTACTTCACCTGGATGAACGATTGTGTCCATCGCCTAATAGTACGTAGATTATTAAGCACGGAACTTTGTTGTTACTGCAAGCTTACAAGTGAGTTTGTCATTGCTGAAGTCTCTAAACAGACAGTATCACAAAGCATAATAGAGAATTACCCCGTTAACGTAGAAGATGGACTTAAAGGATAATTTAGCATCTTCAAGCATGTTATGTAACTGTTCCTAAAATGAACATATAATAATGTCACCCGTTCAGTAACCACAAATTTAGTTGACATCATCAAGCTCACCTCGTCTCCCTTCCAGTTCCACTGTGCTCTGTGATGGCCGACTAGTTCATGTGGGATACTCAACAGAAGCCAGAGACGTCCTCATTGTTGCCATGCCATCTGACTGGTAACTACTGTTACGTTTTACAATCGGTTAAAAATATTTTCTTCTTCATGTGTACTCCCCTTTGCTTGTGAAGTTGTGCGTGACATTAACAACATTTGAAACAAACACAAAATTTATTTCGATCAGCTTCAGTTGTCACTTCGAATGTAAGTCTGTGCTTTTGTACAGTGTTAAAGCAGATATAAACCCACATTCCTATTGAAGAAATTATTAATAACCTCAATTAGTCCTTTAAAAACATGCCTCAACTTGTTGGCTACAGTACGAGCTAAAAGTATTCAGACAAAATGATATGAAGATACGCGTCATGGTGGCTGGATGGAAGCTGAATGCATTGTAAATAGTTGTCTCCCCTGATGACCAAAAATGAAGGGGGAATTAACAGGAATGTTATTAAGGTGACTCAGCCATTCTGTGGTTAAAATTCTAACGCAATAATGGTTATTACCAAAAAGTAATTTTTGCTGTTTACAGAATTAGCCGTGATGGGAAAACGGTATTTTGTCTGATCACTTTTGTCTAAGACTTGTACTCTAACTCAGATGTAAAGGGATTTTTGGGCTTGGAAATACTAAACGTTTGTTATTGTTTGAGACCATGTCCGTCGTGACTAACCAGCTTGATGGGTTTGGTCTCAAGAATCTTTTAATTCTTTCAAAGGCGAGTAATCCCCTCAAATTTGACTAACAAACAATTAGAAACCTATTCCGTAGTTGTAATTGGTCTTATTTTGAAAGTTACATTTTGTAAATAAAGGTGGGTTTCTAGCCGCTTTAGACCTCAGAAGCCTGAACAGTGCTTCTTCCAGAAGTGCTCCAGATTTGGCGTGTTAATTGAAGACCCTTAAAATTGTGGTGTCAAGTTCTAGAAAATGACCTTTGGCTAACGTCTGCTTCAAGGACACTTATGTGTCACTTTAGAATTGACAGATCCAACTGGCACTGGAGACCTGGACCCAGGGTCAAATTTATGTACTTGGAACTAGACTCTAAAACTGACCAAATACTAGGCACGGTTCGAATAAATGTACAAAGTTTTACTCGAATCATCTGGTGTGATTGGTCAAGTTTTGAGTCTTAAGTTTTGAGATTAGAGTCTGTGCCCTCGTATCTTTTCATTTCAGTTCACCATATTCCCTCGGCTTTTGTTAGGGACAGGATTTTGGAAACTCGGCTGAAGGTTATTTAATTGATGTATGACAGGCAACTACATAGCTCTTACATTTTCATTTTAGTGTGTCTATTCTACAAATGAATCACATCATTGAAGACGTCATCAGACTGCTTCGTGTTCTATATGGCTCTTTAGGCGGGTGAGTAATGCATACATTTTGTATGGTAAAATCTCACCAATTTTGGACAATCATAATTACCAAAATATAAATTTTTGTGCGGCCACTTGCTTATATGTGGATGCATAAAAATGGAGAGTTATTGTACTGCATTTATGACAGCCAATCAGGGGACAAAATCATGACTAAATGTGTAATAACAATTTAGTTGAAACTTATAGTATGACAGTAAGTGGGGTCCACTGTGTTGTGCATTTTCAATTGCTCGTAGATTTGAGCATCTTGCTCTCCACGTCTCGCTGTTCTTTCCAGGGCATTTGGTGATGAGAGGAACCATGAAAGACTTGATCATTTCTTCAACCTGTTGTTCCACCGCGCCTTACTTCGTGATGAGCAAGCTGATCACGGACTGCACTGTCATGAGCCTCACTCAGAAGTCTTTCTCGATGCACTACATGGCGTCAAAGGTCTCCAGTTGTCAGATGAGGTCAAGGTCACTGTGGATAACACCCTAAGTGAGCTGGAGGCTGCTGACTTTGCCGACATGGTGAGTATTGATCATGGCTTGGAATTTTCCGTGGAAACGCGGATTTCCGCTTTTTTCAAATGTTCTGTCTGCGCATTTTATTATATTTCCGCGTAAAAAAAAGATCGGATTTGATATAAAATTTCCGCGGCAAACTCCTTTCTTACCGCGGCGTTGCCGACGACGTTCACCTTGAAAAGCGGAAGTTGGTCTTCATGTTTCAGAGGAATGTAAATTGTCAACATTGCCGGGGCATCTGGGATAGCGTGGTGGGATTTTCAATGGCGTCTCGTGTGATTGTAAACCGCGGTGACAAATACTATGGCTCGGCAGCCAAAAATGTGTGGGGGTGGGAGTGGACGGACAAGCTAAAAAGACACAGACGCACGCTACTGATGGTGGTGACTTTTTGTTTAGTCCTCCCGAATTTTGTCGGCGAAAGGTTCACAGAGACTATTTCAAGGCTACGTAGCGCACATATTTAGGGCCGTAAAAGTTTCCGCGTTTTTTGTCATTGGTCATTCCAAGCCCTGATTGATAACATCTCGATGTGTATTTGGTAAATATAGCTAAGGTTGCATTACTGTGAACAAAATACACTATTTTGTTATATTATGCAGAAAAAATAAACCTTAAGAAAGAGAAGTTCTTTTTAGATGTCTCTGTTCTCTCTCTTCTTTAATTAGTGACTCTGGTTAGTTCCTGACGTACACACTAGATGGGGTAAATTTTGTTATTTCAGGCTGATGATTATTACGACATGAGGAGAAGTTACACAATCATTGGATCAGCTTTATTTTATAAGGTATGTTATTTCTCATCATGTTTGTGTAGAAACACTCTTTCCCTTGATCATACATATCTAAAGTGTGTACATGTAAAAGTAATGGTCGGATAGAACTTGTCCGAATTTTGAGAACCAGTTTTCTCCTCTGAGTAAAGGGCATGACTCTGGTTCTCAAAATATGGTCAAGTTATGTCCAGCTATTGCCATAGTAGCTAATATTAAAATTACACACAAGGCCATCCGTAAGCACATTTTTCGTCTGTCATGAATATATTTTTATTATCGTTTCTACTTGTACACAATTGCGTTAAAGAAAAACTGGAGTTTGTTGCATTTGTGGCTAACTTTGTCTCGGGTAAACATTTCAATTTAGTTCGAAATTGAGTGCTATTGACTAATTATTGCTGAACTGTGCAATAACTAGATGCAAAACATTTTCTTTCAATGGAATGAAGAAGACGGAGCAAGGTGTCAAATGACACAAAAGTCAAGTTCGACTTCTTGGTTGAAGCATGTTTTGCTAATTATATTCATTTTGTGTTCACTATATCTGACAGTATTTCTTGGAGTTAAGCATTGCTAAGAAAAGACTGCTGCAAAAGCTCTGTTGTCAGCTACCCACATTTTAAATTTGAAACTTTGTCTAAAATGGACCACGTTGACAGAATTGATTTCTAGAATTGGCTGTTCAGTCAGGATAAGAGATGAAAATTTTATGGCTGGCATGAGGGTTGCTTGCTCATCGACAACTGGGGCCACTGAGCCTTTAAAGCCACATTTACCCAGCAGACAGTTGTCACAGAACAACTTACATGGAACAGCGCGTGTGTGTGTAGACACGACTGACATGGAGCAAGTTGACGTGGCAACCATTTTTGACACTGGTTTGAGAGGTAGATCAAGTTGCACTCGATCAGTTGCTCCAGTGTCAACTACGTGTCTGAGTGCAAACTGGGGCAAAGCAGAAGGGCTCATCCCTGTTAGGCTTGTGTGTGCGGGTGGTCTGCTGGCATTCCACGTGGTTTTAATGTTGGCTATTGTTTATGCGAGTATTTGCAGACAGTCTTCGTGTAAATGACTTATCCCGATCCAGTTAGCAATCTTGTGCCGTGTAAATTTGATTGAAGTGGAGCAAGCCGCGATGTGACAACTTGCACTGTGACAACTGTTCCCCGCAAAAAAAGCTTTATACGGCTTGAACTTACTAACTACATGAGTTTTGATGATGTGAATTTGGTGGAATTTCTCATAGTCTTCACTTACTGCTGTTAAAAAACATTTTCTTTGTCTGAAGTCATGTGAAGTGATGCTGGAGCTGTTTCTTGCAGGGCTTCCTGGTTTCTAATCATTTACACAAGGAAGACCTGATAGACCTCTCCCTATACGCCAAGTACTATGGCCTGCTGGCGTTGTCACGGCAACAGGAAGTAGGTCAAGTTGTGGTGTGGAAGGAAGTGTACCCCAGTCGCAGGTGCCATGTACAGGTGGACCCACTGATACCTGGCTATACAGAGCCTGAGGCCAGATGGTTTATGATGTTGGTTGGAGTGGTATGTCACTGTTGTGAAGTTGCTGCATCAAAAGCTGCAGTTAATATTGCCATTGGCTGCGCGTGGTTGACTTCGCCGGTACCACCAGGTCAATTTGTTAAGACATCTGACTGGTTCTTGAAGTCGACTTCCGACTTTCAAACCAATCAGTTGTCTTAAGCAGTTGACCTGGTGGAACCAGCGAAGTCAGTTAAGTATAGCCAATGCCTTTGATTTAGATCCTTTATTGATCTTGTGCCACGCTTTGCATGTAAGAGATGTATTTTGAAAAGTAATTATTTATTTTAGCATTTATGCAAGGTTGTGTAAATGTGGTATATTCCTTTCAAAATGATGCTCACCATTAAACAAAGAAAACTTTCTAATTGTTAACATTGATTTATGTGTTTAACAGCGGTTGAAAAACCTGATCAAGCAAAAATTTCATCTACTTTCTTCAAGTTAGTCAGCCTTGAAATAAATTGTAATTTTGGTGATTATTTATGCAAAGTAACTGAATAGACACTCAATTAAAAATAATGTTGTGCCCAATAATGCATTATGTACGTTGAAGGGCACTACCTGCCATGGAAGTTGCAGAGAGACACCTGTTGGTCTCTTTTGTACTTACAGAAGCACAAACTGTTGTGTGTTTTGTTGGAAGCGGGTGGATGTGCAGCATGGGTCGAGGGGCACCCGACCCCTGACCCCTTCTACATAGACCAAGCCAAGGCCACCTTGCTTCAGCTGGAGTCTGTTGATGTCAATAAGAGCTGTGAGCAAAGGTACAGCATACAAACTAATCTCTCGTTTATGGAACACTTCGTAGATACTTTCCTGCCCTTAATTATTTTTAATATCAAATCCGGTGAAAAAAATAGCAATTAGCAATAATGTCTATGCTTGAATAGTTCTTTTTTGACAAAATTACTTCGTAACATTTATTAAAGATATTTTGTGTTGTATTCACGTGATTATTTTTCTGTAATGTACATAAATGTTTGTTGTTTTACTTATAAGTTGTTACACTTTCACTCTGGATGTTTTTTTCCTTGTTGGGTGTTCTTAAGTATTGTGTGTTAATGGCGTGTTGTCTATTCCCTGTAGTGGAACCTTGACTCTGAAATTGACCAATTGCATGTCTTGCTTGGAGTAAGCTTACACCCTGTACTCAAATTAGGCTACACGATTGGTTAAATTTGGAGGTTTGCTTTATAAAGTTAAATCTTGAGCTTAAAGATTAGATAGATCCTGGACCCCCGAACACTGAAATTTACATAACCAGATAACTATACACTCAATGAAATATCCATATTACAAGTTATCCCTGTTCTGTTGACAGTTTGCAGACTACTCCAGCTGTCAGTTTGGTTCAGGCTGACTGGTTTTTCCCTAACTATAAAGGAACTGAAACTAGCAAGGGTCAGCCCTCACCCAAGCCAAGTAAGTGTCATAGTATGTTACATGTTCATGTTTTGTGCTATGTGGTTCTATCACAAGTTTTTGACCCGTCCTGGATAACGTACATCCTGGATAATGTACGTCCGGGATAACGTAGGTTACACTCCAAAAGTATTTAGGACCATATACCGTTTCCTCATTACATGGATAATTCTGTTACGGTAATGTGGGACTTTGCTGACGAGACTGCGTATTTAGTGAGGTATCTGCAAAGCCTTAGGTTTTAACTGAGTAAAAGTATTATTTTCTGAAAGTAGAATGTCTGTAGAATTTGATTTTTGACTTTTTACCAATCTGCCATTATTTAGGTCCTGTGACCATGTCTCTTTTTATATAGTAAAATTTAGCAAATAGGAAAGGTATATGCATAGCTAAACAATGATATTAAAAACATGATTTTTGATATCAATGTTCAAGATGAGATCTCAAAATGTTGTTACAGTTTTCTAAATTATCATTTTGTTTTTCGTTTTATATGACTTAATGAGTTTCTTCCTGAAAACCGTAAAGTTTCTCTTTTCTCATAACCCGTCGTGTAAAAATGGAACATTTTAAAAACAATTTTTAACAGCGTTTTGGAACACAGTGCATCATTCAACAAGCTTAGTATTTGAAAGTTTGATATGAATCTGGTCAGCCATTTCTGAGACATGAAGTTATAAATTTAGCCAAATTTAGACATTTTCCATGTCCCTGCATAACCTTAAAAGTGAGAATGAATGGGTAGGACTCATAATCATAATTGTGACAAAATCTTAATTGTAAAATAAGTGTTTCACCTTGCTAAGTTTTTGGAGAATCCCTCATTATTTCGGGACGTGACAGATCTCTAATTTGATGAATTCTACTTGGAGAAAGCGTCGCTTTGTTTAATTTTGTTTTTTGCAAAGTCTGGCAGAATTAAAGGCTTTAGGCAAAAGAAATAAGGGTTTACTTCAATTTTCTGCCTCTGGAGCAGTTTGTTTCGTAAAGTCACGAATTTGTGAGAGGAGAAATGCACAGCTTCTGTCTGGCGATCTGTTTATTTTAAAGTATTCACCCCAGACATTTTCATTTCCTTTAATTTGCAGTGAATTGATAGAAGTATATAATATCCGAAAAAAATTATCGCTATTTTATATAAATACCACTTTTCATTTTCGAAATCTTGGTGTTTTAGCTTTGACGAAGGGCGGTGTAACCAGAAACATATGCGTGAGACTGTTTAATAACAGTGCTATTGATCATCTCTTTATTCCCATTTTACTTAGCTTAAATTTGTTATTAATTAGATACCAAGAAGAACAACGAATCTTTACTCAAAAAGAAACTGACCAATGTCCAGCCAAAGACCTCTCCTGGCCGAGCAGAGCATGAATCGGATGGTGACAGCATCCTGTCTGACTTGTCGCTGACGACGACACCGCGGCAGGAGAAGGGTAGGAAGACCTCAGCGGCCTCGGACGAGTCGGAGGAGAGTAGTGGGAGCTTTAATGTGTTCAGGGTGAGTGTTTCACTGTCAGGTCTTACTAGGTTGAAGGCTTGTGTGTGTGTGTATGTGTGTGTATGTGTGTGTGCATGTGTCATAGACTGATGGACTCTGGGTGCATGTGTTATAGTCAGACCGGTGTGATGCGAGTTTTTGTGTTCTTGATTTTTGTTATGAAGTATTCTCCACAAGGAGTAAACATAATGTAAAACAATTTTTTCTTCACTCTCCTATGTAACCAGAAGAAATATGTTATTTTTGAATCATATAAATAATTTTTTGAATAATAATCATGAAAAAATTTATATGATTTAGCTGATGATTCTTACTAATAAAAGAACCTTCCAGAAATGATGGTATAATATTAAACATTTTCACCAGCCGAAGCAGTTACCAGTTAGTTGACTACAAGTTAAACTTACCAAAGCCAAGGGAGAATTCTGGAGTGATCGCACACCTCCCAGTAGCAATTCTGCTCTTGTAAACAATGATTCATGATTGAATCCCCCTCGGCAATATGTTAGTGTGTTACAGTGTGATGAGAGAGGTGTTGGATGAGGGTGTTGTAGTGCAAGTAGGTCAGTGTGTTAGCAACACCTTGGTACACCTCACTGAAGGGGCTGTGCGGAGGAAGTTTGTACTGGTCTTTGACAGACTGAAGCAAAATGTTCTGTTACACAACGGTGGAGATCCCTTGTGTGATATTCCGGGCAATGTGATGGCGATCAAATGCATGCTGCCTACTGATACTAAAATGCTCACCATAAATAGAGATCTATGAGTTCAGCTGCCTAGCTTGAACAACTGCTGAGATGACACGCCAAGGCAAGAACAATTCAATAAACTAGTACTGCATCGTTCAATTGTTAAGTACGTATTGTTGCGACTTGATGTGTGTGTTCAGCTCAGCTATTGCTAACTTGAAGTAAATAGCTCAGTTCGTAGCCCTGTGGAAATTCGTGGAGCATGGCAATGAACACTTTGGTCACTGATTTGGCCATAAATAATCCTGCGTACAATTCAAGTGCAGTAAGATTGTCACAAAGATTCATAGAGTTACAGTGAAACTTGGTAAAGACAAAGTACGGCTTTGGGTTGACTGTGTTCAAATTACCAATGACAGTAACTACTTGATATCCCGTGCCAGACAGTTGTTGTGGTACCAGTATTACCTGATAGATGTCCTTCTGGTCTGTATAAATTTCATGTGAGCAAGCTTGAATTTAATGCATTGATGAATACATTGATTGGCTTGCATTAATGAGATGGTCCTCAAAAAGAAAGTGGAGTTAATTATAAGTAGAGTATGGTAATTATTAATTTTGGGCAAAACAATTGTTGCTGAAATTTTCATTTTGCCGGTTGTGTAAGCAGCAGCATTGCTGCAAAATCTCCATTTTTTGTATCCTCAAGATGGCACTGCTTGCAGAGTATAATTGTTTTTACTCAGTGTGTTCTCAAAGCATTCCAAATGTTGTTTCATTGATGGGTTTCAATTATTTAAAGGCTGACTATGGATCAATATGATGCTGCCTCAAACATTTAAAAATTAACTAGGCATTGTTACTAACAGCTGAATATTATAAGTTTTGTTAACAATGTTGTGGAGCTTGGCGAATAGTCCTCCTCTGTGCCATATTGTGTGCTGAATAAGGGAAAATTTACTGCATTGTTAAATAATGCGTGTTTTTGTCTGTGTGCTTCTGTTGCAGGTTTGTGCCCCTATATTGTGTTTGATGTTTTTGACCATTCTTGATTTATGTGCTTGTACTGATGTGCTTGTACTGGTCACTAATGGTATCAAAGTTGAAACCTATTGACTTGAACTCTGACTAAAATTATTTGTTTATGATGCCTCTTGACTTGTTTGTGTTGAGTGTAAGTGACCTGTTAAGTGGCGACTGTCAGCCGATTTGCTGTGTTATCCAATTTGTTAGCTGATTCCAGTCGTTGAAGTGTCATTTTGGTTGGCGTGGTTGGACCTTTATTGGGTTTTATGTGATTGAACTGTTGGATGGTTTGTGTAGGTTATATTAAATGACTGTGTTTAACCTGTAGGTGTGTCATAACTGTTTAACCTGTGGGTGAGGGCATATCAGTTACTGTGGAATCAGGTTGATAAATTGCTTTGTCTATGAGCATACTTCACAGTAAAGCAGTTACAGACAACTTCTTCAAATCTGAACACAACATGGCGGCACAACAAAATTTTATTTTCTAAAAATTTTCAGCCAGTGTAAACAAGATGGCAATTATTTTACTTTGATTATCTAAAAACATTTATTATATAGAACGACTGTCGTCAACAAACATACAAGGACATTTTGAACACCCTGCATACTTGCCATCTGACAGTGATTCTGCGCAATTACGCTTGTGTATTCACAACAATGCTAGGAGTCTTTCATAAATGAGAAAATACCAAAATCTGGCAACTATTTTTGTCAGAAATTGGTGAGATTTTGCGGTATTCCTAAAATCTTGTTCGAGGTCCGACCTTGAGCCACGTAATTATTTTTGTTCGCTGTCCCAAACTGCTGGATTTACCAGTTCTTACCAAGATCAGGAATCACTTCTGGCCTAAGTCGTCTTCATCAAAACTTGGCGTTTTTGAGCTTTGAAAGTCTCCAGAGGCTAATGCACTGGGATTTTTTAAATTTATTCTTAACAGGGCTTGACCTGAATGCTAAGATGTTTTCAAAGAACGAGAAATTTCTCACTCTGTGAGAGATGCCTTCACTGTTGGATGCAAACTTATGCAGACCGTGTCTCTGAGCAAATGCAGAGACCCCTCACGGCGTATAGGAGAACTACAATCCATTTTAACAAATGAATTTTAAGTCAACATAAGGAATGAAGAAACTAACAAGAAACAAACACGAATCAAAAATATGTCCCACTAAATAATGTTAGTAAATCTGTAATGATGAAAAAGAAATAATTTTTCAGCAAATGTCCACATAACTGCTGAAAACTCAGAAATATGACTTGACTAATGATAACTGGTTCTTGCTACAATTGAATGTAGTTACGTAACAAGCACAGCTAAGATTCGTACAATATCAGCTATGGAAATGAGGACATAGTTAAAGATATTAATCGAATAAGGTTGCGGTATGCAGTTGCGATGATAAGGTAGCATTCACGAGATCACCAAAGGCCAACAATCAGATAAAGGTTTGGGAATATTTATGGTGTCTATAAGTAAAGGACACATTTCTCATTAATTTGTTATTATAAGGATAAGGAGCACATGACTAGTAGAACCATTTGTTTTTAATAATGTGAAGTTGTCAGTGCAAGAAGTCCTAGACTATGGACTTTAGATGCCAAGAATATCTTGATACAGCTGTGAACTAAATGTCGCCTGTCGCATGAGTAATTGTCATCATATGAGGTCCTTTGTACTAATCACACCACTTCTGGCATTAACCTTTGCACATAGTCATAATCAGGCTTCCGGCTGAATGAGAGAAAATAAAATACTGGATGAAGATCATGAATATTTAGCAGCATTGCCAGAGTAGGCAAACAACCTCAAAATGGTGTAACGTAACGTTATCATATCTGACGTTTGCTCAGACTCCCTAACATCCTTAAGTTATATAGTACGCTATATTATTTTTTATAATACGGTTTCTTCTTGATTTTTAGGGATTTGTTGTGAGTCCTGCACATACTAATGACTGTTAAATGTTTAGTGGTCTGAGGTTACAGCTGTAGGTCACAATCGTCATTTAGTAAAGTGTTTGCCATGAAAAGATACTGGGGTTACAACAATACATTAGGACCATCACTTTGTGTATGGTCCATTTTTCCAGTTTCATAAAAATGATCTTGACCTTCTGTAAGACTTTTAAGACTTAAAAGTTAAGCTATGCCTTTTTACAGGCTAAAAATCATAAATTAAACTATTGTAATATCTCACCAATTTAGGACTCGATATGAGGGACAAGTGAAATTTTATTTTCTCATTTTTACTAAAAGATACGTGCCACCGAATTAATGCTTTTTTACTTACAGCTAACACCTGTCCAGAAAACCGCAGGTAGTAATAATAATGATGGACGACCTGGAAAATGAAAAAGGGGCAGTTTTAGCAATATTGTTTTTGTCTTAAATTTATGAGATTTTATGGTAGACTTTTTACATTCATAAAATAGGTCTCATGATATTCCTTATCTTAGTTACGATTCTAGTTTCGTTACCAACAAAAATGTCCGAACTGCCTGGTTAATTTTTACCCTAAACCACTTTCCTTGGCCCAGTGGTGGTAGGGTAAAATCTCACCAATTTCAGACAAAAATAATTGGCAAAATTCACCTTTTTTAAATTTTTCAAATGCTCCTAACAGTGTTATGAATACCCGGAGTTCCTCAAAACATTGTCAGATGGTAGCAAAAGTGTACAAGTTGAAACTGATAAAGTCTTCAATTTGTGCTAGATGGGAATAAAATTTCAGCCGTTCACCGTCGTAAATTGGTGAGATTTTGCCAAGTCTCTGGACTGTCGGATCTGTCATATGCTCAAAAGCCTTGAGAATAAATTGGCAGCAAGCATACCCACAAAGCTGGTCTAGTTGGCTTGGGGGACATAGCTTTGGGACACTTCTCAGGTCCTTCTTCAGTCTTGACTGATGAAAAATTTCCCCGGCCTCTTCTGTCATGTGGTAGCCATGTGAGACATTTATTGGCCACCACGAGAAACTAAGGCATGCTAGGTATGTCATGTCCTCGATCCCTGTTCAAGAAGGCTTTTCCCCCTTAATCTCAGCCGCCTCATGGTGTGTTCCGCTTATTTCAGAGCCCTAAGAAAGGACGTGCCTTACCAAGTGCCTTTGACCTGTCATCCATAAAAAGGGAATTAAACGGAGGTCAGATTGAGAATAATGCCATACGGTGAGTGTGTAAAAATGCATGTCATAGATGCCGTGTGGCAAGTCTATGTTGGGCAGTAATTAGCTGCGTAGAAATGTTCTATGATGTATGTACATTGGTCAGTCTGGCAGATACAGGTGGGATTATTATTGTGACTTACATTAATGTGTAAGTCACAAGCCTAAAATACTAAAAATATGGTAAAATATTTACAAATTTGGTGAAAATAATAAGCAAGATGGTTCCTTTTCCATTTTTGCAACAGCTTCTTGTGAATGCTCAAAATTCCTCAAAAATTCTGACATTAGCTGTGGTGTTGAACTTATAGATCATGATACTGAATTTAAAGACAGCCTCCAGCAGCTAAAACACCTTTTTGCCACCAGAAATGCAAGTATTGTTCATAAAAAATATTGTTATTGCTTCTTACATACCACAGAAAGAAATTAATTGCAATGCAAATTATACCGCTCATAATTCGTAGCCCTTCAAGCGCCCCAGAAAAATTCTCAACCAACCAGTGTAAAGTGGTTCATATGACATCATCGTGGCCATGAAATTACTCGAAAGCCACATTGCGTAACAGCTGAGTGCCATTTCTAGGACGTTCTGTACGTGTCGATCTCTGGGCCAAAATGCCGCGCTGCGTGGTGTACGGGTGTAGAAATGGTCAGGTGACCCAATCATTGGAAGGCTGTTACAAAAACAAAAATCAAATTCTACAGGCTTTCTACTTTCAGAAAGTATAAAGTTTTACTGACAGAGTTAATGTCTATAGTTTTGTGGATACGTGTTGATAAAGTCCTATATAACCTTAATCCATCTCCAACTCTTGACCTTATAATTCGAGTTCAGTAACCCAGGGAACTGCATGCACTGTCTACCAGTTTAAGTAGAGTGCCAAAGTTTCTACAGTTCTTGGTGTTCACTTTGGCCTGGCGCAAACTTGTTTGCTTTGAAATTCACCTGCCAAGAATTATTAAATAAATTCAATTTCAGCTTTTTGATTTTACAAAATTTTACACATTCCGCTTAATGTTTTCCTGCTCCATACTAGCTATCAGCAGTTTCTTATTCCCGTCATTTCAGGTTGGTGGCCGGCTCTGAGAATACTCTGTTCCACTACATCAGCGTGGACTCGCTAGAAGGCATATTCATTTGTCCCAACGACCAGCAGACAACTGCTGGTTGTACACACAAACAACTGCTCAGGAACTTCCACAACAGCTGTCTTCTGATAAGGCGAACATTTGAGAAGGCTATCAAAGCCAGGGTGAGTTGAATGGTGTATAGAACCGAACGTACGAGGTCATCTTAATGTGTTTGTGAACACCAGTTTCTCAAGAAAATCAACCCCCGACAAACTATCTTTACGTTTACAGTAATAACGATAGTTTTTTTGTGAGAATTTGCTAATTAGCCTGTATTGAGATATCACCTTCTTTGGTTATTTTTTTGTGATGAGTAGCCAACCACTGCAAAGTTATTTGGTATTGTGTTCAGTTGTAGTAGTTCTGCTCATTTTCCATAATTTGCATGTTACTGTGTTATGGTCGGCCAATGTATTTGTAGTTGACAACGCCACAGTGTTTGTGACCACATTTTGGCCTCAGTCATTTTCAAACTAGCTGTTCTCATAAGATTCATGCCGAGTTCTCATTGATAAGCCTGACGTTGTGCAATTGAAAACACGGGATTTTTATATGTGGAGTTCAAGGCTTTAGTGCACAGCATCTTACCGATGACAACTTGGAATCATCGGTTTTCTTGTTTTGAGGAAAACAAATTCACAGTTGGGATATGCAGTGTCTTAAGGGGAAGCTTAAGGATGCCGATTGTCTCGATTCTTTTCATAACAAAGTAAATAATTTAGTTTCAAGCACTGTAACCGTCTTTAAATTGTTATACAGAGCACATTGCCGGTTCGTTTATTGCAAACAGTAAATAGGGTCTTAAGGTTATGTATAACCCTTGAAAAAATGTTTGGCTAATTTCAGAACATTTTTAGAAATGAATGATCATACTTGTATGAAACTTTCAGATCCTTCAGTACTTATACACTCTTCCCCAAAACTCTGCTAAGAACTGGTTTTCAAGTGTTTCATTCCTGAGAGGCTATCAATTTGACTTTTTGGTTTGAATTTTATGGAAAACTCAAAAGTTGCATAAAATGAAAAGATATTTTTGAAAAATGTATTTGTGATTTCATTTCGGACTTGAATATTAAACGAAATTTGGTCATATTATTGATATGATTGCTTTATAGTGAATGCACCTTTCTGGTTTCAAGTCCTGAATTTAACTAAAAAGACACGGTCACATAACCCAATTAATAGCAGATTGGAATAAAGTGATAATTAAATTCTACAAGGTTTCCATATACCGGTATACTTTCATAGAATTTATGGCTTTGCAGATATTTGAATATATCTAAAAACTTATCAATAAGGTTCCATATAACCTAAATGCTGCGCAATGATTTTATTCTGATTACAGCTTGATGCCCTAAACTGGATTCACTCTAGGTTGAAGTTGACAAATTATAATTCCTTTCCTTTTTAAACGTAAAAAAATTCAAATTTCTATTATAAGTATTTGAACATTGCTTTTATTGCATATGTGTGAACTTAAAATGGGTTTTAATGTTAACAGGAGGGCCATGGACCTAGTAAGTTGGGCGAGGACACTTCATTCAACGCCGCCAAGGAACAAGGCATTTTATTCCAGTGTACACCAGCAAACTGGACAGACAGTAAGAAGACTCCGCCTACTATGATGTATTGGGTTGTAGGGTATGTGTCAATCATTCTAATTGTTCAACTAGACTAGAGGCTGGGAGTTGCTTGGTAGACTTGTTTATTCCAGTATGAATAAAGTGGCAAGTTTAATATGATGGTATTATTAATACATGTGCATTAAAGGCATTGATATCAGGCTAGAGTCTACTAAAAGTCTAATGCTTGTGGTTCTTATTTTAGATACAGCCGTGTTTTATCAGTAGTCAATATGATAACCTTGTTTTTCAGGCGTCTCTTCTTTGACCCCTATCCTAGAGAAGTCTACGTGTGCTTTCATGATGCAGCCGAACAGAACGTAATTGAGCTGGCATTTAAGTTAAACTTTGGTATGCTCATCTAAACGGGTTCTGCACACTGCAGTTGGCTAGACCTTATGGCGCAGTAGTTGCTGAATGTAACTCAAGGAATTTTGGTCCGTCCATTGTATGTTCATGTAGATCATGCTTTAAATCATTCCATTGTATTTTGTGCATATGTTGACACATTCCATCTTATTCGCATTTCGTTCACGAATCATTCCATTGTGTTGTGTTGACACTTTGACTTATCATTCAATATAAATTGTTTTCCTGATATTCTAGGCATGTTGCATCATTGATTAGTTTTATATTGGTTGTCATGTGTGATCTCATGTGTCACTTCTATGCCGGATTAGATGTTAAGGTTGGGCTGACTCAGCAGTGGCCTACTGGAACAAATGCATTAGTTAAAGTTTAGTGCCTTTCAAAGTTGATCATGGGTTGGTGATATATTTTAATATTCACCGACTTCACACAGCAATCTCAGCTTAAAATTCATCGATGTGTCGACAGAAACTCATCTATACTGTTATTTTTGTTATTTGTTAGAAAATTTGTTAGAAAATTTGTTATATTGATTATATTGTGACCAGTTAGTCTTCTATTAGATGTATGTTCGTTCACAGGACATGTGAAATAACAATTTATGGTTTACTCAGCTTTGTTATGGTGCTACTTTTCATTGTCTGAAATTTGTCATGTCGGTGCTGTGCTGCATGAGTTTTAACTATTGTACTATAAGTCTTGGGACAGTTTTATAAACATCTTACTCCCAGTCATGTATCTAAAATTGTCTTAAGGGCCTTTCATACTAACGTCCACGTGTCGATGGTTTGGGGGGTTGCGGTCATTATGAACGCTTAACTCCAGTCCTGGATCGCAGTTAACAGCTCCTATTAACATCACAGTTAACAGGTGGATTTAAGACCACAGCGTCAATGCTGCGGTGCAGTATGAACGCTTAACTCCGGTCCAGTCGAAGTTATCGCCAGGTGCCACTGTTATCGTCAACAGTTACAAGGTAGTGCCGTCACTAATAGCTGCTTATATTTTGCTCTAATAATAACCACTCGATTTAAAAATAAGTTTAATGTCACTTAGCACATGTAAATATTTCCAAATTGAAACATTGAAAAAAATCTTAGCGTGCAACGCTACCTTGCGACAACTTCGATGACGACAGTGGCACACAACCGCTTACTTTGATGTTCATTGACTACCGAAGCCAGTATGAACGGTCCAGTTAACTGCGCTGTTTACGTCGACGCTCCCCTCAGACCGGAGTTAAGTCAATATGAAAGGGCCTTTAGGGCACATGACCATTTTCTCAAACCAGGTCATTGGACTGTTAAGCTCTTGAAATTTGAGATAGGATGGTCCGAGTGATAATTGGGTTTGTAACCTTTGATAAAATAGTCCCCTGGTCCAAACTGCAATGTAATTGTCGTTACTGTGTGTGTTATCTGACATTTGTTTTACTGTGTGGTCTACCAGCTATGGCACTGCAAATGTGACCCATACTATTTTGTACTGTTAGTAAAATCATTTCCAGTTGGTAAATGCAGACAAAAATAGGAGTCTATAATAGTGTGCACAAGTGGATTTGGGGGAGGCTTCTTTTTAGGGTTTGTCACCAAAAGTTGACGTGAATATAATTATCTTTTACTGGGCATTCAGTGTTTGTCCTGCCAAAATTGTGATTGGACAAAGCAGTCATGACACCTGTATGATATCAATTATATATTAAATTTCATTAGGCTTAATCCTTCTTCCTCCAATATTTAACATTGAGGAAGGATGAAATGAGACTGGAATATAGAAGTTTTTTACCAGAATACTTGTTTTTATTTGTTTCATGTCTTACTCTCTGTAAGTGCACTGTGAACTGTGTATACATCCTCGCTTTTGTATCGTACTTATTGTCTACCAGCTCTTGTTGTGTTCCCATACAGATATGCTGTCCGTCCTGTATTCTTTGAATACCAATATATGCCAAAAATGTTCAAATACAGATTTGCCAAAACAATTTTGTTGCTATTGTAAAAGACCGTTTAACACTTAGTAATGATGTGGCCCATGCATACACATAATGTAGAATTCTACCTAGGGGGCTGTCCCAGGTGTGAATTGCATGTGGCACTACTAGACTGACTAGTGGCTGTTGAGGGGAGGGGTGCATCAGTGATCAGAGGTGAGTATTGAGAAAGAATATATGAAAGAGGTTGTGTTTCAACATGAGTTAAATCTGCCTCTGGTTTTTAAGGCCGGTCAGTTGGGACCTTGACCACAAGTCTGGATTTAGCAGAAAACCTGTGGACTTTTATTTTTGACTTCATACCAGTCTACCGTACTATTAGAAAAGTAAGTTCATAGCAAAACAATGTACTTTATGTCAGCTTGAACTGATCGAGGTACACCCATTACTCGGTAAAGAAGTCTGTTCATTGTCGGTGTGTTTTTAATCATTAATACTTGGTGTCTCGTTTAGAATTGCACGGAATATGTTGTTGAAAGAAACATAACTTTTCACAACTTGTAGTGTGCTTTCCATCGTTTT
Source organism: Phoronis australis (assembly GCA_002633005.1). Lineage (NCBI taxonomy): Eukaryota > Metazoa > Phoronida > Phoronidae > Phoronis > Phoronis australis. The sequence goes on from NMRA01000152.1 coordinate 224,846, forward strand.
AGTTGGGGGGAAGCATACACGCATTGGCGTAACATTTGGGATACATGTATATCATAATCTAGTATTCTCTTCTGTGCTAAATTCACTGCGTAATTGTGGGCTTGTGAAAACACTGGTTATTCCTTTCGTATGCTGTTTGAGTTTCATTACTAAGTCATTTTTTGACTTTGATACAAATCGAGAGTGAACTCTGATGAATTCTCAATATTATTGAAAATATGTAGGGATCTTTTCATACAACGCCCCCCAATTTAAAGACCATGTCCCTAATTATTTTGATTGCATTAAGGGCTCAGTTTTTAGTTACATTATTAGAAAATGTTAGTAGTCAAAGTAGCCATCCAGCTAGCTGTATGAAGACTAAGTATACAGCTATGTACCAGAGGCGAATCTACAGGGGGGTTCAGGGCGTTCAAACCTCCCCCCCTCGGGACAGGATCAAAAATAAAAATTGAAAAAAAAGATCGCCAGAAAAACGAAATTAGCTACTAAAGACCACAAAAATCTTACACTGGAGGAGGGAAACCCTCTCCCGACCTTCCTTCCCATCGGCGCTACGCGCCTTGAATTCGCTCGAATCCGGGCTTAAAACAATGATTTCGAAAGTTTACAGTTTCCTAGCTTAAGTACATCCACGTGATCAAGCGCCACGGTACCGGACCTCTAATACCAAAATTACATACTTTGGACAAATAAAAAAAATATATTTTAAAACTAGGCCAATTGGAAAACTTACCTTTGCTGTCACTAAAATTTTTCGTAACTGCGTCGTTCTTTTAATTGCGAAAGTGTCATTAAAAAGCCCTTTACCAGGTCTTGCAAATATATCAGATTGTACCAGAAGCAATAGGTAAATAAATTTCTTCATAAATAATTATCATTTTGCATACCTGACACGTTCAAAAAATATTTTTTAATTCTAAAAATATAGACCTTTACCAAAAAATAATAGAGTGTAATAATTGGCTAATTAGATAACAGATTAGTCAACTAATTAAGTGAAATGACCACTATTTTAGGGTGTAATCGTGACTAAAAAAGGAAATGGACCAGAGAGGTTATATAAATGACTAATTAAACCAGCGGGGAAACAATTTCAATAATTCCAAAGATTTCTTCCCTATAAAGACAAAGATTTTAGAATATGGATCCCTCACAGGTACTGTGAAGAATTTGGTCAGGCATCCATCCAAACGAATACTATATCTTTATATCTTAGTTGGGCCTTTGGTGCCGCTTGATTCAATTACATTTTCTGTAAAAAAATCAGTATGCAGTGACATTTACAAAATTATTATAATTACTTCAACTACCTATACGAAATTTCCAAAAAGGGTTTCTGATAGAAAACAAGAGCAACGCGGAGCGTTGAAATGCGCCCACAAATGCATTGCAAATGGTGTGCTTTTAGGGTTATTTATTGCAAATGGTGTGCTTTTAGGGTTATTTATTCGTATCATAAAAATGGCCACTAGGTGGCGCAAAAACATACAATCCATCAAAAACATGAACATGCCACATTTCATAAAAATCTGTCAAGGGCCTTCAGAGAAACAAAGGAAAACAGAATAAAATGAAATTCCACTAGTGGGCACAGTGTCCGTTGGATCTCCTTGAAAGTCGTCGTCGTCTGCTGTAATCTTCATATAAATACACTTACTAAATTTAGTAAAGATCCTGCAGTGGGTTTAAGAGATACAACTATGGGCGCAAAACAAAACTACCACTAGGAGGCGCCACAGTAGTCAGTCACTATCATCAAAGGTCGTCTTCACACTGAGAACATATATGCCAATTTCAAATGATTTGGTTGATACAGGGGTGGACACCAAAACAAGATTTGAAAACAGCAAAAATGGCCACTAGGTGGTGCAAAATACCTCGATTCCATCAAAAAACAGGAAGAGAGCGTCATCACACCAATAGATGGCTATATTTAAAATTTTATGAAAATCTGTTGAGAACCTTTGAAGACAGTGAGTTAAACGTAAAAAACTAAAAATGCCACTAGGGGGCACAGCAGTAGTCAGATCTGTCTGGCGAAAGACGGTCATCCGTAGTCAACATCATAAAAATACACTTACTAAATTAAGTAAAGATCCTGCCAAAGGTTTAGGAGATACAGCCATAGGCGCAACAAAAACAAAACTGCCACTAGGAGGCGCCACAGTAGTCGAAATCGTCGGAAAATCATCGTCAACCGTCCTCTTCATAGTAAGCACATACATCCCAATTTTCACAATCATCCTTTGAGCGGTTTTGTTGATAGAGCGCAAAAAACAGACTCGAAAACAGTAAAAATGGCCACTAGGTGGCGAAAATTACGTCGAATCCATCCGAAAACGAGAGGATAGCGTCACCTCACTAATAGGTGCCTACATATTAAATTTCATGAAAATCCGTTAAGGACTTTTGAAGATACAAAGGTGAACGTAAAAAATAAAATTGCCACTAGGGGGCACACGGGTATTCGGATCTGTCCAAAAGTCGTCGTCGTCCGTTGTTAACATCATATAAATATACTTATTAAATTTCGTAAAGATCCTGCAAACGGTTTAGGAGATACAGCCATAGGCGCAAAAAAAACAAAACTGCCAGAAGGAGGCGCCACAGTCGTCGAAATCGTCAGAAAATCATCGTCAACCGTCCTCTTCATAGTAAGCACATACATGCCAATTTTCACTATCATCCTTTGAGTAGTTTGGTTGATAGAGAGGTGGACGCAAAAAACAGACTCGAAAACAGTAAAAATGGCCACTAGGTGGCGAAAATTACGTCGAATCCATCCGAAAACGAGAGGATAGCGTCACCTCACTAATAGGTGCCTACATATTAAATTTCATGAAAATCCGTTAAGGACTTTTGAAGATACAAAGGTAAACGTAAAAAATAAAGTTGCCACTAGGGGGCACACGGGTATTCGGATCTGTCCAAAAGTCGTCGTCGTCCGTTGTTAACATCATATAAATATACTTATTAAATTTCGTAAAGATCCTGCAAACGGTTTAGGAGATACAGCCATAGGCGCAAAAAACAAAACTGCCAGAAGGAGGCGCCACAGTCGTCGAAATCGTCAGAAAATCATCGTCAACCGTCCTCTTCATACTAAGCACATACATGCCAATTTTCACTATCATCCTTTGAGTAGTTTGGTTGATAGAGAGGTGGACGCAAAAAACAGACTCGAAAACAGTAAAAATGGCCACTAGGTGACGCAAACTACGTCGAATCCATTCGAAAACAAGAGGATAGCGTCACCTCACTAATAGGTGCCTACATATTAAATTTCATGAAAATCCGTTAAGGATTTTTGAAGATATAAAGGTAAGCGTAAAAAAATAAAATCGCCACTAGGGGGCACACCGGAAGTCGGATCCGTCCGAAAGTTCGCTCATGCCGTCCCATTCATGAATGGAACATATGTACCAAATTTCATGAACGTATGTCAAAGGGTTTTGGAGATAGAGCAGCGGACGCCGCCGGGACGCCGGACTGACGCCGCCCGGACGGACGGACGGATGGACGGACGGACGGACGGAGATGACGGCATAATGCGTCCACATATAAATATGTGGGCGCATAAAAATGAGCAAACATTACGTTGGTTGTAGAATAGGACTAGAAGTTCAGAAACTAAAACTTAATGAGACTTCGCTCTGCATGTAGTGCGTGTTGCCGTAAACAAGAAGCGTTTCTAAAATGTGAACCCAGGAAAATAACAATATTCATAAAAAACACAATCATGTTAGTGTGACTACCTGTTGCATAGTTGTCAACATTTGAGAACGAAAAAAAAAACAAAACAACATTGAAAAACGGTACATCCGGATAAAAATGGGACATGCCAAAACGCAAGGGGTGAAACGTTTACCGCATCACACCAAAACGTCCCGACGGCATTTTTATTTCTTTTTCAGTTGTCGAACAAGAAATTGCGTTTGCCGCATAGACCCATGAAACATCCCATTTTGTCTTTTAGTCAAACGGTAAAATAATGTTTGGCGTATAGGAAATTATAGTAGTATATGATAAGTATCAACATGTAGTTTCATGTATATCAATTTCGCCATGTGTCAAAAACCGGGACGTTTTGATGAAGGTGGATGGCGGGACAGTCGGACAGTCTACCAAGTGCCGGATAATTTCACTACGCTTTCGACGGTAACGCAAAGTATTGGATTGATTCTTAAGCACACTGAAAACTTTTCGTTTTTCATAAAATATTTATTAGACGGGTGTAGGTCAATGCTACAGATGTATTGTTCAAGTTCAGAAATCGAATTAACAAAAAACGTATCTGGCGAACTAAATAAACATGTCACCGATGTATTGGTTTTACCATTCGAACACCATACGGGGCAATTGGCTAAGGGTTGTTGGACGTCAACCAACTGAATAACTCCAACCTGTGGCATGTGACCCTTCGAACATATGACCATCAGCAGGCGGGGTCTGCTCTAAGTTGGATGACTGCGACTAAACAGCTCGAACTCGCTGACTGCATGTCCCTCTGAAGATTTTACAATCATTGGGCGTTAGCCAGTAAAACGGAGTGGGTTGCACAGCGATGAGGAACCTATTGGTAAATCGGAAACTGATTACAGCCACAGCCAAGACACTGAGTTAGTGGGTAGTGTCATCGAACAACCAATTATCCTATATCTCATTACGCGCGATATCTATGGTGGACAACGTAAAAGGTCAATGACAATGGGGTTAGACAGTTGATCCAAAACCAATAGCTTACCCACCTCGTGGTCGGAAATGTAAAGCAATGCCTCTCGCCGGTCGACTAGGGGGCAGGGCTGAATAGTGTGACCTGGTTGACATGATGTAAGATTCTGACCTAATGTGCCGTGCATGGTGACTGAGATAACTTGACTTAATCCTAGTGAAGTTTTAATATTTAGTAAATTATGTGCAAAACTGACTCCGTCCGCACGCCCGGGGCTCGCGCCACTATTTAGTGAAATGCATGGGCGGCGCGCACCATGGCCTTTGTCTGGTCCATCTGCAGGCAATAAACATGGTAATATTAGGTCTGACCAGTTGTGAACTATTCACGCTGGCCTCATTTAGCATCAAGTTGTCAACTATCTCCCACAAAACTCCAGGGGCGGATGCAGGATTTTTAATTAGGGGGGCCCAAGGCATAGTAAAAAAAGCATAGCATTAGCCAGAATTTTGCCCGTCAGACATTCGCACCCCCCGAACAGCGGAGTCTCGGAGAATTTTAGGGGTAGCCATGGCCCCCCTTGGCCCCCCTCTAAATCCGACTCTGAATTTGACCGATTTTTGTGGGAGAAATTGATCCTCACTCAATTTTTTATGAGAAATTCAAATATGGACTCTGTTTCCATCCACAACAAAGTGTGAAATTGAAATCAAACGTCCTAATTCTGCAGTGAGATAAAGTGCAATAAAGAGTAATTGAGCGGAAAGATCTGCTAAGTGCTTCTGACCGTCCGGACTTGGCTAGCCTGCCTGACACTGTGGACGGTCCACGACAATATAACGTTGGTACTGCGTTTTCCCGTTAATCCCAACTTGTTCGATTACAGGTCCGTAGCCAGGGCCGGGGTTCGAAGGACCCCCCCCCAGCTGCGGAAAGGTCTAGCAGCCCGAGCCTATCCGTTAAAGATAGGATACAGATGGAAAATGTAACAAAACTGTTGCAGCTACTGGTACTACTAACTATAATGGTAACTAAGTTAGTAATAATTTTGCTTCTGATTCAAAGCGCTTCACGTACGCAATCATCGGGCCGTACCCGGCCAAATTGAACTTCCTTGCCCGAGTTGTATTTGTGTAGATGAGTAGATGACAGGATCGTGCAGACTTTATGTTACTCATCGGCATTGAACACACGTGGCGGTTACACCGCAGCTAAACAAAGGAGTCGAGAAGTAAATGTCTACACCTAGCTAATTAAGCTATATAGCAGCGAGAGAGCTCCCAAAAAGTCCAACAGTACAGTGTGAATGCCTTAAAATCAACCAAGAAACAAAACAGCATAAAATAGGTTTGTTATCTGATATTGCTTGCTAGCATAGTACGGTAAAGGGCAGACGTTTTCAAATTTGGAATTGAAAGTGTTCGTCAAATACAGGTAGTGTTTTTCGTCCAATTCGATTGTGGATTGGTGACATGCATGCGTGTTCAATTCCAGTAGAAGCCGACGCAGGTAAGTTAACTATTTTACGGGCAGCCCCCCGTTGTTGCTCAAAAACCAGAATTTAACTATAACCGTGTTTGCTTGGCCTGAGAAAACACCGACGAGCACGTTTACATTTTTGGGTAAAATTATATGTCTAGGCCCAATAAAACCTTTGGTGAATGGAGATAGACTTCTCTTGTCAATAGTGTCAATGGTACACAGCCTCACAGACTTCATACGAGCAGGTAACTTGTTGGAAAAGATTTCCTAGGTTGGATGCCATAATTCCGACGGTTCGCTACTCCGAAGGTACATTACTCAGAAGATTCGCCACCTTCGAATGTTTACTATTTCGAATGTCCGCAATTCCAAAACCAGAACTCCGACAATTATTTTTTCCTTAGCACAGCCCCAGGAGAGTAGCTTTCGCATAATATCCAGGTTCTAATTCACACCCTTTCACATATTCCAGGCCCGTAGCCAGGGAGGGTTCGGGGGGGGGAAGGTTTCATCGAACCTCCCCTCCGAGGAAAAGGTCCAGCCCTAGCCTGTACGATAGCTAGGATAAAACAGGATTTAGTAGATGGACAGCAAAATTGTTGTAGCTACTAGTTCTACTAACTACAATCATAACTAAGTTAATATTAATTTTGAATTTGCTTCTGATGGAAAGCGCTTCACATAATCATCGGGTCGTATCCGGCCCGAGTGGTGACAGCGTAGATGACGATTAGGGGAGGCTTTATGTTATTCATCGGCTTTGAAACCTCTAGAACATAGGGTAACACGGGAGTCTAGAACTAGTAAATGTCTATGCCGCTTAGCCCAAACTACATAGCATCGAGAGAGAGTCCCCAAAAGTAGTGCGGTGCCTTAAAATCGCGCAAGAAACAAAAACAGCAGAAAATGGGTTTGTTATTTGCTACTTTGTTGTACTTTCTAGCATAGTATGGATAAAGTGCAAGCGTTTTCAAATTTCGAATTGAAAGTGATCGTCAAATATCTTGATCATCAAGTGTCCACTTTGATTGTGGATTGGTGGATTGACATGCATGCGTGTGCGTTTCCGTTCTATTAATTCAGTACACGCTGACGGTAAGTTCATTGACTACTCTCAGCCTGTCATTTCTCAAAAATCAGACATTTAGTTACCGCGTTTTCTTGCGTGTTCAGATAATTAGGTAAGTCTACACCTAATTAAAAGTTTGGTCAATGAAGAAAGTTTTCTCTTGCCAATCAATGTCAATGGTGCACAGCCCCGCAGATTTCATACCAGTAACAATTTTGATGGACAAGATTTCCAAGGTTACATGTACATGGCTGAAGGTTCGCTACTCCGAAGGTTCGCTACCTTCGAAAGTTCACCACTTCGAATGTCCACAATTCCGAAATCAGAACTCAGACAGTTCATTGCTGATTTTCTACTAATGATTCAGAGCTGAAGACGAATAAGGTGTTGTATTTGTGTACATTTAGCAACCATTTTTAAAAAGGGTGTGCAAAAGTTGAATAGTCCCGAAACATGCGAAAAGATTGACTTACATTGTTTACAAATGAGCTCAGTTCCAATCACTGGCAATCTTGATTCTTGAATCTAACTAAAGAATCGTTCCTAATTAGGGACAAAATCTGGGGCACGGGTCCGGGAGGCGGCGACCAACGGCGGTTTTAAATTTAAGAAGACTGAATGAAACTTCGTGAAGACTGGCAGGGACAGGGTAGCTTAGTACGTGTAACTACATTTAGTTTCGACCCGGCGGTGCGAGTAGTTACGGTAGGTGAGCGGCCCTAAACTAAGTTTTCTGTCGCACTGTGAGATGATGCGATCTTATCATGGGATTGATGTACGTATCGTGGTTGATAATTCATCAACAATCCTACTTCATATTCCTTTAGAAATGCAAGTACGTACTCACTCAGACGCCGATGCGGACCACAGGCGGATCTACAGGGGGGTTCAGGGGTTCAACCCCCTCGGATCAAAAATAAAAATTGAAATAAATTTTGCCAGAAAAATGAAATCAGTTACTAAAAACCACAAAAATGTTACACGGGTGGAGTGGGGGAACCCCGTCCCATTCCATCCGCTCGGCGCTACGCGCCTCGGATTCACTCGAATCCTAAACCCCCCTTACTGAAAACGTAGATCTGCCACTGTGGATAATTTCACATGCACATGAAATCCAATCGAAGTGATTTATTAACCGGGTGTATTGTTGGCGGTATAGTTGCAATAACCGAAGTGTCGCTAATTTTTGCATGTAAAATTACAACAGTTACGCTTGAATCAGAAATTTTAGACATTTTCGGAGTAGTGAACCTTCTGAAAGATGAACCTTCGGAGTGGTGAACCTTCGGGGTAGTGAACCTTCGGAATAGTGGGCTGCTCCCATTTCCTGCGATGTAAGGAACTTCTAAAAAATACAATCAGATGAAAAATTACGTCAGTAATTTTCCGACTAAATATTTCTGTTCTGTTGTTCAAGTTTGCGAGCAACCGTCGCGACATCCGTTTCTGGTATTACAAATTCCGTCTTATCTCAGGAACATACATGTAGAGCCGAGAGCCATCGTTGCCGTGGATAGTCTACAGATTTCCCTTCCCCATCATTAAACTGCGTCAAGCGCCTTACCAAAATCTGGAGTGTCGACTTTTGGAAAAGGTCCATCTTTCTAGAAACCCCCAGCGCAATGCTGGCTGCGGGCCTGTATTCACAATAAGACCGAGCTCAGAGGAGTGTAGGAGACACCTTTGTGCAATGCTCGACTGTCAGCCAGTGAAGGCCATGATTCGCCCCAGGTCTCCCAAACAGGAGTCCCGACCAGTGGCGGATCTACGTTTTCAGCAAGGGGGGGGGTAGGATTCCCGCCAAGATCGAATCCTAGGCGCGTAGCGCCGAGCGAGGGGAAGGTCGAGAGGGGGGTTTCCCCTCCCGTGTAAGATATTTTTTGTTTTTGTAGCCAAATAGTGAAATTTCCATGCATCCTGGTAAGTTTCTGTCACTTTACATGTCTCTGGAGTTTTTCTTAAGATAATTAAAAACCGTTCTCGATTTCGTCACATGAACTTGGCACATAAGTTTCGTGAAACCATATTGTGCACATCTGGGTATGAGTCACGCCACCTGCAAAAATTTTGTTGGAACATCTGCTTACACACACCTTTTTTAGCATACGAAAAGTCGTATACGAAAAAGTGTGGTGTGTATACAGGGGTTTAGACAATTTCCAAATATTCAAGAGCATAATTAAGGAGCACCGACGGGGCGTAAAAACTTGAATATCAGATGATCGCGTAACAGCAGCCTCAAGTTCTTTAAGAACGAAAACCTGTGCTGTTAGTCCGGAAATAAACATGTGTTCTGTCTCGTTACGAGAAAAACTGGCGAACGATGGTGCTCTCAACTCATAGTCTATTATTAAAAGCGACAATAAATAATTAGGTATCACTTTATTAAGCTGAATCACTTTGACAACAATTGAAAAACGTGAAACCTATCAGGAAACAAATCCTCTGAAAACAGTTTCACGGAACCAAAACATCCTGTGCACAGTGGTGAAAAGATACACTGGACTAGTTTGCAGAGGGACCAGATGTACACTGAGAGTACACAAAAAGCTGACCTGGTAGTCCGTCGCGAGACCAAGAGTACACTGACCTGTGCTTATTATCCTTATAAAAACAGACGATCTGTCGCGGGACCGAACAGTACTGGCTGAGATAAATAGTTTTACAAAGCACACTTTGGTAAACAAATCACAAGACTAGTTCGCCGAGGGACCAGAAGTACACTGAAACTCAACATCTTCACAAATCAAGCTGGCCTGGTCCGTCGCGAGACCTAAAGTGTACTATGCAAAAAATTTTGAGTGAACCCCCCTCAATTTTTTCCAAGTTGGTTTACTTGGGGTTTACACACGCTGGCGGTGCCGTTTTTGTTTTGCTGGAGACGCTTTTGTTTTTTTTTTAAATTTTTGGGTCCAGGCCCGAGGGGGGGTTTAAACCCCCTGAACCCCCCCGTAGATCCGCTTCTCGGGCCGACCTCAAACCACTGAGCCACACAGCCATTACTCTGATTGTCTGCTTATGAATTGTAACAAACATGAATAAATTATTGTATTTGTGTCCACTTAGTAGCCATTTAATTGGTGTGCAAAATTGACTAGTTCTTAATACATTGATTTCATTCTTTACAAATGAGCTCAGTTCCAATCACTGCCAATCGTGATTCTTGAATCTAACTAACGACTCATTCTCAAGCACATCTCGGGCACGAGTCAGGGCTGCGGCGACTAACGGTTCTAAATCAAAATACGGCTGAATGGGGCTCATTGACTTCGTGAAGCCTGGCAGGGACAGGGTAGCCTCTGTCAGTGCTAGTTCGACCCGCCGAGTGCGTGGTTCCGGTGGGTGAGGTTCAGGCAAGGCCCTTTCCGAAGTCGCGCTGTGAAATGATGCGACCTTGATGGATTTGATGAATGTATCGTGGTTGATAATTCATCAATATTCCCACTCCATATTTTTTTAAAATGCAATAACGTTCTCATTTGTCCGTGTTCGTTAGACATGCGGGCAATTTCGCATGCGCATGAAATCCAAACAACTCCGTGAAGGTAGCCTATTTTAGTGCGGACGTTGCTTTCGGCCGGTCGTTGAATGTATGTATCATTCATTTTTGCATGTCGTGTAAAGAATACGCCGAGTTGACTAAAGTTCGATCCTTCGAAGTAGTGAACCGTCGGAATGGCGAACGGTTTGAGTAGCGGGCTGTTCCCATTTCCAACGACGTAGGCCTAAGCCCACTTTTAACACGCAATATAACTAGATAAAAAATCGTGAAGTTATTATCCGACTAAATATTTCTGTCCGAGTAGTTTAGGGCCTAATCATTCATTTAAGCACGCCTGATTTGAAAATTGGCAGGAATTAGTAACGCGAGAACGTTTCGCATGCGCGCAGTCGGGGGGGGGGGG